>CM019923.1:5759642-6328962 GCA_009764595.1 Geothlypis trichas | reverse complement strand
ACAAAGGTTTGTGGTCGGACAGAGAGTCCGAGCCAGCTGACTGTGATTGGCCATTAATTACAACACCACATGAGAACCAATCACAGATGCACCTGTTACATTCCACAGCAGCAGATAATCAATATTTACATTTTGTTCCTGAGGCCTCTCAGCTTCTCAGGAGGAGAAATTCCTAAGGAAAGGATTTTCATGAAGAGATGTCAGTGACACAGGGCGATCCAGGGAAGCTGAGCCCCGAGCCAGGGGCAGGGCTGGCCAGCAGGGCCACATTCCTGCCAGGAGAAGGCCCTGCCCTGCCCCACACGTACCAGGGAGCCGCCCTGGCTGCTCCTGCTCTTCCACACGCTGCAGTCACCACCGAGTCCACCCATGGGCACAGAGATGCATTTTCATCACCCACAGAGCCGGGTCTGAGCGTGTCAGCCCTGCCCGAGGCTGGCAGCCAGCTCTGCCAAGCTGGCCAGGTGGTGCAACCAGAACAATTACAGAGGAAACTCGGCTGAGGAGGAGCACAAAGCCAGGTTTCAACCCCCCTGCAGGTGACCTGCCCCAACCCCACTGGTATTTTTAGATCCTCATGATTTTTAGATCATCACAACAGCTCCGTTAAAAGAGGCTCCAAAACAGCTTTCTGTGTCTGATTTAATCACAAAGGAAGGGGGAAAACACTACCTGAGAGTGTCCTAGTTTAGCCAGCTGATAACTGGCACTGCAGAAGGAAATTCCAAACTCGTGGCAGGAGGCAGCTGCTGTGCTTTGAGGCCTGGCTGCTTCCCCCTGCTGCCTGCAGGAACCACAGCGGGCACGGCTCGGGAAGGAAACGGGGTTGGACAGAAATTCCCTGCCCCTGTGAGCAGGGAAGGAGCACAAGTCACTACAAATGCCAAACCACAGTGTTGGCTGTTGGTCATACAGGCCACAGCAGCCTCCACCTAGGAGGAAATAAATCATTTCAGGAAGATAAAAGGTGGGTGGGAGGTTGAGTTTCCTCACCCAACCCTGTCCTGGGAGGTAACAAAACCAGGCAGAGCTTCACAAGGCAGAGCCTCCTGGCAAGGGCAAACACCTGCAGGCAGCTCCCTTCCTCTTCAAGGGGACTGGGAGGGAGGAAAATCCCATTCCAGTGCTGCCCAGGAGGGAGGGAAATGTGTAAGAGCTGCCTCCTGCCCTCCCCAAAAGCAGTGGATATCCCACTGAGGATGGAGATGCTGTGGAGCAGCTGGGGGCAAAGAGCAGAAGCCAAATGAGGGGAAGGGGTTGGCTCCTCAGTGAGCCAGCCCAGGTGACATTGTGGTTTTGAAACCACATTTTCAGCTCCAGGCCCTCCTGGAATATCCCCATTAAATACTTCAGCACACAGGGGAGAGAGACAACAGGAAAACGGGGTGGAAAGGGGGGAAACACACTCAGGAGCTCCTCAAACCATTTCACACCGAGTAGAAACAGGGCTGCTGAGCCCTCAGCTGGGACTGTGGGCACAGAGGGGTCACAAGCCACATGGCAGCCCTGGGGAAGGCTCTGTTCTGCTGCCTCCTTCCCAGCAGAGGAGAGGGGCCCTGGCAAAAGTCACATTCCTGCAGTGCTGGGGGCTCTGGGGCTGTTCCTGCACTGCTGGGGTTCTGAGCTGAGCCCTGGGACTGCTCCTGCACTGCTGCTGGCTCTGAGCTGAGCTCAGGGCTGTTCCTGCAGTGCTGAGGGTTCTGAGCTGAGCCCTGGGACTGTCCCTGAAGTGCTGCTAGCTCTGAGCTCAGCTCAGGGCTGTTCCTGCACTGCTGCTGGCTCTGGTGTTGTTCCTGCACTGCTGGAGGCTCTGAGCTGAGCCCCAGGGTTGCACAGCCATGGTCTGACTGGGAGATGCTGCAATTGCAGGGTGTCACCCCCACCTCAGCACCTGAGAACAGGTGACTCATGGCATTGTCACCGAGTCCCAGCGCTGCCAGACAGCTCCACACACTCCTGCAGCCTTCCCTACCACACAAAAATGAAGCTCTTTGCTCTGCTCAACACAAAAACTTATTCCAAGGAATCCTTCAAAACCATCCCAACTCCCTCACAGCCTGTTTCCCTTTTCCCACTCTGGAGCAGGTCACTTGCAGCAAAATTCTTGGTGCCTTTGTCTCCAAACCCCCAAAACTCCCAGTGCTCAGGGAGCAAACACGTGTCCTGGACCATAAACCAGAGCTCTGTGCTTGGAGAGCTCCTCACCAGGGATCACACAGGATCAGGGAGGCTGGAAAAGACCTTGCATCACTGAGCCCACCCTGTGTCAGATCCCACCCTGTCCCCAGCCTGGTGAGTGCCACCTCCAGGGATAGGAACCCCAAACCTCCCTGGGCAGTTCCGAGGCCTGAGCCCCCTTTCCATGCAGAAATTCCTCCTGGTGTCCACCCTGAGCTCCCTGGGCCCAGCCTGAGGCCATTCCCTCTCCTCCTGTCCCTGTTCCCTGGAGCACAGCCCAGCCTCCCTGGCTGTCCCCTCCTGTCAGGAGCTGTGCAGAGCCACAAGGGCCCCCTGAGCCTCCTTTGCTCCAGGCTGAGCCCCTTCCCAGCTCCCTCAGCTGCTCCTGGGGCTCCAGCCCCTTCCAAAGCTCATTCCTACCCCGGGACAGCTCCAGGTCTTCCTGAACTGAGGGGCCCAGGACTGGAGGTGCCTCAGCAACAGGGGCCTGGCCCTGGCCCTGGGCCGTGCCCCACACCAGGCTGGCAAGGGAGCAAGCCAGGAGCAGTAAAATATAAAATAAATCTCCTAAATTCCAGCCTCAGCAGCTGATGGGAGCACTGTGCTCTCTGCAGAACATGAGGCTCCCTCCACACGTAGGGACCTTGGCAGAAGAACAGAAACCAACCCCTGACACCAATCACACCCACCCCAACCACTGCAGGATCCACAGAGTTCCTGGCACTGCTGAGGGGATTCCAGCTGCCTCCAGATATCCACTGAATTTTTGGGTAGGAAAAAATCTCCCTTTGTGTTTAAATAGATGGGCAAAAGCAGCTCCCCACCTCACACACCTCTTGGTGTGTCGGGAATTGTGTTTTCTTCTAAACACAGGCACTGACTCTGCATTTTCCAGGCAGCTCAGTGCTCATTACTAGGATGTTTGGAATTGTAGCAATGGAGTGTTTGGACACCACGTGCAGACACAGCCCCAGCCCTGAGCAGCCTCACAGCTCGTGACTGGGATCACTGCACCAATTTAAAAGCAGAATCACCTTGGCACTGCTCATTTTAATTAAAATGAAATCCCTGCTGAGGCTCTGCACGGATCTGTCTGTCTGCTGATGTCACCCCCTCTCCTCTGCTGTGTCACGCTGCCTGTCACCATGTGGGTAAGGAGATAAAATTAGGAGCTGACTCTGAGGGCAAGTGCCAGAGGCACTACAAGCACCACAGGCATGAGCTGGATGTGGCATCTGAGGACCTGCACAGGTCACTGTGCACAAACCCCAGGTGTCCCTCACCTGAGGGGCTCTTCCAGCTCTCCCTTCCCACACAAACTTATCTGCATCAACCAAAGCCAAGCCCTGCCTCACATCCCCGTGCAAAACCCCTCCCCAAAGATTAGGAAGGAATCTCACCAGCCTATTTTTAGGGCTATTATTGTGGATGCCAAACAGGACCCAAACAAACAGCCTGAAGAAGATTCTGTTCTCTGACATTTAGGCTGCATTTGTGGACAAGGACGTCATGGAAACTGAGCTCCAGCCCCACCACAGATACCCTTCCTACCCCTACCCTGAGGAAAACAGCCAGGAGGATCCATAACCCCCCTTGGAATGCAGACATGGACCCCAGGGCACGAAGCTGCTGCTCAGATCCCACATTCCTGTGGCCTGGCATCCCAAAGAGCCACCCAGGCATTAAGCTGAAACCTTGGAGACCCTCAGCACCCCAGGAATGCATCCTGCAGGAAGGGACAGCCCTCCAGGGGATGGAGGCACATTCCCAGGTAAATTCAGAATATTGGGAAGCAAATCCAGAATATTGGGAAGCAAATCCAGAATATTGGGAAGCACAGGGGCCCAGCCAGCCGTGCTGCTGGCCAGAAACCTTTTGGGAATACACATTTGGGAATACATGCAGTGCCCTGGACACACAGAGAGCACTGTCCCCATCCCTGCCAGCAGGGACTCTCCAAACACAGCAAACACCAGCAGCTCCCAGCCTGGCTGATCCAGGCAGGAATAATAGGATAACCCCTGGCTGCCTTTCACCCCAAGGTGAGTGAGTGAGGAAGGCAGAGACTTTGTGGAAATCACTTACACCAGGTGTGTATTTCCTTCTCTTACTCCAAAACTCCTCTGCAGAAACCCAGGGGAGATCCCTACCAGAGCACAGGACAGCAGTCCCAATGCTCTCCTGGATCTCTGGTAACATTCCAAAGCTCTGGAAAAACCATTAACCACATTCTCTGCTGCATCTACTCCCAGCACAACCTTCTACTCCTTCTCACCCCAATAACATGGAATGTCAAACCCCAGAATGAGCAAATTTCAGCTGGAGCTGGATCCTCCCAAAACCACAGCCTTGTCTGCTCCTTACAGCACCACTGGATGCTCTGGCAACTCCTGACAAACTCCAAAGCCTGGCTGATGTTCCTTTCTTTAGGAAATAAAAAGAAGTTTTAAGATCTGAGGTCAGCAGAGCTGTTGATGGGGACCTGAACCTGGAACTGCTTCCCCTAAACACCCTCAGGAAAGAGCAGAGATGGGCAGCCCCTGATCTCCTTACCCACCTATTTCTCTGCTCCAAAGAGAAATTAATCTATTAATTACTGCAACACTCCAATTCCTGAGGCTACTGGGGATCAGCTGCTGCATTAATTAGTCCTCCCAGTGGCTCTGCCAGGCTCAGCCCCAGGTGTTTGTGTCTCCATGGCAGATCCTGCTCCTCAGCACCAGGCACTGAGGACATGGAGCAATTTGGGAACAAGCCTGGCAGTGCCACAGGACATTCCCAGCAGGGATTTTCAGGGCTGGGGGAAGCACTCAGTGGGGCAGCAGCTCCTTCTCTCTTGCTGCAGAATCCCCAAACCAACCCTCACTTCCCACTGTTCATTCCCAACCTCCAAACCTCTCAATTCTGGCCAACAAACCTCTCTCTGCCCAAGCAACACCAAGCAGGAGAAACAGAAACTTCCATTCCCAGCTTCAAGATTTTTTTGGATCTGTTACAGCACCCAAAGCAAACATTTGGTGAAAGTTTGCCCCACATCTTTTTGGTGTGGGAAGTCCAAACCCATCCTGGGTTCATGGCAGCAGGGGAGGGGGATTCTGCCCCTCTGCCCTCAGGTGAGACCCTCAGCACCTGCAGAGCTGCCCCAGCCCTGGGCCAGCACAGGGAGGAGCTGGAGCTGCTGGGGGATCCAAGGGGATCAGGGGATGGAGCAGCTCTGCTGGGAGAGCTGGGGGTGCTCACCTGGAGAGGAGAAGCTCCAGGCAGAGCTCAGAGCCCTTCCAGGGCCTGAGGGGACTCCAGGAGAGCTGGAGAGGGACTGGGGACAGGGGATGGAGGGACAGGACACAGGGAATGGCTCCCAGTGCCAGAGGGCAGGGATGGAGGGGATATTGAGAATTGGGAAATGTTCCCTGTGAGGGTGGGCAGGCGGTGCCCAGAGCAGCTCTGGATCCCTGGCAGTGCCCAAGTCCAGGCTGGACATTGAGGCTTGGAGCAGCCTGGGACAGTGGAAGATGTCCCTGCCCGTGGCAGGACATGGAATGGGATGAGCTTTAAGATCCCTCCAAGCCAAACCACTCTGGGATTCCCTCACAGCCCTGACCCCAAAACCCAGTTTTCCTCACAGACAGAGCTCCTGCACACCCCAAGCTCGTTAGTGTGGCCTCTGCCCACAGCAGTCATTAGCAGAGGGAGGTCACAGTGTCACACTCCAGAGCATTTCCCTTCTGCCTCTGCTGGACTTCAACCCCACTGAGCACCTCCAAGTGACAGGAGCTGACACCTTCAGACCCAGTGACCCAGAGCCTGGCAGGTGCCACCAATGGCACCCTCACGTGTGACAGACAGGAGACATTCTGCCACCTCGGGTGCCCTGTCCTCCCTGAGTGCTGTGACACCAGCTGGGGACAGCCCCCAGGCCAGGCCAAAGTGCATTCCCAGCCTCTGGCTGCTCCATCCTCCCAAAATGGCCGATCACAGGACACGGGGCAGGTTCTTCCCTCCTGGGGACACGGCTGGGATCAGTGGGGACACCACTGGGGACACAGCTGGGATCAGTGGGGACACCACTGGGGACACAGCTGGGATCACTGGGGACACCACTGGGGACACTGGAGGGGCTGCAGGCAGCAGCTGGGAGCTCAGTCTGCAAACTCCAGGGGGACAAAGACACACAAGGAGGTTAATTCCATGGGATTTTAACTTGTTTTGGATTGCCAGAGGAATGTTTGACCTGCAGGGAACCATGGAATGTCCTGATCTGGAAGGGACCCACAGGGATCAAATCCAGCCCCTGGCCCTGCACAGACACCCCAACAATCCCAGCCTGTCCAAACCCTCTGCAGCTCTGGCAGCCCCAGGGCTGGGACCATTCCCTGGGCAGCCTGGGCAGTGCCAGCACCCTCTGGGGAAGAGCCTTTCCTGAGCTCCAACCCAAACCCCCAGCACAGCTCCAGCCCTTCCCTGGGTGCTGTCCCTGCCCACAGGCACAGATCAGAGCTGTCCTCCCCCTTGGGACGAAGCTGAAAGAGATCCTGACCTGAAATCAATGATTAAGACTCTGACACACTCAAATTCTACCTGGTAAAGAAATAACCAATGAATCCCTCTGCCAAGCACCAATTCCAAGCTGAGGATCACCCATGACCATGGAACACTCCAGTTTTGGAGCCCAGCTTCCCACCTACCATTTAATTATTGGTTTAGCCAGGTAAACAGGCCTGAGTGTCACCAACTGACCTCTCATTTGTGTTTGCCAGCTGGGCCAAACAACACCACACAAAAACAACCCAGGAATTAAGGCTCATTAGTGTTTTCTGACCCACACTGGCCTTGGAAGCCCTTCCCACCCTTACTCCTAACTCAGATGTTACTTACAGCCTGGTTTCCATCTCTAACTCCCCATTCCACAGACATTCCAGGGCTCTAATGAGACACAGGGAGGTGACAAGGACAAATTTTGCTGCACCCTGTGGCCCTGGGACAGGGGACACTGCCTGCCATGGTCACCCAGGGGTGGCACATTCCCAAGGAGCTGCTCCGTGTCTGGGGCAGTTCTGATGGCACAAGAGCAAAAGACAAACATAGGCCAGGTTGAACTCCCAACCAACCACCAGAGAATTTGTTTCACAGCTCCCTGAGTGACCAAACCGAGCTGGGTTGGGGTTTTGGGGGGTTTTCTTCAACCTAATGAGATTTTCCTGGTGCCTGATATGGGAGAGTTGCAAGAAAGAAATTAGGTGAATTTTAATTAGGAGACCACAGGATCTCTGCTCAGCCCAGAGCTGCCTCCGGCTGACAAACCTTCCTTAAGGCCTTGAGCAGAAGTTCTCAGTCTCACCAAAAGCTACAAACAAAAACCCCTAGAACTAAAAATCTCATGTATTTGCTGTCCCAAGGAATACTCTGTGGGTGGGATATTAAAAAATTACATGCCAGGACACAGATAATGTACCTATAAAACCCACCATGGATCTCCTGCTACATCTTTACTGTTCCCTCATGAGCTGAAGGGTCTAAAACATTAAATAACTCAGGCACCCAACAGTGCGTAGTATCAGCATCACAGAATCCTAGAATGGTTTGGGTTGGAAGGGACCTTAAAGCTGCTCCAGTGCCACCCCTGCCATGGGCAGGGACACCTTTCACTGTCCCCAGTGTCCAGCCTGGCCTTGGGCACTGCCAGAGCTGCTCTGGGCACCTGTGCCAGGGCCTGCCCACCCTGCCAGGGAACAATTCCTGCCCAATATCCCAGCTAACCCTGCCCATTGCCTGTGTCCTGGCACTGTCACCACAGGATATGTCTGGAGCTGCTCCCTGGTGTCTGTGCTCTGCTGCAGCCTCCTCCTGAGCACCAACCAGGACTGCCAAGCCATGTTCCTGTGTGCTGGGATCCACCTCGTGCTGCCTTGGATGGAAGAAAATCACAGAACCAGGGAATGTCCTGAGCTGGATCAAATCCAGCCCCTGGCCCTGCACAGACACCCCAACAATCCCAGCCTGTCCAAACCTTCTGTAGCTCTGGCAGCCTCAGGGCAGTGCCCATTCCCTGGGGAGCCTGGGCAGTGCCAGCACCCTCTGGGGAAGAGCCTTTCCTGAGCTCCAACCCAAACCCCCAGCACAGCTCCAGCCCTTCCCTGGCTGCTGTCCCTGCCCACAGGCACAGATCAGAGCTGTCCCTCAGGAGGAGCTGCAGCTGCTGCTGGTGCTACAGCAGAGCCTCCTCCTGCCCTGGCTGCTCTGTGCCCACCTGCTGCCTCCTGTGGCTGTGACTTTGGGACACCTGAACGTCCCCAGCTGCAGCAGCATCCACCAGGACCACAAGAACCACAGGACAAGGGGAGGTTGGGCTCTCCTGTGCTCCATCCTGTCAGCATCCACTTCCTGCAGGCACCACCAGCAGCTCCAGGGCTCCTTCCTGCCAGGCACAGAGTGAGATCCCCTTCCTGACCCCCAGGGATGGCCCCGGGCACCTCCTGTCCCTCTCCCAGCCTGCACAGGCAGCTCATGCTTCCCACACCCCTCCAACTGCTCCACAGGCATCCAGAGCCCAACAACTGCAACTGCAGCTGCTCCTCCTGCCAGGCCTACAGGAGCAGCTGAGAGAGCTGTGAAGGGGCTCAGCCTGGAGCAAAGGAGGCTCAGGGGGCCCTTGTGGCTCAGCACAGCTCCTGACAGGAGGGGACAGCCAGGGGAGTTGGGCTGTGCTCCCAGGGAACAGGGACAGGAGGAGAGGAAACGGCCTCAGGCTGGGCCAGGGGAGCTCAGGGTGGACACCAGGAGGAATTTCTGCATGGAAAGTGTGCTCAGGCCTTGGCAGGGGCTGCCCAGGGAGATTTGGAGTTCCCATCCCTGGAGGTGTCCAAGGAAGGCCTGGAGGTGGCACTCAGTGCCCTGGCCTGAGGACAAGGTGGAGATTGGGTACAGGGAGGACTCGATAGTCCTGGAGGGCTTTTCCTACCCCAACGATTGTGTGATTCCCCAGGCAATCTCCCTGCTCAGCAGCATAAGCACCCTTGAGGTTACGAGCACGGCAGTTTGGACTGGAAATGGGTGTGAGAAAGTGCCAGGGATTTCTCCTTCTAAGGAAAAGCACCTGGGAGGTACCAGCAGGAAGGACAAACTGGGAGGACGCTCCATGGCAGGATTGGAGCATCAGGACCATTTTAAACCATTACTCAAGGCCACAGTCATGGGCTCCCGAGGCTCCAGCCGTGTCCCTTCATGGAGCGCTGGAATTATCTCCGAGCCGGGCACGAGGGGCGGGCGAGCGGCGCTGCCAGCCTGGCACCGGCCCCTCTGGGGCGTTCAATTACAGGCTCTATTTTGCTCCCCTGGCTCTGGCCAGGTGTAACCCAATCCCTTGCCCACAGTCGCGTCCAGGCTCCTCGCCGAGGCCCCGTCCGGAGGTCCCGGTGCCCTCTGATCCCCCCGACCCCGAGGAACTCGCCACAAGCAGAGTTTGCCTGGCGGAGTTTCCCCTCGCTGCGAGCACCCGCAGCGCGCCCGCCCACACTGCAGCTGAGGCAGGGCTGATCTGCGAGCACAGCACTCACAGCCCTCGGGGTCCCCGAGCGTGACACACACGCTGCCCATCCAGCCCCGGAGCCGCTGCTGAAGCGGGGGCCCAGCTCCGGGGGCCGGGCTGGGACTGTCCCCGTTCTGCCCGAGTGACGGAGCACGTTCCGATCAGGGGGAAGGGCCTTCGGGTGTGCGCCCGCTGCCCCCAGAGCCCGCCAGGGTCACCGCCATGCCGAGCTCGCACATTTTGGCTCTGCTCGCCCCTCCTGCTCCACTCTCCCCGGCCAGCGCAGCTCCCGCGGGGCTGGGCCGCGACCCCGCCGAACCCCTGCGGCCGCAGCCCCGCCGCGCCGAGGGGGGTTTGGACGCCGAGGAGCACACGGGGGGCCGGAGAACGGGCAGGGAGCTGCTCCCAGGAGGGGCCTAAAGCGGAACTGAAAAACCGGCGAGCAGCGGGGCTGGGGGCGACCCGCAGCCCCCCCGCGCCGAGCGAGGCCGCGGTCTCTTTAAGAGGCCTAGCAGCGCCGCGGGGCCGCCGCGCTGCCGGACGCGTCCCGCCGCCTCCTCAAGCAGCGCCGCGCCGCCTGCCCGCGCTCCCCCGGCGCCCGGGGCCCATCGCGCACGGCCCGCGCCGCCGCCCTCACCCCGCTGTCGGCCGCCTCCTCCCAGCTCTCCGCGACCTCCTCATCTTCCATTTTAATTCCCGTCCGCCGCCGGGCCCGCGCGCCCGCGCATGCGCGCGCCGCCCGCCGGCCCGCGCCCGGCAACGCACGCGCAGCGCGCGGAAAGGGCGGGAAGGGGCGGCGGGGAGCGGCACCACAGCGCCCCCGGGCGGCCGGGAGGACCCGGCTCAGGGCGCGGCTTTGAGGCGTTTTCCTTTAATTTTTGTGTTTTCTTTAAATTTTGAGGTGTTTTCCCTCAGTTTGGGCGTGATTTACTTTTGAGATATTTTCTCTTAATTTTGGTGTGTTTTCCAACAATTTTGAGGAGTTTAACCTCGATTTTGGTGCGCTTTCCACAATTTTGAGCAGTTTTCCCTCGATTTTGGTGTGCTTTCCACAATTTTGAGGAGTTTTCCCCTTAATTTTGAGGTGTTTTCCCTCGATTTTCATGTGCTTTCCACAATTTTGAAGAGTTTTCCCTTAATTTTGAGGTGTTCTTCCTTGATTTTGGTGTGCTTTCTCTTAATTTTCAGGGCCTTTTTGTTTGTTTGTTTTTCTATATTTTTGTTCTCCCTTAAATTTCTGAGTCTCTTCTCTTAGTTTTTGGGTGTTTTCTCTTAATTTTGAGGCGTTTTCTCCTAATTTGGGGGTTTTGGACAAATATCTCCCCAAATTGAGGCTATTTCAGCCACCAATCCTGCCTCTGGTCCCTCCTGCAGACCTCCAGGTGTCCGTGTGTCCTTCCATCCAATTCGTGCCTCTTCATTTAAGCCTAAAGCTGCTCTTATGGAGCACAAGGATCAGCTCCAGCCTTCAGAAACATCCAACATTCCCCAAGTCCCCATAATTTCTTAAACATTTCTCATTTATAACCAAAATATTCCCCACTCCAATGTTCTCCTTTGAGCTCTGAGCCACACAGAGGTTGTTGGGGCGGGATTTGCATTTCCTTTTCCTCACTCAAAAATTAACTGCCCCTTCAGCACCCTAAAAACCCCACGGTTTTCACACAGGGAGATAGAGAACCTACCCTTAAATCCCGAACTTTTCCCCAGATTCCCAGCCAAGACCCAGAGTTTGCCGGCAGATGGCGACTGGACTCCTAAAATCATCCCAATAATCCTCCAGCTGAAACAAATCCCGATCCCTGCGGTCTGCCCTTGAATCTGAGCCTCCCGCTCCTCTGTCAAGCCCAAAATTTGGGCAGGGAACCTCCGGACACCCCACAGGTGGATTTTGGGGTGCTGTTTATCCAAGGTGGAACTGTTGGAGGGGGTTTGGGAGTTGAGCAGTGCTCCATGGGCATTAAATCCTTGAATTTCAGCATCTTTGGGTGGGATTTGGTGTTTCCCCTGGAGAAGTTGCAGCAGCCTGGGGCTGTTCCTGCCCGTGCTCTGGGGTTCTTCCAGAAGCAACAGGAGCTGAGTTTTCCAGCAGCCAGAGCCTGGCATGGTTGGCTCCATCCTTTCCAGCATTCCAGCAGCGTTCCCTGGGATGTTCCTTCCATCCTACTGTAAAAAATCCCCCTCCCAGCCATGTCTGACCCCGAGCATCCCAAAAAATCGGCCGGGATCCGTTGGGAATGAGGCATTGATGGCAATGTCACACCCCAGGGGATCTCAGCTGCTGGGGGACAAACCCCAGATGTGTCCCTGGGTTATCCCAGCCCTGCACAGGCCACATGGGACACATCCCATGGCTCCTCCCGGGTTATAACACAGAGCACCTGGGACATCCCACGGCTCCTCTCGGGTTATCCCAGTTCTGCACAGAGCACCTGGCACATCCCATGGCTCCTCCTGGGTTATTCCAGCCCAGCACATGGCACCTGGGACATCTCATAGCTCCTCCCAGGTTATCCCACAGAGCACCTGGGCCACATCCCACAGCTCATCCCGGGTTATCCCAGCCCAGCACCGGCTCCTGGCCATGGATCCCGGCTCTCCATGAGGCTCCTGGAGCCCGCCCTCGGGCAGGGCACGGGCCCGGGATGCTGAGCCGGCTCCTCCATGCGGGATACGGGTCTGTGGGACAGACAGCGTGGCAGTGATCACCTTTTCCCCAGCTGAATAATGTCCCCACACAACCCGCCACCGGGATCTGATGGCGAAACAGCCCTGCACAGGGCTGTTCCCTCAAGGAATGGGCTCCGCTCCCTCTCTTCCTCACCTCCATGGGAAGAGAGGCATCAAAGCCATGCGGGCACAGCTCACATCCCGCCTCCCTGCCGAGCCCTCAGACGCTCTAGGTCCCTGAGGGGTTCGCCGGGACATGGCAGGGCTGCAGCAGGTGCTGAGGGCCGCCCCTGCGGGCGGAGCGGAGACCCGTGCCCCAGCTGCACTTCACGGGGCTGTGGATGAGGGAGGGAAACCGGGTGGAAGAGGGATAAGGAACGTGACCCGTCCTGGCACCTCCGCCTCAACCCGACCTCCCCAACATGGCGGCCTCGCCCGCCCGCCTCGCCCAACATGGCGCTGGGACCGTCCCAACATGGCGGCGAGACCATCCAAACATGGCGGCCCCCTCGCTGCGCCGCGAAGCGAAGACTTGACCTTCCCATCATGGCGCCACCATAACACCGCCCCATGCCCACCCCCATCATCACGTGATCTCAGGGAGGCGGTCCTGCGCCTGCGCAGTGCGCGGCCGGCGCGGCCGGGGCAGCGGCGGGAGGGCGGGGAGGGAAGATGGCGGCGCCGGTCGGAGCCGTCACCGGGGCGACGCAGCGGCCCCGCCGTCCGCAGCCCTGAGGGCCCGGCCCGGCTCGGCCCGGCCCGGCGACAGGTGAGAGCGGCCCCTCGGTGCGGCTTCCCCGGGCGGGACCCTTCCCCGGGGAGCAGGGCCTCGGGACGGGCCCCTCGGGGCGGGACAGGCCTGGTGTGGAGGGGGCCACATTGGAGGGTGGAGGGTGTGGGGACCCCATGTCCCAGCCCCTCACAGCGTTTTGGGGGTCGCTGCGGAGGGCAGAGCCCACGGGGTGGGTGTAGCCCCTTCTGGGAGGGGGAAGCCCCTTCCCAGCTCCGGGGTGCGAGGGGAAGGCGGCCCCTGGGGCTCCCTCAGGGCAGTGAGAGAGCAAAGCTTGCCCCTAAAAAAGCCGTGTTGCTCCTTAAAAAACCCGTATTGCCCCTTGAAAGCCGTGTTTCCTTCCCAAAAAGCCAAGCTTGTCCCCCGAAAGAAGTGTTTCTTCCCCAATATGCCATATGTTTCCTGCTCTAAAATACATGCTTTCCCCCAAAAAAGACATTTCCCCAAAAACCTCGCGTTTCCCCAGAAAAGCTATATGTTCTCCCTAAAAGCCACGATTCCCTAGAAAACCTCGTGTTTTCCCTTAAAAAGACAGGTTTCTTTCCTAAGATCTCTTATTTTCCTCCTGAAAAGCCATGTCTTCCATTAAATGCCCTGTTTACCTCCTAAAAGCCATGTTTGCCCCCTCAAACTCCATCCTTCCCCCAAAAAAGCCATACTCCCCCCCCAAAAAAAAACCAAAAAAAGAAGAAAGAAAGCCCCATTTTCCCCCTAAAAGCCTTGTATCCCCTAAATTCAGTGCTGATATGAGGCAGAGCCAAGGCACAGGCTGGCAGTGGGGGGAAATGGCTTTTTTGGGGGGTAAATACGGCTTTTAAGGGGAGAACATCGCTCTTCTGGGGGGAAACAGCTTTTTTTTTTTGGGAGGAAATACGGCTTTTGGGGGGCAACTATGGTTTTTAGGGGAGGATCAGCGGCTCTTTAAGGGCAGACAAGGCTGGGGAGTGTCCCCAAAACCTCAGCTCGCCTTGGGTTGGTGTGAAAACAAAGGTGAGGCTCAGTCCCCGCTTGCTCTCGGCGTGGAGCCGCCTCTCCCCTCGCTCCGCGGCCGGGTCCGTGTCAATGCCCCGGGCTGGGAGCGGGATCGCGGTCTGGGAGCAGCCGAGGTGCCCAGCCCGGGGCTTTGGGGTGTCCTTTGGGGCGTCCTTTGAGGTGTCGCTCCCCGTTGTCTCCGCTCGTGGCTTTGGGAACGCGGTTGGGATTGATTCGAGCTGCTGTTCCTGTCACGGCGGGGCTGGGCTGGGCTGAGCAGCGCTGCGGGGCTCGGCAGGAGCGTTGTTGCATTATCTCATCGTGCCCAGCCTCTCTCGGCTGTTCCAGTCGCCTTTCCCACTCACTGGGGCCGGGCATCTCTCAGGAGGGCCGGGGTGTCTCGCTGTTAATGACCCGAACTCCAGGGAATGCTCGGAGAGGAACAAAAGGGGAGTCGGGAATGGGAGATAACCCCGGCATCGCCGGGAATGTCGTTTGTGCTCGGCTGCCTTTAATCATGCCCGGGAGCCGGCTCGGGTCAGCAGCTGGAGCTGTTCCCCGTGGCTGGAAGGGACGGGAATTGCGGTGAATTCCCGTGGAGGAGCTGCTGGGTGGGAAGGGGCCGTTCCCCACCTGTCCTTTCCCGGGGAAGCCGCGGTGTCCTGACAAAGCGCTTTATATCGCGACATAGCCCCGCAGCCGGCGCTTGGCCTGTCTGGAGACCAAGTGCCAGAGTGGGAGGTTTCCTCATTCCCTTGGTGTTCCCACCACCATCTCTCCTTCCTTTTCCTTGTGCTGATGCCAGAGAAAGGCTGAAAACCGGGATTTTCCCCTCAGGTTGTGTCTCCCTGGGCTTGGTGTTTCCTTGGTGTCACAAGTAGAGAAGAGAGCAAAATCTTGGGCAGAATTCCAGCTGTTTCATGGAATCCAGAAGGGTTTGGGTTGGAAGGGCCTTGCAGACCATCCCTGCTAAGGCAGGGGCACCTTCCCCTCTCCCAGGTCTCTCCAAGCCCCGTCCAGCCTGGACACTTTTCCAGGGCAGGGTGGTGCCTGTCCTGTGTTGTTCCATGGTGCTGGACTCGGAGCAGTGTGTGGGGCGGTGGCAGAGCCACATCCCGTGGCTGTTTTGGCGTGGCAGGGATGTTTGTGTGTGTTTTTCCTGCTGTGCTCCCCGGAGTGTTCCCTGACAGGTGACTCCACCCAGGCAGCGCCAGCATTGCTTTTTCAGGCTGGCAGGTGAAGCTCTTTGGTTCAGAAAGACTCCAGACAGTTTGACCATTTTCTCTCATGGGTTTTTAGAGGCAGTGTGTACAATTTTCAATTTGAATTGGAGTTGACTCCAGCCTTTATTCCCTGGACTCCGTTTTTCCCTGTGTTTGGCTGTGGGAGCAGCCCCTGAGGGAAGCTCACCTGCAGGACACGTGCTCCTGCCCTGCCTGGGCTTGGAATGAAGGTGGGGTTGGTTTATTCCCACTGCTGAACGAGGGTGACCTGGGATTTGGGGATTGCACCCACTGCATCAGGCACCTTCTGCAGAGCTGTTTGCTGCCTGGGAGAGCTGGGATGTGCTCCTGGTCCCATCCTTGATCCCAGGAAATGGAATGCATGCAGCAGTGTGCAGGTCTGCCAGGAGTGACAGGTTTGGAGTGGGAGCTCAGGGGTGGTGTGGCTGTGGATTCCCAGTTCAGGGATGGTATGGCTGTGGATTCCCAGTTTGGGGATGGTGTGGCTGTGGATTTCCACTTTGGGGATGGTGTGGCTGTGAATTCCCAGTTCAGGGATGGTGTGGCTGTGCATTCCCAGTTTGGGGATGCTCTGGCTGTGCATTCCCAGTTCAGGGATGGTGTGGCTGTGCATTCCCAGCTCAGGAATGGTGTGGCTGTGCATTCCCAGCTCAGGAATGGTGTGGCTGTGCATTCCCTGCTCAGGGATGGTGTGGCTGTGCATTCCCAGCTCAGGGATGGTGTGGCTGTGCATTCCCAGTTTGGGGATGGTGTAGCTGTGCATTCCCTGCTCAGGGATGGTGTGACTGTCCATTCCCAGCTCAGGGATGCTCTGGCTGTGCTCTCCCAGCTGAGGGATGATCTGGCTGTGTATTCCCAGATCCATGGAGCTCTGTTCCCAGGCCTTCAGGAGGTGCTGGCTTTGGGCACAGCCTGCTTCCATCCCAGCCACTTCCACAGGATGTGAGCGAGGGCTGCTGGAAAAGGCTTCCCACTCTCTGTGTAAACAGAGCTGCGCCTCCAAGGGAAGTGAATTTTCCCTGTGTGTTCCGACAGGGCAGCTTTGTTGGAAAACATCCAGTCAGGATTTTCCTAAGGCTGGAGGTGGGTGAGCTTCAGGCTCTGACTCGGGAAAGGCAGCATCACCTGCAGACAGCTGTGAGGGCTTTAGAAAGGTGTTGGAGCTGGGGGCAGGCTCAGGTTTGGCCCAAATCCAGAGAAAAGCTGGGAAGAGACCTCTGGGAAGAGCTGGTGAGCTCCAGGGCTGTTTCTCCAGGTAGGGGCTCCCTCCTGAGCACATTTCCCACCCCGAGTGGTGCCGCCGGTGTCTCTGGGCTGTCCCCAGCAGCATCCAGGCTGTGCTGCCAGGAGCAGCCAGCACAGCTTGTGATGGAGTTGGGAAATCCAGGTCAGAATTCCTTTTGAACTCGCCTGAGCTGCTGGATCAAAGCAAAGCAGGGGTGACACATCCACGTGAAAAACGTGGCTCGTGTCGAGCAACCTGCAGGAATCAGGGCTCTTCCTGTCAGGAATTTGCTGTTTCAGGAGCTGCTCTGGACTGTGTTCTCTTCCCCCATTTCTATGGCAATCTTTAAATATTTATCTTTGCTTGCTGAACTCCCACTGCAACATCCGTGACTGAGAATCCTCGTTTTCCCCCCATGGGAAACGTGGATGCAGCTCAGGCACCAGCAGTTGGCAGTTCCAATGCACTGCATCTCTCCTGGGTTCCAGACTCCTTTGGAAGCATTTCCCTGCTTCATTTTATCTTGTACCTGTGCCAGTTTTATCATAATTTGGGGATTTGGAGGCTTAAGGTAAGTTGGCACAGCTGTTCTTATTTATTTGGAGCTTCTCTTTCCAGGCCAGGTTGGATTGGGCTTGGAGCAAATGTGAAGGTGTCCCTGTCCATGGCAGGGAATGGGATGAGCTTTAAGGTCCTTTCTAACCTGAACCATTCCATGATTTTGACTCCCATTAGGTTTCAGTGGGTGGGCAGAAGATCATCTCTGATTTGAGGAGTGATTTGGGGTTTTCTGGGTGAAAAGATCTCTGATTTGAGGAGTGATTTGGGGTTTTCTGGATGAAAAGCAGCTCAGAAATGTCAGAATCTCCCTGTGAAGTTGACATGGCTGTGGGAAGAACTGTCCATCCCCAAACTTCTCAGATCAGGGAATCTGGGACATGGATTAATCATTCCAGCTGGGTTTGTGTCACTCTGGAGAGCCTGCAGTGTGATTTATTTGTGCTTTAAATGAGACTCATGAACCCTTTGGGTGTCATTATCCTCACCCTGAGCTTCCAGGGAAGGGCTGGCCCTGGGAATCGCTGCCTTTTCTTGTCCCTGGTGCTGGATGCACAGCAGCTGCCCAAAATATCTGGAAGGAGAGAACCCTTCCAGCTGTGAGAGCCCTTCAGGTGCAGCTCCCTCTGAAGCAGCAGCAGCCCTGTGGAATTCCTGCCACCTTTAATCCCAGAGCTGCTCTTGGGCTGGGCGTTTCCTTTCCCAGTCCCAGCAGCTGCTGGGAATTCCTGAAAGCTCTCAAATTTTGGGTTTTTGCAGACACCTTGGGGCTCAGGGGATGCTGTAGCCTGCTCTGAGCAGGACTTCTGGATGTTTTGGGATCCCAGGGTTCCACCCTGTGGGATGATCAGGGATTTGCCCCATGGTGCTGGTTAATGGTGATTGTTGTGGTGACAGGATGGTAACAAAGGGACATCTTGGGGAGCTCATTTTGTCATTGAATGGTAGCAATGAAGTTGAAATTTGCACAATTTGCCTGAATTTTTGTTTGCTGATTACCATTATATGGATCTGACTGCACTTTTTTGTTGTTTCTTCCTTAGTATTTGATATTTAAGCCTCCCTAAACACCCAGACTTGAGGCATGGCACAAAGGATGGAAGGATGGCTCCTGCCTTCCCCAATATCCAGTGCTTCTGCTTCCCCATGCATTGCCTCTCGCATTAGCTGAGGAATAAGAAAATCCTGTACTGAACAAGAACAAATGCTCTTATTTATTCTGCTCAAATCAGTGGAAACTGCAGCAAATCCTCCTCCGGCCCACTGGGTGGGTCAGACTCATGGAATCTGTTCCAAATGCAATCCCTGGGTTGTATTTTCCAATCCTGGCTCAGCTGTGGTTGGGGTTTGCCTGGTGGTTGGTGGGTGCTGTTCCCAGCCCCTCACACCTCTCTGTGCTGAGATTCCCTCTGTATTTATTCCCATTTCTCTCTCCTTTCAGGGCTCCAAGGGCAGGCAGAGCAATCCTTCCAGTTCTGTAATAACAGGGTGGCACTGCCACCACCCTGGGGCTGCTCTGCACCTCAGATTTGTCCCTTCCCACCTGCTTCACCCCCTCAGAGGTTCCAGGCAATCCTCTGTTGCTCATTGCCTGCTGTTTGCTGGGAACTGGTTGGGATTTTCCCCCACTGAGGTGCTGGTGTGGAGGGACAGCTCTGATCTGTGCCTGTGGGCAGGGACAGCACCCAGGGAAGGGCTGGAGCTGTGCTGGGGGTTTGGGTTGGAGCTCAGGAAAGGCTCTTCCCCAGAGGGTGCTGGCACTGCCCAGGCTCCCAGGGAATGGGCACTGCCCTGGGGCTGCCAGAGCTGCAGAGGGTTTGGACAGGCTGGGATTGTTGGGGTGTCTGTGCAGGGCCAGGGGCTGGATTTGATCTCTGTGGGTCCCTTCCAGCTCAGGACACTCCCTGACCCTGTGCAGTGTGTCTGGCAGGAGTGCAGCCCCAGGAGAGCAGCTCCCAGCTCCACTGACAGGGACTCCCAGGGCTGCTGTCTGCCTGCAAAGCACCAGGCTCAGGCTGGCCCCTGGGGCTCTGAGCAAGGAATTGGGATGCCTCAAGGTCAGTCCTGTGGTGTTTCCCTCTTTCCCAGCCTTTTTTTGTTTTCCCAGCACTGCCCTTTGCCTACACCCACATCTCACCATGGACCTTTAGGCTTGTAGGTTCTTGTCTCCATCCCCATTGCACAGCAAGGGATCCATGGGCTGCAATTGCAGAGCCTGGTGGGTGTCTGCCCTCCCTAATTCACATTTTCTGCTAAAAAAGCCCAGCCATGAGTTCCAGCACCTTGGGACTGCACACACTGCAGCACATCCATGGGGCTCAAGGATACACTGTTTGCTTTTCAGGAATATCACACTTCTCATCACCTTTTTAGGTTTTGATTAGGGCAGCAAAGAATCATGGAATGGTTTGGGTTGGGAGGGACCTTAAAGCCCACCCAGCGCCGTGACAGGGACACTCTGCACTGTCCCAGGCTGCTCCAAGCCCCTGTCCAGCCTGGCCTTGGGCACTGCCAGGGATCCAGGGGCAGCCACAGCTGCTCTGGGCACCCTGTGCCAGGGCCTGGGAAGGATTTCTTCCCCATATCCCATCTGAACCTCCTCTCTCATTCCCCTTGTCCTGGCACCCCAGGCTCTGTAAAAAGTCCCTTCCAGTGTTTCTGGCAGCTCCTTCTGTTCCCAACTGTCTGCACAGCCCTCTGAGCTCTGAGAGCTCAGCACAGGGAGCTGCAAACCTCTGCTCCCTGAATCCCCTGTGCTGCAGAGGCTTTGTTAACCCCAACTTCTCGTGGCTTTTGTTCCTTTACCTGCAAAATGGGGTCAGCTGTGGAATGTGGAAGGCTGGAATGTTGGAGGCATGGTTTCAGGTTGTGTCTCTGTGGTCAGACCAGGTGTCTGTCTGTGCTGGAAACTCCTTTTGTTCCACCTGAGAGAGAGGGAAAATTCCTTCCTTATTGTTTTGCTGTGTTTAGCAAACAGATCTTCCTTTAAAACTCCTTTAAACCCCCTGGTGTGACCCAGCCCTGGGCACTGTTGGGGATGGTTCATCCCTGCTTGGAGCTTCCATCCAAGGGGAATGGCAGGGCTGGGCAGGAAGGGGAGCACAGGCAGGTTTGGTGTGAGACACAGCCAGGGGGCATCCCAAGAGCACCGTGTGGGTGTGTGTGACACCCTGCTGTGTCCCAGGAGGGCAGTTTGGGGTGCTCATCCCTGGTGATGTCCATGTGGAGGTGGTGGTGATGTCCTGGGGTCCTGCTTGCTGACACAAACATTGCATCAGCCCCTCTGCCAAGTCAGCAGTGTGTCTGAAAGCCCTGGGCATCGATTCCAATCAAACCTTGGCCAGCCAGGCTGCAATAAAATGGGTTTTTTACAGTCTTCTTTCTCTTTTTATGGCTTGGAAGTCAGCAGCCTTGAGCTCATCTTTGCTTTGGGTGCAAGATCTGGGGGCTGTTCGTGACTCGTGTGTTTTTGTGGGGAGAGGAAGGTTGTGGTTGGTGGATCTGGGCTGAAGAATAACTTTGTTTATTGCAAAAATAAAATTGTTACACCTCTCAACTCCTCCTTTGCCACTGCCCAGGGCTGGGCAGGAGCCAGGTGTGCCCAGGTGGGCAGGAGGCCAATGGTCCCTGGCTGGTCCCAGGATGTGGCACTTGGGAACAGGGTTTAGTGGGGACCTGGTTTAGTGGGGGAACAATGGACTAGGTGATCCTGTAGGGTTTTTCCAACCTTACCAATTCCATGATTCTGTGATGGATGTGTGAGTGCTGCCATGACCATGTCATGATGGAGAACCACCCACAGCAGGAAAACCCTGACCTTGGCCTGGCTGTGCTTGGCTTCATTTCCTGAAACTCCATCCTTTGTTCCCACCATGAAACACCCAACCTGAGTTTTCAGCACTGTTGGACACCACAATCCTGCCTGCTTGTCCCACCTGAGATTGCCTGGGTTCTGTGGATGCACGGCAGTGAGGTGAATCCTGGTTGTTCTCAGTTTCTGGAAGTGCTGGTGGTTTCTGAAGGGTGTCCTGTGTCCAGCCCTCGATGGATTTTTGGAATCAAAGCTAACTTTGCTTTCCCTCTCACTGATTCCTGATCCTGCTGCCCTCTCTGCCTGGTTCAACAGGAGCAGGAAGGCCTCAAGGATCCTGCTCTAGATCCAGTAGGTTCAGGTGGGATATTGGGATAAATCCTTCCTTTGGAGGGTGGGCAGGCCCTGGCACAGGGTGCCCAGAGCAGCTCTGGCTGCCCCTGGATCCCTGGCAGTGCCCAAGGCCAGGCTGGACACTGGGGACAGTGGAAGGTGTCCCTGCCCATGGCAGGGGTGGCACTGGAGGAGCTTTAAGGTCCCTTCCAACCCAAACCATTCTAGGATTCTGTGATACTGATACTTCCCACTGTTGGGTGCCTGAGTTATTTAATTTTTTTAGACCCTTCACTACATGAGGGAACAGTAGAGATGTAGCAGGAGATCCATGGTGGGTTTTATGGGATACATTATCTGTGTCCTGGCATGTAATTTTTTAATATCCCACCCACAGAGTGTTCCTTGGGGCTGCAAATACATGAGACTTTTAGTTCTGGGGGTTTTTGTTTGTAGCTTTTGGTGAGAATGAGAACTTCTGCTCCTGAGATATCCCCACATTTTTCATTTGGTTATTCTGCCTGGGCAGTTGGAGCTGGGCATGGGGCTGGATGGGAACCCAGGATTTGCAGGAGTTGTGTTTTCAGGTTGGTTTTTCAGGTGAGCAGAAATGGGCTGCATTTAGGTCAGTGGCTGTGTTTTCCTCGTGGTTCCATTATAAATTCCCTTCATTTGTGCAGATGAACCAGTTCTGGTGACTTTGGGAGGTGTCAGGGGCTGTGGGACAATGAATGCTGTGACATTGTCACAGGCTGTCCTCCAGACATTTCTCCACAGCTTTCCAAGAGCTTGTCCAGGAGCTCCTGTGCTCTCCTGGTGAAGGGAGGAGTGACAGCAATCCCCAGGATCTCCCAGTGTGGCTTTGCTCAGCATTCCTGATGGGGAATTCTTACCAGTAAATCATCCTGAGCAGGTTTAAATAAATGTAAAGTTCATCCTCCTACAGCAGATATTGCACCAGGAGGAGCAGCTGCCCTTTTCCCTGGAAAAACCTCGATTTTCCAGCCTCAAATGCTTCCGTTTGCTGGCTTAGGGGTTATTCCAGGATTTGGGGCTTGCAGGGAGTTCGTTTGCAGATGGAGCAGGGTTTGTTTGCTGAGGTGATAATTGGAATTCAGGGCTTGGCGGGGGCCGGCAGAGGGAGTGTGTGAGCCCGAAATCCTCATTTCCTGCTAAATTTAGGGGATTTAGGAAAAGGGAGCAGCCGATTATTGCACCCGAGCAGCTCCTCATGTGATACCAGGGCTTGGCAAGGCAGATTTTGGCAGGTTTGAAACAAATCCAACCCTTTCAAGGGTAATGATATTGTCCAAAAACATGGAAATTCTCCAAATCCATGCATCCATAACAAGTGGATGGTGGAGATTTTGGCTTTTTTCTTGGCTTTCTGCAGGGATATTTAAGGGTTGTCTTTTTTGTGTGGAAAGGCAAATACAGAACTCCCAGGAATTGTGTTTTCAGCCTTGTTTTTCATGTGAGTAAAACCAGGCTGGATTTTGGGTCAGTTGAAGTGTTTTCCTCGTGCTTCCATTATAAATTTCCTGCATATTACTTCATATTTATTAATATTTTATTGAATTTTGGATACATTTATGAGAAATAATAATAATAATAATAATAATAATAATAATAATAATAATAATAATAATAATATTTTATTGCACTTTGGAGCCATTTATGAGAAATAATAATAATAATAATAATAATAATAATAATATAATTTCACTATGTACACCTCAAGTGTGGTATCATTAAACTTTGTATTCCTCCAATAAATCCAGGATAACCCCCACATTTTCATTCTGGGTTTCAGTGCATTCATTTTGTGGGAAAACAAATTCAGCAGGATTTATTTGTAGGTTGCTGTGCTGTTTGTGTAATAAATCCTGCTGTGTAATGTCACACTGCTGCTTATTTTTGAACTGAAACCTTGGAAAAAAAATGAGGAGGAATCTGGAATAGCCAAGGATCAGCTGGGAGGAATTCCTGGATCTTGGTGCCTTTTTATTACAGAAATATCAACCAAAATTCAGCTGCAGTGGTGCAGTTGCAGGACAATGGGCAGCAGTAAAAATGATGTAATTTGGATTTTTTTTTCCTGAAGTCCCTAAACCCACAATTCTAACAGGGAAAACCATCACAGGGTGGTTGTGCTGATAGAGAAATGGTGGAATTTTCAACCTTGCAGATGAAATTTAGGAATCCTTTTTTTTCCTGGGTGACTTGTATGAAAGAAAAACAATTTTGTGTTGGAAAAATAGGGAGAAGCAGTTCTTCAAAGAGCCCTTGGAGCTGCCTGTTTGCAGGGATAAGGAACATCCATGGTGCCTGTGTTCGTGAGGTCTCACTCTGCACAGACAGGATATTGCTCATCCCACAGCTTCCCAGAGGCTGTGTTTTCTTTTTTTGGACTAAAATCTGCTTTTTTCCCCCATTGTTGAGCTTGCCCAGCAGTTGATTTCCAAAAGGATCAGTTCCAGCTGCTGCAGGTTAGGGAGGGCTGGAAATGTTGTTTTATTTCATGGTGTTTATCCCAATCCTGAATCCCGTGGACCTGTCACTCCCTGTGCTGCTGCTTTTATAAAACATCCTGCTTCTCCTTGGAAATAGTGCTGGATTTTCCTCTTTTCACCCCAGAAAAGATCTCAGAGCTTCTTTTAGAACAAAACCAAGATCAGGGAAAGCTGCAGGTGAAGTCCTTGATGGCACAGCTGGGGAGACAAACACAAAAATACTGAAAATGTGGAAAGAATCCTTCCCATAGAGATAAGATTTTTTGAAAGGAAAAAGGAACCATTTCTGTCTCCTGGAAGAGGATTTTTATTTGAACTGGGGCAGAGAATCAGCCAGCAGTGTGGCTGTCCCCAGAGTGTCCCCTGGAGACGCTGGCACATGGAAGAAGCCATTCCAGAGTATGAGGAAGAGTCTGGAGCAGGTTGGAGACAGCTGCTGCCTTCCACCCCCAAATCACCACCAGGGCTCTGCTTGCCAGGTGCAGTGAAATCCCTCTGTCCTGGCAGCCCAAGCCCTGGCCCAGCTGAGCTGGCTCCTCTCACACACCTGGAATGTTTTGTCTTTTCTTTTCCTTCTCTCTCTTCTCTTCTCTTCTCTTCTCTTCTCTTCTCTTCTCTTCTCTTCTCTTCTCTTCTCTTCTCTTCTCTTCTCTTCTCTTCTCTTCTCTTCTCTTCTCTTCTCTTCTCTTCTCTTCTCTTCTCTTCTCTTCTCTTCTCTTCTCTTCTCTTCTCTTCTCTTCTCTTCTCTTCTCTTCTCTTCTCTTCTCTTCTCTTCTCTTCTCTCCTCTTCTCTCCTCTTCTCTCCTCTCCTCTCCTCTCCTCTCCTCTCCTCTCCTCTCCTCTCCTCTCCTCTCCTCTCCTCTCCTCTCCTCTCCTCTCCTCTCCTCTCCTCTCCTCTCCTCTCCCCTTTTCTTCCATTTTCTTCCTTTCCTTCCCAAACTTTCCCTTTTCTTTTCTTCACGGTGGGAGCAGTGGCTCCTCCTTGGAGAGAACATTCCTTGTGTTCCTTGAGCATTCCCTGTGTCTGCAGTGACTCAGGATCAGTGCTCAGCTTCTCATTGCCATTCAACAGCTTGCCCTTGGAGGCTTTTTTCCCATAAAATCCATAAAAAGAGGAGGGAAAAGGGCAGGTCAAAAACCCTGCAGGTTCAAACACTTCCTGAAGCAGCTGGAGAGGAGGAGGCAGCTCGGGAGGGAGCCACCAGTGCCACCCACACCTGAGCTTTGGGCTCCATGGGACCAGGAGAGGGACCTGCAGGTAGGAAAAGCTCCTGGGACCAGGAGAGGGACCTGCAGGTAGGAAAAGCTCCTGGGACCAGGAGAGGGACCTGCAGGTAGGAAAAGCTCCTGGGACCAGGAGAGGGACCTGCAGGTGGGAAAAGCTCCTGGGACCAGGAGGGGATTTGCAGGAGCAGGTTTGGAGCAGTGCTTCAGCCCCGTGGGGTTATTTTTGCCTGCACTTAATATTCCTCAGCTGTTTGTTCCAGATAATTACTTCAGGAATAAATAGCAGGTTCTTAACTAATTTCAGGAGGGGAGAGAGGGAAAATGGAAGTGCTCTGAAAGGAGGGAAAGGATTATGAAATGTTTTGCCAGCTGGCAGAGACGCAGCTTTCAGGAAAGGGCGGGCGGATTCCATCGGCGCCGCGCTCCCGCTGCCCTTCCAGCGCTTCCTGCAGCAGCTGCCACCCCTCCTGCTCCAGTCCTGGCTGATTCCTGAGCACCTCAAAAAGCCTTCCCAGTGCTGGGATAGACAGGCATTTCCCTGGGACCAGCAGGGCTCTGGGGTGCAGAATCATGGAATGTTTAGGGGATGTGTTGGTGTTTTCAGGGCTTGATCCGATCCTGGAGTTAGTTGGATTGCAGCTACTTTGGGATGAGACACAACTGCTTAAATGTCTTGGTTGCAGCTTTTTGAATGCTCAGAGATTTGTTTTAGCCCAGGTAAAAAGTGGAGCCCAGCATGGTGCAAGCAGAGAGCACCTGGAGAGGCAGGATGAGGGAGAAAGCACCTCTTGCATCACCCAAAAATGCAGGAACACTCAGTTCTGCTCCTGGAATAACCAGTAAAACCCCAGGTGTGGGATTTTCCCTCATGGATCTGCTGAATAACTGGCAGCAGGAGCTGCTGGGATGTTTTAGCTCTTTCTTGCCAACTGCCTGGATTCTTTTTCCTTTTTCTGTATTGGAGCAGGGTTTTAGGACAGGGCTTTGCTTTACATTCCAGGAGTGGTTATTCCCAGCCTGCCCTTCCAAACAAAATCCACATCCGTGGCAGGTCAAGCTTGGAGGGTTATTTTGACAGTGAGCTGCCTTTTGGGAGCTGGGTTTATTGCTGGCCTTGTTTTCTTCCAAAAAAGAACACAGCGTGGGTGTGAAAACTCTGAGGATGGTTATTCCTTATGTTCAAACGTTTAGGAAACAAGGATTCACCAAAGGAGATGCTTTGGAATATTTAGAATATTATCAAGTGGCTTGGGAAGAGCAGACAAAACTCAGTGGGGCTTCTCCATCCTCAGATATGCTATTTGAGGCTCCTCCCACTGTTCTAAAATCAGCCTTAAAGATGATTTTTGGTGTTTTGTGCCTGGGATCAGCCTGCCGTGTTGGGTTATTCCTGAGCCTGCTCCAGAGGATCCAAATTGGGATTTACTAGCTGGAAAACACCTCTTTCTAGTGGGTGTGCATTCCTGCACTTCCCATGACCCAATCCAGCAGGATTTGGACATTATTTAGAGCACAAATAAAAGTTGTTGGGATCACACAAGGTCCTGACAACCCCCCAGCCCATCACCATCCACAGGGTCCCACTGTCCCTGGGCCAGAGGCAAAATCTCCTGCTCAGGGTTCTGGCAGGGCTTGAGGATGTGAAACCTCTGTGTGCTGGGGAGCTGAACTGTGATCCCAGGCTGGGAGGGAAGGACAGACCCTCCTGTCCTTCTGTATGCTGGGCAGGAGCACAGCCCCATCCTGAGTGAGAGCACAGCCCCATCCCAGCCTGGATCAGAGCCCCATCCCAGGCAGGAGCACAGCCCCATCCTGAATGAGAGCACAGCCCCATCCTGAATGAGAGCACAGCCCCATCCCAGCCTGGATCACAACTCCATCCCAGTCTAGAGCACAGCCCCATCCTGGGTGAGAGCACAGCCCCATCCTGGGCAGGAGCACAGCCCCATCCTGGGTGAGAGCACAGCCCCATCCCAGCCTGGATCACAGCTCCATCCTGAGTGAGAGCACAGCCCCATCCCATCCTGGGCAGGAGCACAGCCCCATCCTGAGCAGGAGCACAGCCCCATCCCATCCTGGGCAGGAGCACAGCCCCATCCTGAGCAGGAGCACAGCCCCATCCTGAGCAGGAGCACAGCCCCATCCTGAGTGAGAGCACAGCCCCATCCTGAGTGAGAGCACAGCCCCATCCTGAGCAGGAGCACAGCCCCATCCTGAGTGAGAGCACAGCCCCATCCTGAGCAGGAGCACAGCCCCATCCCATCCTGGGCAGGAGCACAGCCCCATCCTGAGTGAGAGCACAGCCCCATCCTGAGCAGGAGCACAGCCCCATCCTGGGCAGGAACACTGGCACGCTGTGTCAGGATGGAAACCAGCACAGGCACTTCCCTGCCATAGATGCCTTTACTTGGAGAAGGCCCAGCCCTCCATTCTTTCATATTTTTTAGCACAACTCCACTTTTCCTTTCCCCCAGTCCCTGGTTACTCGTGCCTGTTCTGTGTGAGGCGGGTTCCTGGCAGCAGCAGTGCCCCTGTCCCAGCGTTTGGGTTCCTGCCTCCCCTGCACAGCAGTGACTCCAGCAGGGATTTCTGACATGGGAAACGTGCTGGGTTCTGCCGTGGTTCCTCCCACAGATTGACAGCCCTGTGCAATTTCCAAAGCTGTTTCATCAAGGAACCTGACAGCGCTGGGGACTGGTGCTGTCACTGTCATTTTCCTGGGCATGAATTGGTTGCCATGGAAAGCTTTCCCACTCTGTGTCTCCACCACCTGCCATTCCCACAGCATGGGAAAACCCTGGATTAATGACAGCAGCTCAGGTTATTCCTGAGAAATAAACCTCGTTTATAAATCAGGTCGATGACCCAAGCTGATGTGGTTTAACATGGGGTTTGTTACCAGGGTGTTTCTGGATCAGGGTATTTATCCTGCTAGGTAACCCACATTAAACCCTGATATCAATAACCAATTCCTTCCAGCTGTATTTTCTGGGATAGTTAGGATTTGGAAAAAATAATAGCAATATTCTTATATTGGAGGATGTTAGGGAAAAGCTGTCTTGTCTTCCCTCTTGGGGAGCTGGATTGCTTCCTGGCCTGCTGCAGGTTGGATTTATCCTATGGACTGTGTGGATTTGTCTCCAGTAATCCTGGTCAGTTCAGGGCTGGGGGAAGGCTGGGCAGCCTCTGCCTTGTGGACTTGAGAGGAACCCAAAGAACAGGGAGCTTGCCCTGGTTTTGGTCCTTTCATCATGCTAGGAAAGGATAAAAAGGGAATTTCTGGAAAAGAAAGCCCCATGTCATCCCCAGGAGCCGTTACTGTGGTTTGGGCTATGGATCCAGGAGCAATGAGGGAGCTGCTGCTCCCTTGGTCTCCAGTCAGCCACCTTGGAAGGGAAAGTGCTGCTGTGCTCAGGACAGGCTGTTTGCAGGCATGGGTTTAACCTCACACAGTGCCAGCTGCCCAAACTGGACACAGCCCCTTGTTAAGGTGGATTTATTTCATGATACTTTTCTGTCATCGAGGTGTCACCTTACACTCGGGATGTTGGGAATAGCTGGAGATACAACCTCTGCTATCCCAGCCTTCTATCAGCAATAAATCCTGGGGGGATTTGCTTTCCTCACCTACTGCCAGCCAAGGCTGTGTGCAGGTATTTCACAAATAAAGGGAAAAGGGTGGTGAAAACCTTGGGCAGGGCATTTTTCCCCCCCAAGGAGTTGTTTGGGGTAAAACAGCCTCGCTGGCAGAACAGGTTCCACAGGGTGGAGGGACTGTAAATGTGGCTGTGATCCTGTCTCACCTGGGGTGAGGTTCCACAGGGATCCTTTCCCCATCCCAGCAGGGTAGGGCAGGGCAGGGTGATGTCTCCTCCTGCCCAGTGAGGCAGCAGCAGCTCCAGGGCTTGGCTTTGGCTCTCTGCTTCCCACTGCAGGCAGCAGCAGGGTGGGGAGTGATGGAGTGACCTGGGAAAGCCCTTCCTAAACCCTCAGCTGCTGCAAAACTGCAGAGCCACCTCCTGCACTCAGTGATTGCTGTGCCACAGCCCTCTGGTGTGGCAGGCAGCTCTCAGGGTGTTCCTGGTGCTCTGTGTTCTTGGATTTTGGTTGATAATTGCTGCCCCAGATGTGCAGGGTGTCTCTGTTTCGGCCTGTGCAGCTGAAGAATGAGTCTGGACTCTTCGCTTTTATGTCTTGAAGTTGTTTATTAATTCTTACCTATAAAATTTTCTTTCTGCCCAGCCGAGATCTGCTCAGCAGGGCAGCCACAGGCGCTCTTTGTGTTGTCCTTTTATATTACAAACTATGTGTAACATATTTACACTTAATTCCCAATACCCATCACCTGTGTTAGACAGTGCACTTCTACTCTAAACCAATCCCAAAGTGCCAACACCACTGCAGAAAATGGAGAACAAGAAGAAGAAAGGCTGGACACACCCAGATTCCTCCATCTTGTCCCCATAACCGCCATACCAAAAATCCTAAAATCTACATTTTGTTATTACACTGTTCAAACCTGTGTGACTTTCAGGTCCTCATACAAAGCTGACAGTTTGCTCCAGGGGTCACAATCAAATCCTCAGGTGCTCTGGGCTGTGTGCCAGGGTCTCTGAGCCCCCCAGTGGGGTCAGAACACCCAGAGGGATGCACTGAGTTCCAACACGTGTGACCTCCCTGTTGTCCCTTTTGGCAGCAGTGACATGGGATGCCATGGCCAGCTCCCAGGACAGTGACAGTGGCTGTTCCTGGTGCTCCCTGTGACCTCCCTGTTGTCCCTTTTGGCAGCAGTGACGTGGGATGCCATGGCCAGCTCCCGGGACAGTGACAATGGCTGTTCTTGGTGCTCCCTGTGACCTCCCTCTTGTCCCTTTTGGCAGCAGTGATGTGGGATGCCGTGGCCAGCTCCTCAGACAGTGACAGTGGCTGTTCTGGTGCTCCCTGTGATGTCCTTGTTGTCCCTTTGGCAGCAGTGACGTGGGATGCCATGGCCAGCTCCTGGGACAGTGACAGTGGCTGTTCCTGGTGCTCCCTGTGACCTCCCTGTTGTCCCTTTTGGCAGCAGTGACGTGGGATGCCATGGCCAGCTCCTCGGACAGTGACGATGACGGGTTCATGGCCGTGGATGCCGAGGAGGCCGCAGGGGAAGGGACGATGGAGCAGGAGGATGAGCCCCACGCCGAGCTGGAGGTGGAGGAGCCCAGGCCCAGCTCCAGGTCGATGCTGGAGCTGCCAGAAGAGGTTTTGGAATACATCCTGTCCTTCCTCTCTCCCTACCAGGAGCACAAAACCGCCGCCCTTGTCTGCAAACAGTGGTATCGACTGATCAAAGGTACAAGTGATGGCAGCAATTTCTTTAATTGTGGGGTTTGGAACCTGGCTCTCTTTTACCTTTGCCTCTTGTTTTCTCCTCAAACTGTGAAATCTGACTTCTGTGAAATCCCAGAGAAACCCTAACAACCATGGGGTCCCTGGCTTTGCTCAAAGCAGGCTTGGAGCTGTGCAGAATTGAACCCCTCAGCCTCTCTCAGGGTAGAAAGCCCAGAGAGGCCATGAATTCCCATCCTGGAAATGTCCAAGGCCAGACTGGACAGGGCTTGGAGTGCCCTGGGGTAGTGGAAGGTCCCACCCTTGGCAGGGGTTGGAGCTGGATGAGCTTTGAGGTCCTTTCCAGCCCAAACTAAAACAAAACTCAAGCCCCAGGACAGAGCAGCTCCTTTGCTGCCTTTGGGTGCTCCCAGTGCTGCACTGGTGACTTTGGGTTGCAGCCTCCTCCCCAGAGCCCCTGCCAGTGTCCCATGGCTGATGGGGCTTTAATTGCACTTCATTTGTGTCTTGCTCAGTAATTAACATTCCCAAAGCTGCTGCTTCCAGCAGCCCTGGCTCTGCTTCTTACAGCTCTGCTGGAGATAAGTGCAGCATAAAATCTGCATGAGTAGAGATGTGCATATTGTAGCTTCCTGGAAGAGTAGCCCAGAGACACAGATCCTTCCTTTGCCTCTGCACACTCATTCCAGAGCCTTGTGGGGGTATTTTAATGCTGGAGAAGTATGATACAGCAAATAAGGAGGGGAAATTTGGACAAGGATACAAGCAGAATCGTCTACTTCGTTTTATTTTAGTACACTGGGTGATTTCTGGTACCATTCTGTGGGGTGCACACTTTAATCACCAGCTTCATTTAAAAACAAGGAATTTCAGAGGAGAGCAGTTCAGTCCTAGGAAATGGGACAGGTTGCTGCACAGGGGGAATGTGCTCCTTCTGGAAAACAGGAGTGGGTGTCAGGTGAGGAATGCCCTTGGCAGACTGTGAGGAGATGGCTCATTTATGGAATTCTCCTCATTTGAAAGATCCCAGGCATTTCCCACTTTGCCCAGAGCTGAACAGGCTGGGGGTTAAAAAACCACAGCTACCCCAGCAGGAACCATGGCCCAAAATCCCATTTTTTTGTGCATCATTTTGGACAGCACTGCCCCCAGCCCTTGGAAGGGCCTTTTCCAAGTGCTGCAGCCCCCAGTGGCTGCTTGGCTGTTTCCTGGAGTGGCCTGCAAGGGATGCAGCTGGGATGGACAAACACCTGGGATCCACCCCAGAGGGATGTGGGAAACTTCCCTGGAGCCCAGGGAGGAGCAGCCCAGGGCACAGCAGGGCTTTGGGCTGTGTCACCTCTCAGGGGACGGGTGGTGCTGGGCAGCTGGGCCCTTCTGGGGCAGTTCCAGCCAAAAAAAGGTCTGGAACCACCACCTGTGAGCTGTGCCCAGGGAGGTCACTCGAGGTAAACAATTGATTCGTGTTCTCCTGGTTCATTTTTCCTGTTTGCCAGGATACATCTGCTGTGCACTCCTGGAACTTACATTCCCTTTCCCGTGTGACTCTCAGGGATCAGCTCCTCAAGGACCCCAGGCTTTATATTTTATTTTAAAAACCCCTTCCTGCCTTGTATCCCTGAGTGGGATTTCTTGCTGGGGGTGTTCCTGGCACGGAGCTTGGGGAAAAACTCTTGGCAGGTCGTGGCATCCTCAGTGCAGGTGCCACCAAGTGTGTGCTGAGCTGCTGCTGCTGCCAGAAACCTTCTCCAGACCCTTTTGTCTCCTCAAGGAGCAGCCTCTGGCCCCTTCCAGAATTAGTGGCAGCCTTGGAGCATCCCTGATGATTTTTATCACTCCGATTTTTTTTCAGATCCCTGGCCAGTAGCTGCATTCACACTCTTACAAGTTGATTATTGCACTGAGGCTCCTGGAGGGAAGGGAGCTGCCCCTAGGGTGTGCTGAGGGAACCAGGGTGCAGCACAGAGGGCTGAGCACAAGTTCTCCAGAGCACCCCAGTGCTTCCTTCCTTTCCAAAGGCTCTGCTTCCCAACCGGAGCTGCCGGGATGTCGTGACCCGGCCTGTGCACACTGCTGACTTCCACATTTGCAGAGTTCCCTTGTCTTTATTCTTTAATCCCCACATTTCCAGTGTGTTTCTAACCCAAACACGGGGCTTTGCAGCTGCTGTCACCGTGCAGGCACAGTTTGTTCCCTGTAGGAGCATCAGGGGATAGACAGGTCAGGACAGATGGAGATGAGAGATCTCTGCAGCCAGGTCAGGAACTTGGGGTTTATTGCAGAGGGCCAAGTGCAGGGCCCTGCTGGGAGCTGCCAGGCACAGCTGGAGCAGGACTGAGAGGAGAGAGGGGGAGAGAGGATGAGAGGGTAAGAGAGCAAAAGGGTAAGAGAGCGAGGTTCCTGTTCCAATACCATAAATCTTCTTCTGTGTGGAATATCCTAATTCTCACTAACCAATCTAGTACAATATACAAATCCTACAACATTTACATACAGCCTATAAGAATCATTACATTACCATACTGTGTTACATTTTAAACCCTAAAAACTCCTCTTTGGGCCCCTTCTGCCAAGCCAGTAGGGTCTGCTCTGACCCTTGGGCCTGTCTGCAAGCAGAGGGTGTTGTTCCGTCAAAAGGGGATCACCTTCAGCCGGCCACACCATTGTTTTCCAGTTGTTCACTAACTGAGGGATCTCAAAGCTTGCTTTCATTTCAATCTCACTTATAGTTTCCATATTCTCAAAATCTTTTGCCAGACAGTCATATTGATAAGGCTTTCCTGTTTCACCTTCCCCGAGAGTTCCCAGCTTTGCTGACAGTGTTGTTCTCTCCCCAGGTGTGGCCCATCAGTGCTACCACGGCTTCATCAAGGCAGTGCAGGAAGGGAACATCCAGTGGGAGAGCCGCACCTACCCCTACCCTGGCACCCCCATCACCCAGCGCTTCTCACACAGTGAGTATCCCTGCAGTGCCCTGGCATGGGAGCTGCTTCCCTGAGGGCTGCCAGTGCCATCTCTGGAGTCCCTATGGACAGTGCCATCTCTGGAGTCCCCATAGGCAGTGCCATGTCCTGGAGTCCCCATGGGTAGTGCCATCTCTGGAGTCCCCATGGGCAGTACCATGTCTTGGAATCCCCATAGGAGCTGCTTCCCTTGGAAACTGGCAGTGCCATGCTCTGGAGTCCCCATAGGCAGTGCCATGCTCTGGAGTCCCCATGGGCAGTGCCATGCCCTAGAATCCCCATAGGAGCTGCCTCCCTTGGGAGCTGGCAGTGCCATCCCCTGTAATCCCCATGGGCAGTGCCATGTCCTGGAGTCCCCATAGGAGCTGCCTCCCTTTGGACCTGGTAGTGCCATGCCCTGGAATCCTGCTCCCATTGGGGGCTGGCAGTGCCATTCTCTTAAATCCCAATGGGAGCTGCCTTCCTCAGGGGCTGGCAGTGCCATCCCCTGAAATCCCATTGGGCAATGCCATCTCCTGGAATCCCAATGGGAGCTGCCTCCCTGGGGGCTGGCAGTGCCATATATGCCACCCTGGGGGCTGGCAGTGCCATATGTGCCACCCTGGGGGCTGGCAGTGCCATATGTGCCACCCTGGGGGCTGGCAGTGCCATATGTGCCTCCCTGGGGGCTGGCAGTGCCATATGTGCCGCCCTGGGGGCTGGCAGTGCCATATGTGCCACCCTGGGGGCTGGTAGTGCCACACATGCCCATTACTGCAGTGTTCAGCCCACAGCTGTGCCAAGGCTCAGCACAAGAGCTGGGATTTGGGAGCTGCTGGTCCTGGCAGGCTCATTGATCCTAGGAGGTGTTGATGGAGGGGAAGGGGGGTGGGATTGTGGCTTTCTGGTTGTGCAGGGGTCGTTCTGCCGCTCCCCAGGCTGGAAAACTCCCAGATCATGGGGTCAGCCCTTGACCAAAATGTGTCCCCAAGTGCCACATCCAAGGGATGGTGACTCCAGCACTGCCCTGGGCAGTCTGTGCCAGTGCCTGACCCCCATTCCATGAAGGGATTTTCACAATATCCAACCTAAATCTCCCCTGGCACAGCAAGGGCTGTTGCCCTTGTCCTGTCCCTGTTCCCTGGAGCACAGCCCGACCCCCCGGGCTGTCCCCTCCTGGCAGGGAATTGTGCAGGGGGGACCACAAGGATCCTCCTGAGCCTCCTTTTCTCCAGGCTGAGCCCCTCCCCAGCTCCCTCAGCCCCTCCTGGTGCTCCAGCCCCTTCCTCAGCTCTGTTCCCATCTCTGGACACACTCCAGCCCCTCAGGGTCCTTCTTGTCCTGAGGACCCAGAGCTGCTCCAGGCTCTAGGCCTGAGCTTTGTGTCCTCCTCAGCCCCTGGACTGGAGTCATTGCCATCAAAGGCAGTGGGTTTTGGGAAGTGCAGCACTCAGGGATGTGATTCCTCACCAGCTGCTGGCACAGTCCTCTACATCTGTGAGGAAAACTGGGAATTCTCAATGTGCTGGGCTCAAATCGAGCAGAGCTGCAGGTGGATTTGCTGACAAAAGGGAGCAATTCAGTGAACAGCACCACTCGGTGTTTGGGTGAATTCTTCCAAGATTGTGGAAAAGAACAGGAAGAGAAAAAATACCTAAACACAATGCCTCTGAGGGAAAGATACTGAAATAAACCCTGTTCTTTGGAGTGCAGCAGCACTGAGCTGCCTCAGCTCCAACAAAAAAAACACAACAAAAATTCCATCCTGTGACTTCAGCACCGGGTCTGAGCCCTCTGGGGGACGGCTCTTCCAGGAAGCAAATTGCATTTTTCTGAGGCAAGATAAACACGGTGCAAGCCCTGCCATTCCAAGAGCAGCAGGCATCACATTTTCATCTTCCCAAGCAATAATTTATGAGGCAGCCGCTGTGCTGCCTCCTGCCAAGACAAGTCCGGGAGACGCTGCGGGGAGCTCTGGTGAAGTCATTGTGCTTTGCCGAGATACCCTGGCCTTCCTGGAGGATGAAAAGGCTCCGCAGTTCACAGCTCATTTTTAGCAACGTTACTGAAGTGCTTATTAACGACTTCACACTTGCGTGTATTTCCCTTCAATTTTAGCAGCGGTTTTGCCACTGCTGAGTGCTCAGGCCAGCTAGAAATTGCCCGGAAAAGGCTCAGAGTGTCCCCAAAGAGCGCTGTGTGCTCTTTCCTTTATCCTGCTGCCTGCCACGGGCTTCCTGACTGCAAAGTGAGTTGTCTCCCTAAACCCACTGCCCTCGGAGCGTGTAATCCGTATTAGCCTCGCTCGGTGACAGTGCCCCGGCTCTGCCCGGCCCCGCTGGCCACGGCAGCGTTAGTAATGCACTTTGTGGGCACAGAGCTAATCTGGATTAACTTGTTTGCTGACTTAAACGGATTGGTTTGTGAGCAACTGGCCGGATCTGCAGCCTCTGCTTTCCCTGCAGCAGCGTTCGCTGCCCGCGGGCGGGATTCCAGCCTTAAAGCATCGTCAGTTCCGAAAGGCAAACTCTGAACTGTCACCTGAAATCCCACGGGATGACAGTGAGCTGAGGTGGAGGGAACAGGAGTTTGGGCAGTGAGGAGGGAGCAGACAGGAGTCACAGAGCCCTTGTGGAGGGATGAGTGATTTGCTGGTTTTTGTGGGAAGACGTCACCGCCCAGGCACGAGGCAGCGCTGCCATCAAAGCTCTGGCTGGGGCTCGCTCTCGCTTCCAGGAATTATTAGAACTGTCCCAGAAGTTCTCAAAGGGAGCACAAACGGACAAGGAGGGGAATTCTAAGCAGCTGGAGGTCAACCTGTCTGCTCTCAGTCCTAAAGGGAGGAATGGCAGAAGTGCTTGATAAGGAATAATGAATGAATGGAAGGCTCTGCCGTGGGGAGGGAGTGCCTGGCAGGGATCATCACACCGCTGAGAACAAACTGTGGACGGGCTGTCACTTTTCCAGAACTGCAGGATGTGAAACATCAATAATGCTGAGTGTTTAGGGTCAGAAATCCTCCGTGCTTGGGGTTTTTTGGGTGATGTTCACAGGAGTCACCGAGCTGTTTTATGTATGAACCTGCGAGGTCATAGCAGGGCGATGAGTCACAGGGTGAAATCACTGCCCGCAGTCGGAAAAAGATGTCAGGAGGCTCAGGAATGCAGAAACGGAAAAGCAGCAAAGGAATGCCGACCATTGTGCCAGGGATATTGATCCTTTGCTGGGGGAGTGACTAATTTTAAGCATTGATTTATTGTTTTTGTTTCCAAGGAGCCTGGGGTTGGTGGCACCAGCAGGATGAGTAATTACAGCAATTTGTGGGTTTGACGAACCCCTTGGGAGCGGTGAGAGCTGGAATGTTTGTTTTACAGGATGGGCTGCCCCTGGAGCAGAGCTGCAGCTCCTCCCAGCACCCAGACTTGCTCAATACCCCCGGGTTTTTGGCTGCTCAGGCTCTGCTCTGCAAGGAACAGGACAATTGCATTTGAGGGAGTGAGGAGATAGAGGTGGAGATGGAGATAGGAGGAGATGGGAAAGCTGGGGGTGTTCACATGGAGAAGGCTCCAGAGAGAGCTCAGAGCCCTTTCCAGGGCCTGAAGGGGCTCCAGGAGAGCTGGAGAGGGACTGGGGACAAGGGATGGAGGGACAGGACACAGGGAATGGCTCCCAGTGCCAGAGGGCAGGGATGTGTGACCGTGGTCATAATGGTGTTCAGGATGAGAGAGAGGTGAAAATGTTGACTCCATGATCAGAAGGCTTGATTTATTATTTTATTATATATATATTACATTATAACTATACTAGAAAAAAAACAGAAAAGAAAAAGCCTCCTCAAAAGCTGGCTAAACTAAGAATAGAATAGAAAGAATGCATAACAAAGATGTGTGTCTCAGCAGAGATCAAGAGCCAGCTCTGCCATGAGTGGTCAGTAAATCCAAACATCCACAGGAGACCAATCACAGATCCACCTGTTGCATTCCACAGCAGCAGATAATAATTGTTTACATTTGTTGCTGAAACTTCTCAGTTCAGCAGGAAAAATCCTAATGAAGGATTGTAATGAAAATATGTCTGTGACAGAGCTGGATGGGATATTGGGAATTAGGAATTGTTCCCTGTGAGGGTGGGCAGGCCCTGGCACAGCTGGGGCTGCCCCTGGATCCCTGGCAGTGCCCAGCACCAAGGCTGTCACCCTCCAATCCAAGAACCATATGGGAATGGCATTTACAGCCCAGCCAGCTCCTTCCCATCTCTCCAGAGGGAAATACAACCCTTGAACTGGGGTGGGTGAATTTATTTCATGTTCTCTGAGGTTCAGAAGTCAATGTTCTTCGATGATGGTGAAGGGAATGTGCTTTCCATCTGGTTTCCCTCCCCAGTCAGCTCTGCTCTGGCTATTGGCTTCTGGGTGGAAATCTCCTTTGGTTCATTGCTCAGGGCAGGGCAGTCAGGAGTGTGCTCAGAGCCAGAACTCTGCTCTCCCTGAGCATCAGTGTCTTCAAACACCAGATCACTGATTCCTTTCCAAAGATAAGCCACTTCTGCAGTGCTGAAATTCCAGGGGTCACTGAATTTTGCTGGGACATAAAAAAACCCCAACTAAATCCATTCAGTGTTTTCCACCCAAAGAAACCCTGAAGCCATCAGGGACGTGCACAATTTCCCTCTGATTTATTCTACATCTGATACAAACTGTGTATAAACATATCATGGAATCACAGAATAGCCTGAGCTGGATCCACAAGAATCAGCACAGTCCAGAGCAGCCCCAACAATCCCACTGTGGAATTCCCAGGCTGGAATAAACTGCAGTTTTTCCCTGTGCTTGCTTTTTCCTGTTTTTCCCTATTTTTTTTTCCCCTCAAGTTTCTCTGCCTTCCTTATCTTCAACTGCTTAAAATGACTAAAAAGAAGTTGGAGAGCACAATCTCAGTGATTTTGCTGTGGGGGGGTTATTGCACATGGAATTTTATGGGAAACCTGGGATTCTGCCCAGCCTCCAAGGCAGACAAGCTGAGCAAACCATCCCTGCTCCATGTTTCAGTTCCCTCTGGCCAGAGGTATCTGGGTGCTGCAGACACTTCCATGGGATTTGTTTTGGGGGCCAAGAGCTCTTGGGTGTCTCTGAGGGGATGTCAGACCCCATTGGTGTTCCCTCCCTGTTCCCCATCTGGCTGCCTCATCCTTTCCCACAGGGAGCAGAGGGAATGCCCCTGCATGATCCTGGGTTTTAGTGGGGCTCTAAATGAGATGGGGTGAAATCCTGAAGAGAGAACAAAGCCCAGGGCTGGGAGCACAGAGGATCTGTGAGCTCTGTGATCCAGCTCAGGGCAGGTCAGTGAGCTCAGTGCCTTAATCACAGCTAAGCTCATTAATTACAGGCCTCTAAGGCAGTTTTCTCTGCACTTTGAGGAGCAGCTCTGCCTGAGGGATAATCCTCTTGGGAAGGTTCTTGCTGGAGCTTCACCCTGCTCAGGGATGCCCTGTGGTTCTGGGAAGCCAGGGCAGCCTGGCTGCCGTTCTGCAGGGAGGAAAGGGCCTGGTCTGGGGGTGGTACACAGGGCAGGGACAGGGCTGTGGGGACAGCAGTGACAGGGCTGTGGGGCACAGGGCAGTGACAGGGCTGTGGGGACAGCAGTGACAGTGCTGTGGGTCACAGGGCAGTGCCAGGGCTGCGGAGACTGCAGTGCCAGGGCTGTGGGGCACAGGGCAGTGCCAGGATCTGTGGGATAGCAGTGCCAGGGCTGTGGGGCACAGGGCAGTGCCAGGATCTGTAGTCACACAGATCAGCAGTAATAGGGGCTGTGGGGACAGCAGTGACAGGATCTGTGGTACAGCAGTGACAGGGCTGTGGGGCACAGGGCAGTGCCAGGATCTGTGGGACAGCAGTGCCAGGGCTGTGGGGCACAGGGCAGTGACAGTGCTGTGGAAACAGCAGTGCCAGGGCTGGGACTGCGTGGACAGGGCTGTGGTCACACAGCAGTGACAGGGGACTATGTGGGGACTGCTTAGGACAGGGCTGTGGGGCACAGGGCGTTGTGACGGCTGTGTGGGACATCACTGACAGCAGCTGTGGGTTACACAGCAGTTACAGTGCTGCGGGGACAGCAGTGACAGGGCTGTGGTCACACAGCAGTGACAGGGCTGTACGGCACAGGACAGTGACAGGATCTGTGGTCGCACAGATCAGCAGTGACAGGATCTGTGGGACAGCAGTGCCAGGGCTGTGGTAACACGCAGGGACAGGAGTGTGGAGCACAGGGCCAGTTACAGGATCTGTGGGGCCAGCAGTGCCAGGGCTGTGGCACAGCAGTGACAGGGCTGTGGCACAGCAGTGACAGGGCTGTGCTCCCTTGCAGGTGCGTGTTACTACGACCCCAACCAGTCCATGTACGTGTTCGGGGGCTGCACCCAGAGCAGCTGCAACGCCGCCTTCAACGACCTCTGGAGACTGGACCTCAACAGCAAGGAGTGGATCCGGCCCCTGGCCTCAGGTGAGCCCTGCAGCCCCTCCCCAGGGCCGGGTTTCGTGGTTCTGGGTGTGTCTGAGCCTCATCCCACCGGGTCTGGGCTGCATCCTGAGAAATGTGGGGTTTGGGGCAGAGTCTGAGTCCTCAGCACCACCTTAGGGGAGTTTGGGGAGCAGCTGGTCCCTGTCGTGCAGGGTGAGGGACATTCCCTGCAGCCACCAGAGCCTGAGGTGATGAGGCTGAGAGAGTTGGGATTGTTCATTTGGGGAAGACTGAGTTTGGATTGTTCATTTGGAGAAGGATGAGTTGGGATTGTTGATTTGGGGAGGGCTGAGTTGGGATTGTTGATTTGGAGAAGGATGAGTTGGGATTGTTCATTTGGGGAGGGCTGAGTTGGGATTGTTCATTTGGAGAAGGATGAGTTGGGATTGTTCATGTTGCAGGCTGGGAAGGATGTGATGTGATGTGATGATTGTTCAGCCTGGAGGAGGCTGAGAAATTGGGATTGTTCAGCGTGGAGAGGAGAAGCTCCAGGGAGAGCTCAGAGCCCCTTGCAGGGCCTAAAGGGGCTCCAGGAGAGCTGGAGAGGGACTGGGGACAGGGGATGGAGGGACAGGACACAGGGAATGGCTCCCACTGCCAGAGGGCAGGGATGGATGGGACATTGGGAATTAGGAATTGTTCCCTGTGAGGGTGGGCAGGCCCTGGCACAGAGTGCCCAGAGCACCTTGAGATAGTGAAGGTGTCCCTGCGCATGGCAGGGGGTGGCACTGGGTGTGTTTAAGGTCCCATTCCCTGATTCCATGGTGAGAGTCATTGTCCCAAAGCTGAGATTTTCTTTGCTCATTGCAGTGGCTCCCACTGCAGGTATTTTGGGGGGTGGAGCAGACAAGCCTGTGCAGGTGGGAGAGCGTGGGAAAGCAGGTTCATTCCTGCTGTCCAGGCACCCTCAGCCGGGCAGGAAAACACCACAGATTATTTCCCACACTGGTTTTTTGTGCTGGAAGTGTCACCCACAACAGTTTGGGTTTTTTCCTTTTAATTTCTGAATTCCACTAAAATAACTTTGAGGAAAGCAGAAGAATTGGGGGAAGCTCTTGGGGCAGGGAGAGAAATCAGTGTTAGAGCTCCTGTTTTGGCAGGAGGAAGGAGAAAAGGAGCTCAGCATCCACCAGCATTCTTTGTTGGGCACAGAATTCATGTGTCCCAGGTATTGTGGGCTGCTCAGATATTGTTTAAAGTGTTTTCTTGTCTGGCACTTGAAGTCGTCCAAAATCCAGGGAATAAGGAGAGAGAGGTGAGATGGGTATAGAGGGAGATGGGAAAGCTGGGGGCGTTCACCTGGAGAAGGATCCAGGGTAACCTCAGAGCCCCTTGCAGTGCCTGAAGGGGCTCCAGGAGAGCTGCAGAGGGACTGGGGACAAGTCCCAAGTGCTGGTGTCACCTGGGAAGTGCCAGCTGTGAACACCTCCCCTGGACTTGGAGGTGTTCACAGCTGGAACTGTGGCTCCACCTGGGGCTTGGACATCCACTCCCACTTCCCTGGAGTTCTGGTTTTTTGTCCCACAGCCCCTGTGGGACTCCCACAGGGGAGAAATAGGGAATTGTGGATTTAAATGGGGGGGAAAACAAACCCCAGTCCTCCAAAGGGGCTCCTGCCCTGCTGAGGCTGCAGAGGGGAGGATGCACAGGCAGCTCCTGGGCTCTGCAGAGCTCCCTCTGCCCCAGGCCATGGATTCCTGCAGCCAGGGGAGCTCTGCCCTGTCCCCAGTGCTCCACAGAGCCTATCCCTGCCCTGCCCTGTTCCCAGTGCCCCAGGGAGCCCATCCCTGCCCTATCTCCAGTGCTCCACAGAGCCATCCCTGCCCTGTTCCCAGTGCCCTACAGAGCCATCCCTGCCCTGTTCCCATCCCTGCCCTGTTCCCAGTGCCCCAGGGAACCCGTCCTTGCCCTGTTCCCTGTGCCCTATAGAGCCCATCCCTGCCCTGTTCCCTATAGAGCCTATCCCTGCGCTGTCCCCAGTGCCCATCCTGGAGCCCATCCCTGCCCTGTTCCCCAGTGCCCTACAGAGCCTATCCCTGCCCTGTCCCCAGTGCCCCAGAGAGCCCGTCCTGGAGACCATCCCTGCCCTGTCCCCAGTGCCCATCCCAGAGCCCTGAGCCCGTGGCAGTGCTCCCCAGGAACGGCTCTGTGGGAATGCTGTGGCTCTGGGAATGCTGTGGCTCTGGGAATGCTGTGGCTCTGGGAATGCTGTGGCTCTGTGGGAATGCTGTGGCTCTGTGGGAATGCTGTGGCTCTGTGGAAATGCTGTGGCTCTGTGGGAATGCTGTGGCTCTGTGGGAATGCTGTGGCTCTGGGAATGCTGTGGCTCTGTGGAAATGCTGTGGCTCTGTGGGAATGCTGTGGCTCTGTGGGAATGTTGTGGCTCTGTGGGAATGCGTGGCGGGGCTGGGTCCCACGGGAAGGGAAGATCCCCCGAGGAGATGTTCCTGCACGCTGTCATGGCTGAGATGGGATCAGCTGAAACTGGAGGCCGGGCCGGGGAGCGCTCTGGTTCCTGCTGTTCCAAAGGGATGAGTCAGCCCCGGTGGGATCCCACAGCTCCTGCTCTGCTCTTCCTTTGGATGCCCCCATCTGGGGGTGGCACCGCCCGCCTGGGAAAGGAGAGCCTGGAGGGGGCAGAGCTTTGAAATGCTGGGATGTAAATAAGGCAGGAGAGGGCTTTTTGAAAGAACAAGCCGAAGAGCTGACATTGATTGATCACGCCTCATTGTGTGTGCAGGCTAATTGCTGTGGAGGAGTTCCCACACCTGCCCCACAGACTGCAGAACTCTGGGATGAGACCCTGGCTCTTCCCCAAGGCCAGGGCTTGCTCAGAGAGGTTCCCTCACACTCCACGTGTGCCCTCACTCAGCATCTTCCCTAAGGAGCCCTGGGCAGGGAATGGGAGCACAATGGCTTGGGCACAACCTTCATCCCTTCCTGAGAGGCTTCTCCAGGAGAAGACAGCCTTTTGTTGTTGTTGTTGCTGTTTGTTCCTACCTGTTTTCATCCGGGTTTTCTGGCTCCCAGGCATGAGATGACATCAGAGCTGGATAATTCCCCTCCAGCCCGAGCTGCTTCATCTGGGAGTAAATATTTAGCCTTCAAAGAAATAATTGGCTTGGGTTTCTTTCGTCTCAGAGACGGAGGAGGGAGATAATTACTTCAAAAAACCCTAATTTTTGAGGTTTCAAAGTATTTTTTTGCTTAGATCTGAAACAATGGCTTTGACGTGTGACTGATGGGGCTGGAGCAGCACAACAGAGTTGGTGCTTAACTTTTCCAGAGAGCTTTTGGTGGGGTTGGAAGCTCTGGAAAGGAGGATGGCAGGCAGCAGGATCTCTATTTTGGGAAGGTGCCTCCCAGCTCTTCTCCCTGGAGCTCTCCTGGCCATTGTGGAGCTGCTCCCACCCTTCCCATCCCACGCAGGATGTGCTGGAGCAGGAGCAGGATAATTTGCAGCCCCACGTGTGGGATGCTGCAGTGCTGTCCCAGGGTAGGTGGTCCCTGGCAGGCAGGGCCCTTTTCCATGTTGGAGGGGTGCTTTCCTTGCCCTCACTTGCACAGTTAGCCTGGGCAGTTTTGGAATTTGAGCCCATCTGTGCTCAGGGCATCCTGGTGGAGGGCTGGGGATGGTTTGTGCTGGAATCTGTTTATCCAGCTGGAGGCCAGGGTGAGGCCTCTCTCCTGTGAGTCCAGCTGGTGGAGCATGCTGGTTTCAGTGCTGAGAGTCCCTGGTGCTCCCCAAAAATGGGCTGAACAGCCAGGAAAGAAACCAAACCCCACTTGAAACTGAGAGTTGCAGGACATTCAGTACCTGGAGGGGCTCCAAGAATGCTGGAGATGGACTTTGGACAAGGGCCTGGAATGCCAGAGGGCAGGGTCAGATGGGATGTTGGGAAGGAATTGTTCCCTGTGAGGGGGATGAGGGCCTGGCACAGATTGGAAGTGTCCAAGGCCAGGCTGGACAGGGCTTGGAGCAGTCTGGGACAGTGGGAGGCGTCCCTGCCCACGGTGGGGCTGGGACTGGATGGGTTTAAGGGCCCTTCCAACCCAGAGCATTCCATGACTCCATGGCTTCATGCAATGGCTGCTGCAGGGGGCTGTGCTGAGGCCTTTGCTGATGCCTGGATTCATCCCTGGATCTGTGCCCTGCTGGCAGGGAGGGTTTGTGCTGCTCCCATGCAGGTCTGTGGAACCCTCCTGCTGAGCTCCCACCCTCCCTGTGCAGGGGAAGCTGCTGCAGCTCCCGGAGCAGCCCCAGGGCTTTGGCACCATCTGAGCCTCCTGTCCACACATCCTGCAGGGACAGCTCACAGGCAGGATGGGGACTGTCCCCAGGCAGGCTCCTGCTGCCCTGCTGGGCTGCTCCAGGCTGGGTTGACTCGATGGTCCTGGGGGTTTTTCCACCCTCAAGGATTCTGGGATTCTTTTTCCTGCAGAGCAGTAGCTGAGGTGCTCTGCCCTGACCCCGAACTGCAGCTCTATTCCCCTGGCAGTCACTTCCTCCACAGGGGATCCCTGCCTTGCTTTGGGCATTAAAACCCCCCAGAATCCTGACCTGAGGAGGCTTTGTCCCTCCTGGGCTCGTTGGTTCCAGTTCCTCAGAGTCCTGCACTTGGCCTCTCTCAGCCAGAACCACACCAGAAAATGGCTTTTTGAATCAGGGAGGAAAGGGCAGGAGCTCTGCTGTCCCAGGGGCTCATGGCACAGGGGAAGAAAGCTTTTCCCTTTAAAACTGAGCCTGTTGTGTTTATACAGCCAGGAATGGTGCTGGAACGACCAGGGCTCTGCAGGGGAGGCATTGCTGTAGGGCATGCACATCCTCCTCTCTGCTCTGTTTGATCATCCCCACAATGCTCCCACCTGGGCAGACAGGGCTGGAAGGGCCCTGTCCCTCCTGTCCCTGTGTGTTTTCCCTCTGCCAGGCTGGGATATCCCTCCCTGATCCCACAGGGGCTCAGGAGCCCCGAGGCTCTGCTTTTCCTGTTGCTGGGAGGAGGCTCCTGCTGCTCCTGCTGCTGCTGCTGCTGCTGCCCTGGGCCCCCCTGCCCTGGCACGGGAACTTCCCCAGGACCTCTCTCCCTCTCTCCTGCTGTCCCTGGGGAGATGGGAAAGCTTCTCATCTTCCTGAGGATTTGGGGATCAAACCAGGCTCAGAGACAGAGCTCCTCCATGAGGCTTTGATCCCCTCTGCCCTCACAGGGTCAGTCCTGGCTGATCTCCCTCCTGCTCCAGCCTGGAGTTTGTGCCTAAACCTCCTGGGTGGCCTTAGCAGGACGCAGTAAAACCCCTCTGCCAGCGGCTCCTCGTGGCTCAGCTGTGCCCCCAGCCCCCTGCATGCCATGCCGGGAGTGGGAGGATCAGTTTCCCTTTGTGACTGAGGGGAAGGTGCCTTTGATGGTGTTGTGTCAACAAAAGCAACAGCCCGAAGGAGGCAGGAGAGGCTCGGCAGAGACTCCTGGTGTCAGATGTGGTCCTGCTGGAGAAACCTCCCCGTCGCTCCTGGAGCAGAGAGGTTTGGCCTTGACAAAGCTGTGCAAAACCCTTGCCCTGAGCTAAAAAGCCCAGCCTTGTTTTCATCTGCCCCTTCTAGAAAACAGCAGCGAGTTTTCAAAGTGATTTTCCAAACAGTCACTGGAGTTTCACAGTGCTGAATTCCTCAGCTGGGATCTCCCCAGCTCTGAGAGCTTTGTGGAGCTGAAGGAGACACAGGGAAGGACTGAGTTGGCTTCCCAAGAAGGGGGGGTGATGCTGGATCCCACAGGATCCCACAGGGTCCCACAGGATCCCACAGGATCTCACATGATCCCACAGGATCCAGCCATGCACAGCCTCAAACCAGAGCCACACTGGCACTCAGGGAATGAATCCCACTGGGACAGGAGCAGGGCTGTGCAAGGGGTCAGGGGAATCTGAGGGATAATCAGAGGTGTGGGAATAGTGGAGAACTCCTCATGTGTGGATTTAAACCCTCTGTGAACTGCAGATTTTGCAGCTTGTTCAGTCCAGGGTCATCAGCTCTGTCCAGTCCTGGGCTCCTCAGTTCAGGAAGGACCTGGAGGGGCTGGAGCATGTCCAGGGATGGGAACAGAGCTGGGGAAGGGAATGGAGCCCCAGGAGAGGCTGAGGGAGCTGGAAAGGGACTCAGCCTGGAGCAAAGGAGGCTCAGGGGGCCCTTGTGGCTCTGCACAGCTCCTGACAGGAGGGGACAGCCAGGGGGGTCGGGCTGTGCTCCAGGAAACAGGGACAGGAGGAGAGGGAATGGGCTCAGGCTGGGCCAGGGGAGGCTCAGGGTGGGCATCAGCAGGAATTTCTGCATGGAAAGGCTGCTCAGGCCTTGACAGGGGCTGCCCAGAGAGGTTTGGGGTTCCCATCCCTGGAGGTGTCCAAGGAAAGCCTGGATGTGGCACTCACTGGGCTGGGGACAAGGAGAGCATTGGGCACAGGTTGGGCTCGATGGTCCTGGGGGCTTTTCCAACCTTAAGGATTCTGGGATTCTTTTTCCTGCAGAGCGCTAACTGAGGTGCTCTGCCCTGACCCCAAACTGCAGCTCGGTTCCCCTTGCAGTCATTTCCCTCACGGGGGATCCCTGCCTTGCTTTGGGCATTAAAACCCCCCAAAATCCTGACCTGACCAGAACTCTGCCTGCAGAGCACCCTTGGTGTCCCCCTGGCCTCTGAGCTCCCTGTGTGACTGAGGACAAAGCTCAGTTCTCTGAAAGGCTCAGGATCACCTTGAGCCCCCCAGCCCTGTGTCCCTGTTGGCCTCCCAGGAGCCTGGGGCATCCAGGAGCTGATTCCTGACAAGGAACAACCTCTCTAATTATGGCTGAGTGCCTGAGCCTCCAAAGTGGAGCAGGTTAATGGGCTGGGTGGAAATCCCTCGTGCTGTGAGCGGGCTTGGTGAGCCTGAAGAGAGGAAAGCTTTTTCCAGCTCTTTTCCCCATCTGGGTGGTTTTCTCCTCGTTGCCCTTTGAGTTTGGTGGCACTAGGGCCCATTCCTGCCTCTGCAGAGCTGAAACATTCCATGTTATCCTCCAAAAATCCATGGCTTTCCCACCACCACCCAAAGGCTCTTGGAGTCCTCTAGCTTGGAGTGACTTGGCACCTTTGGAAGTTCAGCTTTAATCCTGTGAGTCTCCTGCCTGCAGCTTCCTTATCCTGCCCCTGATTTCTTCCTTTTCACACACCCAGCTTCCTCCTTATCCCACCCCTCATCTCTTCCTTATCCCACCCCTCATTTCTGCCCTTCTGGAACAGAACCAGAACTTTCCAGGCTCTGTCCTGTGCCCTTTGGGGCAGAGGCTGTCCCAGCTCAGATTGCTTGGAATTGCTTTCTGCAGTTTAAACATATTGTTTTCCTGCTTTTTTGGGCTCCCACGTTTACAAGGAGGTCAGTGAGCACTCCTTCCAAGCCTTTGACAAACAAACTCTCCAGCTCATCCCTGGATATAGAGTTTGGACTTCATTCCTGCCCTTGCAGAGGATGGACTGGCAGCTCCAGGGTGGGAGCAGGGCTGTTCCCAGCCCCTGGATCCATCTGATGTTCATTTGTTCCTCTCTTTGCCTGGCTGGTTTTGTAGAATGTCTCTAATGGAATTTGTGGTGTTCAGTATGAAATATCTCAAGGGCAAGAGATGAAAAATCAACCCAAATCAAGTGAAGGGTTTTGTTGTGGGTTTTTTTCTGTGTCAGCTGCCACCTATTTGGGAAGCTGCTGTTGGTTTCCAGGAGATTAATCCAAGGTTTAGGTTTACAGCACACACCTCCCCTCCCTTTGATTTGCCAGGCTCTGTCCTCCTCCAGCTCGTGCCATTGCTGGCTGTGTTTAACCTCTGCGAGGTTTTTGTTGTCTGGATCCAAACCACATTCCAGTGGCATCCATCCTTGGATGGCCACCCTGCCTTGCCTGGCACGGAGCAGTCCCAGGGACCACGGGTACAAAACCCACAAGCAAATGAGCAAGTGGTGAGCTGTTTGCAGGGATTGATCCCACAGCTGCAAACTGAGTGTGTGGTGAGCTCTTTGCAGGGATTGATCCCACAGGGGCCATCTCTGAACCAGGCAGGAAAAGCCAAAAGATCCCTCCCTGTCTGGGATCTGCTCCCTGCAAACCACGGCCCGTGCTTGGAGAGCCCAGCTGTGACTGTGTTCACAGGGGTTCTTGGATGAGGGAAGAGATGAGAATGTTGACTCCATGTTTCAGAAGGCTTGATTTATTATTTTATGATATATATTACATTAAATCTATACTAAAAGAATAGAAGAAAAGGTTTCATTAGAAGGCTGGCTAAGAATAGAAAAGAATGATAATAAAAGCTTCTGTCTCGGACAGAGAGTCTAAGCCAGCTGACTGTGACTGACCATTAACTAGAAACAACTCTATGACACCAATCACAGATCCACCTGTTGCATTCCACAGCAGCAGATAATCAATGCTTATATTTTGTGCTTGAGGCCTCTCAGCTTCTCAGGAAGAAAAATCCTAAAGAAAAGATTTTCCATGAAAGTTGTCTGTGACACCCAGCAGAGTGATTGGTCAGTGGGACAGGGAATGGGTGAGGATCACCCATCACCACCAGGGGAAAACATCCCTGTGCCTCCCACTCCCAAATCCCACATCTGAAATGTGGGATTCTCACATTCCTCCCTCCCCCCCGACCCTACCTGGCTGCATCCTGCCCCTCCCTCCAGCTGGCAGCGCCTTATCCTTATCAATGCCGTGTTCCCACGGCTTTTCCAGCGCTCCCCGAATCCGCCAAGGTCACCGAGGCAGCACAGGGAGGGGGCAGAGGCAGCTCAGCAATTCCACTGAGGTGTGCCTGGGCCTCCAGGAATGCGGGGCCCGAGGCAGCCGGGAATGGCTGTGATGGAGCCGTGGATTACCGGCCCGGGGAGGTGGGAATGTGCCCAGGAGCAGGGCTGGCTCAGTCAGGGCTGGCACAGGGGTTTTTTTACCCCGGCAACCCAAAGCACTTCCCCTCTCCCATTCCCTGCTCTCCGTGCACCACAGGACTTGGAAGTTCAGCCGGGTTTCATCGGTGGGCAAAACGTGAGGGAAAGCGTTCCCTGCTATGGGAAATGGGCTCCTCGGAGCAGGGCTGGGCTGCCGGGGTCAGCAGGGCAGGGAGGCAGCGCCCGGCTGTGGCTCTCCCTCAGGGAATGATCCCTCAGCCCGAGGATGCCCTCCTGCCCTGCCCGGACAGCTCAGCCTGACGTGGCAGAGTCCTGTGGGGAGGGAGCAGAGGGAAAGGCTGAGCAGGCTGTGAGAGGAGCAGCTCGAAGGGAAGTGGGTGCTGGAGTGAGGATCTGGATTCCTTGTTCCCTCAGTTCCTCTGGATTCCCTGTTCCCTCAGTTCCTCTGGGTTCCTTCTTCCCTCAGTACAAATTTGGGGTCTCACCTTGTTTTACTGTCAGGGACACCTTCCACTATCGCAGGGTGCTTCAAGCCCTGTCCAGCCTGGCCTTGGACATTTCCAGGGTTGAGCAGGAATCCCTCCTAGCAGTAGTATCTACTACTACTACTAGTACCTGGTACTCCCTCCTCCACCTTGGAAACCCAGCACTTGGAAAACAATTTGTATTTCAATGATCCCAAAGTGCAGGACTGTCATCCCTTTAACCTAGGCAGAAGTTAGGCTGGATTTTCCAAGAGGGTTTTTTTCTTATCAGGATTTTATTCTTTCCTTTTTCCTGACATTTGATTTGCCAGCCCTGCAGAGAATTTAATTCCTCACTTGTCCGAATTTGGTTGGAGCCAAGGAATTTGCAAACTGTGGCTCAGATAAAGCATCTCCCATTTATTTCCTTTTCAGGAAAAAGGCTCAAAACCCCAGAGCCACACACGGGGTTGTTGACACTGGCGGTGTCTCACATCTCATGAATGTGTTGCACCTCAGCGGGAGCCGATCCCTCCTTCCCGAGGCGTGGGAGGCACCCAGGGGTGACTGTTTCCCTGGACACGAATTCCCTGATCGTTTCACTCCCAATTATTCCGCTTTCCTGGGTCTCTGACAGGCCTTGCCTCCTGGGCAGGCACCTCCCTGTCCCTTGTGGGGTCAGCGGGATCAACCCCGCTATGCCACGGCTGCACTGTCAGGATCCTGCCGGGAAATTCGGGCAGGCTGTGCTGACATCTATCGGCAAGAGCTCCTTCCGAGGCAGCCCAGCCTTTGCCTTGAGGACTCAATCCAGCAGGATTAGGTGTGTAATCCTCGGGATGGAGCAGGCAGCATTCCCGGGGCAGTGTAATCCGCACACAGCACCGTGTGCCTTCCAAGCCTCTCGGCATCCTGGCGCTCTGTGTCTGATTTTAATCATTCCCCAAAGCATCTGCTGTAAAACTGCCTGAGAATGGGGCAGGCACCTGGAATAACGGAGCCCTCGTTCGTGCTTGACTGCTGTCCAAAGGTGGATTTTGGTTCCTGCCATGAAATATTCAGGGAGTTTGGCGCTCAGGGCTGGAATTGCTGGAATGAAGGAGAAAAATGCTTCCCTGGCATGGAGGGAGCAAAGTTCAGGAACCAATGGGTTGAAAACGGGATTGAAGGGGGAGACAGCAAGGGAGGGGAGTGCAAAGAGCTGCAATGAATTTCCTTTCCTGTGCTGGGAATTTCAGTGAGAAGATGCTGGGGTTTCAGTGAATAACTGTTGTCCTTGCAGCAAATACTGGAAACAGCAAAGCCCTGGCTCTTCCCAGGCTCCTTGCACTTCCTCCCTCTGACTGCATCTAGAAGGGTTGTGGATTCCCTGTCCCCAAAAGTGTCCAAGGCCAGGCTGGACAGGGCTTGGAGCAACCTGGTCCGGTGGAAGATGTCCCTGCCCATAGCAGGGGATGGAATGGGATGAGCTTTAAGGTCCCTTCCATCCCAAATCATCCTGGGATTCTCTGGCTGTGCCTACAGGGTGCTCTTTAGAGGATAGTTGAGGTTGGGGCCCCGTGGTAGCTGTAACCTCACCAAATTACACAGCAGCCATTTCCTGGAACACCAGTCATTTTGGGATTCTCCGAGGCTGGGGCTCCTCCCTTGTGCTGCAGGAAACGAATCAGGAGCGAAAAGTGCAGAGCTCAGCAGGGCTGGACACAGCCCCATGACCCACCCCGACCTCCCCCTGCCCTGCAGGTACCCCCTCCTGGGGCTGGGGAGCCCAATTCCCAGCTCTTCCCTCGCCTCCTGCAGGGAACATGAGCTGCAGGAGCTGCCCAGCCCTTTCTGGGAGTGCTGAGCTCTTCAACAGCACCAGGGCCTGATGTGGGGAGGTGTCAGGCTGTGAAATCACCGGAGGAGTCTGCGGGGCAGCGTCACTTCAGGGGGAACAAAACCACCAGCTTGGAAGCAGGGCGAGGTGGATGCTGGGGATTCCACCCACGGAGAGAGGGAACAGAGGCTTTTGCAAGAGCAGCTCCCCGTGCGGGGCCAAATCTGCCTTTCCCAAAGTTGCCTTTCCCAAATCCTCCTTTCCCAAAGGACAGTTGCCTTTCCCAAATCCCCCTTCCCCAAAGGACGGTTGCCTTTCCCAAATCCTCCTTTCCCAAAGGACAGTTGCCTTTCCCAAATCCACCTTTCCCAAAGGACACTTGCCTTTCCCAAATCTGCCTTTCCCAAATCCACTTTTCCCAAAGGACAGTTGCCTTTCCCAAAGGACAGTTGCCTTTCCCAAATCCGCTTTTCCCAAAGGACAGTTGTCTTTCCCAAATCCACCTTTTCCAAATCCACTTTTCCCAAAGGACAGTTGCCTTTTCCAAATCCACCTTTCCCAAAGGACACTTGCCTTTCCCAAATCCGCTTTTCCCAAAGGACACTTGCCTTTCCCAAATGCTCCTTTCCCAAATCCGCCTTTCCCAAAGGACAGTTGCCTTTTCCAAATCCTCCTTTCCCAAAGGACGGTTGCCTTTCCCAAATCCACCTTTCCCAAAGGACGGTTGCTGAGGGTGACCTCACCCCTCGGAGCTCCCGGCACCCCGGGGCACTGCTGCCGGGGAGAGGGGCAGGGTGTATCCCAGTAAAGCCTCTCCCGCAGTGCAGCTGCAGGAATTGCGGCAGGAATTGCGGCGATCCCGTCCGGGGCTGTTGGGAGATAAGAGGCCGAGCCCACGGCGTTCTGGCGCGGTTATCTCGCCATTGTTTGCTCAATGCTGCATGAGGACATTTTTGCCAGGCATTAGCACAGAGTGACTCAGTAAATCCAGTTGCACGGGGTTCAGAGGGCACTGCCTCTCCTTCTCCACGGCTTTATCGGAGCGGCAGCACCTCAGAGTGCCGGGGTTAAAGAAATACCCACGGGCACCTTGCAACAGCGTGGAGGTGACTGATCCTCCCCGGGGCCTCTGCCTGCACCTCCCAGGGATTGCGAGAAACCAAACTTGGCTTCCACGCCGGGGTTTGACTGGGCTTGCACCACAGTCCCAAGTCTCTGCAGGGTGGAAATCCCACACTGGGAATTCTGTCTGCATGTCAGCATCAGGGGGTCGCTAACCTGCCCCCCCAAAATTGCAGATAAACTCAGGATATTGCCCTGCTTCCTTCCCAAGAGGTTATTTGTGTCTGCAGAGGTTTTGTCTCTCTGCTGAGGAGGCAAATCAGCAGAGATTTGTTTGGTTTTTCCTTAAGACTCCTGCAAGGCTGAATTCCTGTCTGCTTCCCAGCATGGAATTTGGGGTTTTTCTGGAAGGGAACACTAAATTGCCTGTGGTTTTGGTAGGAGAAGATGATACTTCTGTGGTTTTTAGAGGCTCTAAGGTTTAGGCAGGCCTGGTCAGAACTAGTCTAGAACATGTTCATAATCCCAGTGCTCTGTTATAGACTTTTTGGGATTAAAAACAGGTGAGTGTCAAATGCTGGATCAGAGGCAGCTAAGCAGAGTGCTCAGTGTTGGGTTTGACTGAGAATGAGTGGGTGTGCAGCAGGGATGTCTGCTCTTCCCATGGGAGTGCTCTTTTGGCATCTCCCAAATCCAGTGCTAGTGCTGGTTTTGCTGGGATGCTCATTCTGTTCTGGCCTCTGGACTGCTGCTCACCAGCTTGTCCTCTTCCCTTTGGGAAACCTGGCAGGGAATCTGCTGACTGCTGTGGAAAAATCCCTGCTGGCCTGGGAAGCAGAAGGATTTATTGTTTTTTTCCTTCCCTGGTTTTGCTTCCGGTTGAAGGGGAAAGATTTGGGGATTTCACACAGATTTGGGATGGAACTCTGTGGGATGGGATGTAGTCAGGGCCATCCCTCGGCTGGGGTGGGTGAGGGTTCCAGGCTGGAAACTGGGATTTGAAAATCCAGGTCCAGCCTAAAAACCAGGCTAAAAACCAGCCCCTGGATGTGGCTCTGCTGCTGCCTGAGCATGGAAACACAGAACTTGTGGTGAGCAGGGTTGGATCCAGTTTGGGATAACTCAGAGTGCAAAACAGGCACTGTCATCCTGCCTTGGGAAGAAGCGTCCAAGGCCAGGCTGGACAGGACTAGGAGCACTCTGGAATAGTGGAAGGTGTCCCTTCCCATGGCAGGGCGTGGAGTGGGATGAGCTTTAAGGTCCCTTCCAACCCAAACCATTCCAGGATTCCTGTGAAAGGACAGTCCTGAGCCCTTTCCAGGGATGGTTCCCTGTACCTCTGGAGTGCAGATTGCAGGTGGCTTTTGAACCTGGGAGCTTGAATTCCTTTGCACCTTGAAATCCATGGGGTGCTGGAGCAGCTCCCTTTAATTTCCCAGCTTTGAGATGGGACACGTGGCTTTGGTTTTCCAGGTGTTCCATGGAAACCCAATCAGCTGCAATGTCAGCTCCCTGCAGGATCCACCAGATCCAGCAAAAAACAGCTCCTGGCTGCAGCTCCCATCCCATCCTTCTCCAGAATTAAAGCTCCTCAGTATCAATCCCCTTGACACAACTCTTTCCATGTGTTCCCTGTCCCCTGGATCAGTGCAGACCTACTCCAGCCCCTCCTATGGAATAATCCCCAAACCCCATCGAAGGACCTGAGCCCATCCTTCCACCTGGGCAATCCCAGCAGAAAACCACGGGGTGACCATTGCTGTTCCCCACTCCAGCTGGTTTTTGAAGTCGCTCAGGGCTGCCCTTTCCAGAGGTAAAAGGCTGGTCTGGCACTCTGTGTCCCACGTGCCCTTCAAGCCAGGCTTTTCCTTTGTTCCTGTTAATCTCTGCGTGTGCGGCTCCGGTGGCTTTGGAGGGCTGGATAACTGGGCTTGAAAAACTGCTTATAAGGACAGATCCAACACAGATAAAACACCCAGAGCTCGTGTCGGGAGCAGTCAGAGGCTGGCATTTCTTTTCCAAACATCTCTGAAAGCCAGAGATCTTTGGTCGGTTGGTTTTTTGGCTTTGTGAGCCAGGAAAATCCATCAGCTGGGAAAAAAATAGCTCAGCCCAGCTTTTAGCTCCTCATCCCAGCCGAAAGAACAGCGTCAGCTGTGCAGGGATGGAGCCTGCTGTGCTTAGGAGTGAACTGTGCTACACCCTCAGCCTGCTCCAGCCTTTATCCTCAGAAAGGATAACATGGATGTTGGGCTGGATGGTGTTGTGGAGGGATAACCTGGATTTTGGGCTGGATGGTGTTGTGGAAGAATAACCTGGATGCTGTTATGGAAGGATAACCTGGGTATTGGGCTGGATGGTGATGTGGAGGGATAACCTGGATGGTGTTATAGAAGAATAACCTGGATTTTGGGCTGGGTGGTGATGTGGAGGGATAACCTGGATGGTGTTATGGAGGGATAACCTGGATTTTGGGCTGGGTGGTGTTATGGAGGAATAACCTGGCTGGTGATGTGGAGGGATAACCTGGATGGTGTTATGGAAGGATAGCCTGGATGTTGGGCTGGGTGCTGTTCCTGGGGTGGGGAGCTCCGGATCACAGCAGTTCCCCACAGTGACCGGTGGGACCCAGTGCAGTTCATTAACAAAGTTCTGATGGCTCCTCAGCCCTATCCCTGTGCTATCCCAGAGAGGATCCCCCATGTTCCTGGGAGTCTTTGAAGGGCCGCTCCCACCTCCCACATCCTCCAGAGGGCTGGACTTTGAGCAGGGCTGGACTCTGAGCAGGTCCTCAGTCCCTTTGATGTCCCTCTGTGCCGGGCTCCTCTGCATGCCTGAGTCCTGAGCTCACAGAGCAGCCGCTGCCTTCCCCTTCCAGCAGCTCCCTCGGGATGTTCCTGCCCTTCCTGAGGACCCAGCACCCAGCAGCTCTCCCCTGCTTTAGGGATAAACAGCATTAATTCCCCAGATTTCCACACATTCCTGCTCCGGCACAAGATCCTGGAAATGCTTGTGGTGCATCTCATTTGTGGAGAGCATCCACAGATATCCCATTTTTCCTGTTGGAAGAGGCTTTGAGAGGCCAGCACTTCTTTGACTTGTAAAATGCAGAGTTTTCCTGCATTGCAGAATGAAACTCAGCTCATTTACATCCGTACAATGTCCAATAACAGGCAAAGCTTCCTGAAAAACCGGGGCTGGCCTCTGCCCTGGGCTGTTTGCACGGCACTGACTCACTTGGGAATTGTCTCCTTGGCTGAGGCTCGGGTTGACCTTCAGGTTACAGCAGTGGGAGGGTGACTTTCCTCACTGCTCCATCCCAGACCTTTCTGAGCAAGGTGCCAATGTTTTCCCATCCTGGAATGACTCTAGCTGCCCCTTTTGGGTTAAAAATAACCCAATTTAACCCCAGCACCTTGTGGCATCCCTGGCGATATCACCCGGCTGGGATTCACAAGATCTGGTACAAATGTTTTATTGTGGTGCCAGGCTTAGGAGAAAAACTTTCTGCACTGCCAGGGAATTGTTTAGGCTGGAAACCTGCTGGTGTGGGTTAATGAATTGCACACATGGAACGAGCCAGGAAAACTGGAATTCAGGAACAAGGAGTAATCAAATGTTACCCTCACTGGCATCTCATCCTCACGGAGACCTTGGTACAGCTCTGGCCACACATTACCTTGCATTAAATGCTTCTGCAGAGCTTTATTCCCATTTTTCCCTCATCTCCATGAGGCTGAGGGCAGCAGAACTCTCTGTCCCTGGGGAGGGGCTCAGGGACACCGTGGCCATCTCTGCATCAGGGCAGGGGCTGCTTTCTGCTGGGCTCTTCCCTCCCAGCACCTGGAACCCATCGCGATGGAATTGCTTCCCTCAGCTACAACATCCCAAAATAGCTGCTCCGGTTTCTTTTAAAAATAGTCTGTTCTGGGTGTCATTCCCTGCTAAAACTGTGTCTCTGAGTCCTGCTGGGACAGGGGCCAGGTGGGAGCGTCGGCTGGTTCAGAGAGGTGGCCACGTGTGAGCCGTGCCCTTGAGCTGCCCCGCACACAAAGCCGGGCTTGGAGCCATGGGGCTGGGCTGGGGATGCCAGGATGAACTGCAGGGGGTGGCTGTGGAGCTGGGGCAGTGTGATGGGCTGGGGATGAGCTGCAAGGGGTGGCAGGGGAGCTGGAGCAGTGTGCTGGGCTGGGAATGAACTGCAGGGAGTGGCTGTGGAGCTGGAGCAATGTGCTGGGTTGGGGATGCCAGGATGAGCAGTGTGCTGGGCTGGGAATGCCAGGATGAGCAGTGGGGCTGGGCTGGGGATGTCAGGATGAACTGCAGGGAGTGGCAGTGGAGCTGGAGCAGTGTGCTGGGAATGCCAGGATGACCTGCAAGGGGTGGCTGTGGAGCTGGAGCAGTGTGCTGGGTTGGGGATGAGCTGCAAGGGGTGGCTGTGGAGCTGGAGCAATGTTCCAGGTGCTGGTGACCACCGTGGGAAGGAGGATGCTCGGAGTCAGGCCCTGCACAGGCTTTAGCTGTTCCTGGGAAGCAGCTCAGCAGCTCACACATCTGCAGGGTGCTGACACAGACACAGCACCTCTGGCTCCAGGGCCAGGCAGGGATTGGGCTTTTGCAGTGTCTGATTTCCCAACATAAATTCAAGAGAATCGAATCCTTTGGTAGTTGCTCTTGCCAACAGGTTTCTTGCACTGAGGCTGCTCCTTCTCTGAGCAGGTTAAGAACCATAAAATCCCAGAGTGGTTTGGGTTGGGAGGAGCTTAAAGCTCATCTCATTCCACCCTCCTTCCATGGACAGGGACATCTTCCACGGGAATCACAGAATCCCAGAATGGTTTGGGTTGGAAGGGACCTTAAAGCTCATCCCATTCCACCCCCTGCCATGGGCAGGGACATCTTCAGGTTGCTCCAAGTCCCATCCAGCCTGGCCTTGGACACTTTCAGGGATGGAGCAGCCGCAGCTTCTCAGGGATTTGGTGGCCAGGGGCCACAGGAGCAGCAATAGGTTGAGAGGTGAGCTCAGGAAAGCCCTCGGGATCCATGGAACCGTCTGAGCACAGCAAATCCCAACAGTACCGAGCCCAAGAGGTCACCTTATCCTTGTGCAGGTCCTGCTCAGGAGGCCTGTGGTCCCTGCAGAGCCCTTTGAACCTCAAACAGGCCACACAAAAAGGTTTTCCCACGATTTTTAGAGCAGCACTGCATCCTGCAGACTCGAGGAATGACTTCATTCACAGCCAGAGCATTCAGGGCTTCCTCTCAAACCTGGGGTTCAGTGAGTGCTGCCACTTGTGAGCACCCCACACATCTGCACGAGCCACTCCGGGTGCCTTAGGAATTGTCTCCCTTCTCCCTCCCTCCTCAGGGAGAGACTTAGGAGGTATTTGGAGGTAATTATTGCTTTTATTCGGCGCTAAAGCAATAATTTGGAGGGATCGCTGGAAAACCGGCAATTTCCTGCTAGTGAGTGACAGATGTTGTGCTGTGTTTGAGATGTGCTTTCAGGCTCCTACTAATTACCATGACACAAATTGGCAGGAGTTTTCTTCCCAGGCTCCCAGCTCTAATTTTGCCTTTTTTTTCCTTTTTTTTTTTCTTTTCTGTTATTTTCATTTTTTCAGAAAGGTGGAGTCTCCACGTTGTGACACTGAATAAATGATGCAGAGTTAGGGGCTTGTTTTCAGACATGGTTTTCCTAACTTCTCCTCCCTCCCTGCCAGGTTCCTACCCCTCTCCCAAGGCTGGGGCCACACTGGTGGTCTACAAGGACTTGTTGGTGCTTTTTGGGGGGTGGACCAGGCCGAGCCCTTACCCCCTGCACCAGCCCGAGAGGTTCTTCGATGAGATCCACACGTACTCCCCCTCCAAAAACTGGTAAGAGCAGGCTTTGATCCTGGAGAAATGGCTCTGGAATGCAGCTGGAGGAATGCCTGGGAAGCTGTGCGTGGTCCTGGTTTCCCAGGTGTGTCTCTAATGCTCTTTCAGAAACAAAAAAAGCCACACAAGCACAGCAGAGCTGAGGACAGGGTGCTGCCAAGCAGCTTGTGGGTGCTGTTGCTTCCATATGGTTCTGGACTTGTACCTAAATATTCCAGGCTTCCTGAGCATCCCCATCCAGGTGGGAAGCCTGGGTGTTTTAAGTGCCTTATCACTTTGGCTGGGAGCACTGAGGTGTTTCTGAGATAAGCCTGAAGTGCTGGAGGTCTTGTTTTCAGTGATGATCCAAAACTCAGCTCCCTCAGGGAGATGTGATAGATCAGATTTCTCCATCATTTCAACCTCTGCCTTTACAGCTCCAGGACTGGAGCATCCAGCAGTGTCCATGGAGCTGGCAGGAATTTTCCTTTTCCCTTTAAACACCCTTTGGCTGATTTTAGACCCAGCTTTCTCACTGATGGTGTGTGTGAGAAGGAAAATGCTGTATCAAAGAGAAGGTTGCTGCTCCTCTTGTGCTGAGAACTTTTCATCCTCCAAAGTATCAATTATCCAGAGCACTTTGGGCAGTGTCATTACAACTCTGTAATTAAGATTTCCAATTCTCTTGGAAAGAATTTGAGGCAAACTTAATTGGAAGGGGAGATGTTCCCAACTTGGCCATGAGACTTGGTCATGCCTTAAAAATGTTTAGCACATTGGGATTTCTAATTAGTTTAGTTGCTATTTGGATATTTGGAGGTTTTCCCTGTGGTTTTCCTCCATTACATGTTCTTGAGGACTTTGCAGGCCTTTGGGATTTTTTGTTTGGTCTTTCATCCAGCGTTTTCCTTCACTGGGCCATGTGTTCCTGCCTCTCTTCCCAGGTGGAACTGCATCATGACCACCCACGGCCCCCCTCCCATGGCAGGACACTCCTCCTGTGTCATCGAAGACAAAATGATCGTTTTTGGGGGCTCCCTTGGATCCCGACAGATGTAAGTCTGGGGTCAGGGTGGCTGACAAGCACCCCTGTGGGTTGGGATGGTCTTGGGGTCGTCCATGAGGAATTTTCTCCAGGATTTTGGGGTCTGCCTTCTGCCTTAGCACACCCTCCACATCTCGCAGCAAATCCCAAGCCTCCAGCCTGCAAAAATCCCAATTCTGCCATAAAACCCAGCCCTGAACCCGAGTTCCACGTCCCTGGTTATATCCTCAGCCTGCGTTGTCTCATCCCTGCAGGAGCAACGACGTGTGGGTGCTGGATCTGGAGCAGTGGGCTTGGTCCAAGCCCAGCATCTCGGGGCCCAGCCCTCACCCGCGCGGGGGCCAGTCCCAGGTGAGCTGAGCAGAGAGAAGCCAGGCACAGCCTCGCTCCCCCTCCACAGCTTCATTCATTCATTCATTCATTCATTCATTCATTCATTCATTCATTCATTCATTCATTCATTCCCTCTCAAGGTTATCTGTGGAGCCCTTGCCCGCCAGGCCTTCTCCCCCAGTGCCTCAGAGCTGTAATGAACACAGCTCTGCTTTACCCCACTCGTGCCCTGTGGCACCTCAGATCAGTGGAGAGGCAGCACAGCCTGGTTTGGCTCCGGGCTCTTGTGACTGCTCCTCTCTCCTGATCCTGGGATTGCTCCTGCTCCAAGCACAGCTCCAGCAGCACCTGCTGGGCAGGGAGCTCGTGGCTGTCACCTGGCCTGAGGCAGCTGTCCCCATCTGGGATGGTCAGTGATCCCCAGAGTGGGGCTGGTCCCAGCAGGGCTCATGCTGGAATGTTCCTTCCATGCCCTGGGAAAGGAGCCCACAGGGATCCTCACCCAGCAGCAGCACTGATCAGACACTGCTGCCAGCACCTTCCCCTCCTTTGCAGGGGGGTGTTGGGACCCTGGAGCTTTGGGAAGGGTGATTCCTTTCCTCAGAGAGAGGAACTGGTTTGGGACAAGGGGTGGGATGAGCCCTGTATCCTGCTCTGTCCCAGGCAAAACCAGCTCCATCCCAGCTCCACTCCTCATCCCGGGCACACAGACCCCAGCAACGCCTGTGCAGTGAGAACCTGCCTCTGTCTGCCCTTGGAGGCCTGGCCAAAAATCCTTCCCGGGCTGAAACTCTCTTTTGTCCCCCCCAGATTGTGATAGACAACGAGACCATTTTGATCCTGGGAGGCTGCGGGGGTCCCAATGCAGTGAGTACCTGGGGGAGCAGGGACATCACCGTCCCCCTGGCACCTGGGGGCTGGATTGGGGATGGGGGGACTCTGCACGTTGGTGGCATTTTATTCCTCAAGTCTGGGCACCCACCTGGTAGATTTTCCAGAGAAGCTGTTTAGCTGTTGCTGGAGCTGCTTTAATTAATAAAAATCACCCCAGGCACTCTCTGAGCAGCTCCCTGGCTTCACTGAGGCTCGTCAGGGTGAGCCCTGACTTTGTACTGGGATAGCAGATGGCAATAAAGGGATTTATCCATGGCCATAGCGGGGTGTAGTCACTCATGGGTGATTAGCTCCTGCCCTGGGTCAGCATCCTCTGTCTGCAGCAGCAAAGCACCGCTCCCACCATGGCCCTGATGGGCTGAGCACAGCAGCAAACTGGGCTAAAACTCAGCCTGGGCTCCTAAAACTCAGCCTGTGCTCCTGAAGTCTCAGCCTGGGCTCCTGAATGCCAGCCCAGACTCCTGAATGTGTGACCCTTCCCTCCCCAGCTGTTCAAAGACGCCTGGTTGCTGCACATGCAGGCCAACCCCTGGACGTGGCAGCCGCTCAAGGTGGAGAACGAGGACCACGGAGCCCCGGAGCTGTGGTGCCATCCTGCCTGCAGGGTACGGACACAGGGGGTCCCTGCTCCCTCACACACCCTCCCCTCCCTCTTTATTCCCTGCCCAAAATGCACCATAACTGCTTCTCCCCAGCACCCAGGCTCCTCCTGATGTCTGTTCCCTGCTCTCCCACAGGTGGGACAGTGCGTCGTGGTCTTCAGCCAAGCTCCCAGCGGGAGAGCCCCGCTGAGCCCCAGCCTCAACTCCCGCCCGTCTCCCATCAGCGCCACTCCGCCCGCCCTGGTGCCCGAGACGCGGGAATTCCGCTCCCAGTCTCCCGTCAGGAACACGGACGAGGCTCCCTGCGTCAACGGCCGCTGGGGCACCCTGCGGACCCCGCAGGCAGACGCCGTCGGGCTCGCGGGAGGGCAGCCTGTCCCCGGCCAGAGGGGACAGTTCCCCGGTGCTCAACGGCGGCACCGTGTCCCCCGGAGCGGCGCCGCCCGGCGGGGCCTCCCTGGACAGCCCCGTGCAGGCCCTGTCCCCCAGCACCCCCTCGGCCGCCGAGGGATTCGACCTCAAGGTGGGGCCGGCCCTGGCGCCGCGCCGGGGCTCGCTGCCAGAGCAGAGGGATCTGCGCCTGGCCTCCGTGGAGCTGGGCTGGGAGCAGAAGCCCACGTCCCTCCTGTGCCAGCTGGACGGCGCGGAGGGCAGGACAGCGGGCACGCGGAACCCCCCGGAGCACACCAACGGCATCCACACCCCGCCCCACGCCGCCCTGCCCGGGGCCGTGTCCCCCGGCGCGCTCCGCCGCAGCCTCGAGGCCGTCAAAGCCCTCTCCTCCAAAGCCAGCCTCGGCCTCGGCCGCGCTGAGCCCTCCCCTGGCCTCGTCCCCGGGGTCCCCGGGCGCCGAGCCGGGCTCCGTGCGGCCGAGCGCCACCCAGGGCGAGGGGCACTCGCTGCCCCCCATCGCCCGGCGCCTCGGGCACCACCCGCCGCAGTCGCTGAACGTGGGCAAGCCGCTGTACCAGAGCATGAACTGCAAGCCCATGCAGATGTACGTGCTGGACATTAAGGACACCAAGGAGCAGGGACGAGTCAAGTGGAAAGTGTTCAACAGCAGCTCCGTGGTGGGGCCGCCCGAGACCAGTTTACACACGGTGGTGCAAGGCCGAGGGGAGCTGATCATATTCGGTGGCCTGATGGACAAGAAACAAAACGTCAAATATTACCCCAAAACAAATGCCTTGTACTTTGTGCGAGCAAAGAGATAATGCGGCCCCCGCCCGCCGCCCGTCCTTCCATCCCTGCGGCTCTTCCTCCTCCTTCCCCAGCCCCTTCCCGACACGCAGGCGTTCAAACTGTGAATTAGGGAGCAGGAAACCAATAAAAGTCCGAGCAAACCCTCCAGCACTGCCCCGGCAGTTCCCAGTAAGACCCCAGTCGTGTTTACAGGCGGGGAAGGACCCGAGGATTCGGGGTGAGCAGCCAGGGAATTCCTCTGCTGCAGCCAGGATCCTCCTGGGTTTATTCTCTAAGTGTTTGTGAGTCTTGGTCTCTCCGAAATTCCTCGTGGGTTGTGAGTAGAAGTGGTTTTATAGGAATAACCTAAATTGCAGCAGGCAGGAGGCTGTTAGCTTGATTAATTCCATGCTCAACTCCGTCAGGAAAACAGCAATATCCCTCTGGGAATCTCCCAGCGCTGCCAACCTTTGCTCGACACAAACACGATGCCTTTTTATTTTGCCTCTCACCTGCCGCTCTCGTCTCTGTCCTCCAGGCAGGACCGAAAGAAGGAGGAAAGGACATTTTTTTTGTGTCAGAATGCCAAAAATCTTGATTGTTAGCATCCCTCCTCTCCCTGCCCTGCTGGATCAGGCTTGGGGATCAGCCCTGATCCCCTCTGACCAGCAGAAATACTCTGAAAATCCCATTATTCCCCCAAAACTGAGATATTTGGCTGCCAATTCCCTCCTAGATTTTAAGGTTTCATTTTATTGAACGGCCCAAACCCGTTCAAGGCCGAAGCAGCCCCTTGGAGCCCGGGAGCAGGGTGGGTTTTCCAGGGAAAAGGACAGATCCTGGTAAATGTGAGGGCAGCCTCGATGCAGTAACTTCACCTCATCTTTGCACGTGCCTCCTTCCGCAAAGATTAAATCCAAATCCGAAGGGATTGAACCTGTGCGTCCTTCTGGGACAACCCCTCCTCCCTGTCCCCTCCAAGGGGGGGAAACGGGGCGGATTCTGCCAGGTTTTGGTCAACAACCTCCAGCACCCTAAAACCAGGGAGCCCTCCCCAAGCCGGCAGCGCCATGACGTGGTCCCTTCTTCCTGAAATTTTTCTTCTCCATTCCCACTGAGCTTTCTGCCGGCCGGAGCCTTAAATCCCATCCCAGCCGCGTGGGGACGGGGAGGGATTTGCTTCACCCGCGGCGTTTCCACCTCTGTAAATAAACCCCTCGTCGAATCCCACCTCTCCCGTTCATCCCAGAACAATTTGATTTGTCCTAAGGGAAAGCAAAATGCAATTTTTCCCCTCCCCTCAGAAAATCCCCAGACCTCAGGAGCACCTCGGGTGAGCTGTGGAATTTTGGAATTTTCCTTCTCCATGCGTGGCCGCGGGGAAGGCGGTCGAGGCTTCGCCATCGATCCCCACGTCCCCTTTGCATGTTTTTTGTCATCCATCCCCAAAAAAAGAGACAAAGCCGGGGATGGATGGCGCCTTGATGTCCTTCTCCCTGCAGAGCATCCCTCCAGGGCTGCTCTCCCAATTTCCATCCTGCCCCGCTCCCGGGGTTCCCTCCCGGGGTTCCCTGTCGGGAGATGCATGTTCTGTGCCCTTCAGAGAGATTCACCCCAAATTTGGGTCCCTGTCCCCGAATCCCACGGGAGCTGCTGGTGCTGTGAGCGAGGTGTCCCCCCACCCACCGCGACTCAGGTGTCCCCCCCGTCACTCCCGGGCCGAGAGCAGCAATGGGAAGCGATTCCGGTGATATTTAAAATCTTGTGTACATTTTGGGGGGGTTCATGGGGGTCCCTCCCCCCCTTCCCAAGGAATTTTTAGTGGTTTAACAAATAAAAAGGAAAAGAAACGGATGGTTGATGCTTTTGGGGAGGGGTGGGAGTGATTTGGAGGGGAAGTTCTTGCTGTGCTGCCGTAAGTTTGGGGGTGAAAGGGGGAATTTGGGGTCTTTGTGTAAGAGAAGGGAAATATTTGTACAGGGGATGTTGGAGCACTGGAGGGAGGCAAAAGGGGACACACAGAATTTGAGACACTGAATTTTCTTGGAAAATTGGGCATGGGAACCCCAAAGCCTGTTGGGGTTGGAAACTGGGGATCCCAGAGCCTGTTGGAGCTGGGAATTCAGGGATCCCAAGCCCTGTTTGAAATGGAAGTTTAGGATGGAACCCCAGAACCTGTCAGGGATGGGAACTGGGGAACCCATCGCCTGCCTGTGCTGGAAATTGTGAATCCCAGATCCTTGCAGGGTTGGGAATTAGGGACAGGGACCCATAGGCTGTCAGCACTGGGAATGGGGGACACCAAACCCTATTAGGGATGGAAGCTGGGAATGGGGAATCCCAAAGACTGCTGGAGATGGTAACTGGGGATGTCAAAGCCTCCCAGCACTGGGAAATGGGACCCCAAAAGCTGTTGGAGCTGGAAATTTGGAATAGGGACCCCAAAGCCAGTTGGGACTGGAAACTGGTGATGAGGACCCCAAATCCTGCCAGTGCTGGGAACTGGGGATCCCACAGCCTGTTGGAGATATAAATGGGAATGGGGATCCTAGAGCCTGCTGGGGCTGGAAATTGGGACCCCAAGTCCTGCCAGTGTGGGAGATGCTGGAGCCCAAAGCTTCCAGTGTCAGTGATTAGGGATGACGGAGGGCTCCAAAGCCTGGAAACACCGGCAGTTGGGAGCCCCATATCCCGGCAGTGCTGGCACCTGGGGATGTGGACCCCCCAGATCATTGCAGTGTCAGTAACTTGGGATGGGGACCCCCAAATCATTCCAGTGTCAGTCACTGGGGATGGGGACCCCCAAATCATTCCGGTGTCAGTAACTTGGGATGGGGACCCCCAGATCATTCCAGTGTCAGTAACTTGGGATGGGGACCCCCCAAATCATTCCGGTGTCAGTAAGTGGGGATGGGGACCCCCAAAATCCGCAGGTCCAGGGTCACTCCACGTGTCCCACGCAACTCACTGCGCACGCGCAGCTGCAACTGGGCGTGGTCTCCGCATCGCCCCGCCTGTTTTCGTGACGTCACATCGAGGCGGAAGCTGCCTCAGGTGAGCGGCGGCGCCGCGTCTTAAAGGGCCCGCGCGCGAAAATTGGTGTGGGGGACAAGGCATGGGGGGGGAATTGGGGGGCAGCGGGTCCGGGGAGGGAACAGGGGCTGGGTCCCCTCACTCCTAAATGCTGTGGGGTCACGGGATCAGCTGGGGGCAGCACAGACCCCGCGGGGGTGGCAGGAACCCCTCGGGGGAGTGCGGGGACTCCGTGTGGGGCTGTGAGGGACACCCTGGGGGGATGGAGGGACACTGAGGGGGGCAGGGACCCCGTGTGGGGTGTGAGGGACCGGAGAGGGTGGAGGGTGGAGGGACACTGAGGGGGGACAGGGACCCCAGAGTGGGGCACAGGAACCGGAGAGGGGCAGGGAACCCATGGGAAGGCGGTGGGATCCTGTATGGGGGTGCAGGGACTCCATAGGGAGGGCACAGACCCCATGGAAGGGGGACAGGCATCCCACAGAGGGGTGTCAGGGACCCCGTGGGTGGTTTTGGGGAGGATGCTGGGTCGCGGGGGGTGTTTTAGGGACGCGATGGAGGATTTAGGGATCCTGGAGAGGGTGCCTGGACCCTGGGGTGGGGTCAGAAGGCGCCCCCAAAGCTGCGGATGCAGTGACCCCATGAGGGAAGGAGGGCTCTTCGCCGTCCCCCAGGTTTGGGGCCCATGGCAGAGCAGGACTGGGCGCTGGAGCCGGGCTGGCTCCTGTCCCCCGCCGGCCGCCCCTACCTGGACTCCATCCTGCACAAGAACCAGTGGAGAGTGTTCGGTGCGTGCCCCCCCTGCGCCCCCCAGCCGGGCTCTCAGCCCCCCAGAATGACCCCGAGCCCCTCCCCAGGTCTGCTGGAGCGCCCGGCGCTGCCGCCCGCGCTGGCTGTGCCCACGGTCACCTACAAACTGTTCCTGGCGGGCAGGAGCGGCGTCGGCAAGACAGCGCTGGTGGCCTGGCTGGGGGGGACCCCCGCGCCCTCCGCCCACCACGAGACCCTGGGTACGACCGGGGGGACCCGAGGGTGACAATCCCACTGTCCCCGCAGGAATCGAGGCCACAATGAGACCCTGGGGGGGCCCGGGGATGACAGTCCCGCTGTCCCCCGCAGGCATCGAGGCCACCACGGGACTCTGTGTATGGCCCGGGGTGTCCTGGGGGTGACAATCCCGCTGTCCCCCCAGGGTTCGAGGCCACAATGAGACCCTGAGGGGCCCTGGGGGTGACAATCCCGCTGTCCCCGCAGGCATCGAGGCCACCACGCTGTTCTGGCCGGCCAAGCCCCGCGGCAGCGGCCGCCCCGTCCTGTTCCAGCTGCACCTGTGGGACTGCGGGGACGGAGCGCTCAGGAAGTTCGAGCACCTGCTGCCCGTGAGCGGGGGACGCGTTTTGGGGCGGGGGGCGCGTTTTGGGGCGGGGGACACCGCCAGGACCCCGCGGTGAGCGGTGTCCCCGTGCCCAGGCCTGTAAGGAGGAGGCGGACGCCGCCCTGTTCCTGTTCTCCTTCACGGACCGCGCGTCCTTCGAGGAGCTGCCGGCGCTCATGGGCCGCGTGCTGGGCCCCGGGACCGCCACCTCGTCAGGGTTGTCGTGGGAACCAAGTATCCTTTTGGGGGGTCCCCAAAGGTCACCCCATGGCGGGGAGATTGCACCCTCGGGGCTCTCAGCGCTTGGCATGGCAGGGACTGAGAATGGCACACCGATGGATTCCTGACTCCTGCTGATTTTCAGGGGATTTGGGGTTTTTCTCGGTGTTCTTTGACCCCTCCCCACCCCAAAGTGGGTTCACACCCCCAGATTTCTCAGCATTTGGTATCTCAGCAGGCTGAGAATTTGCAGAAATGGTTACACCAATGGGTTCATGGCTCCTGCTTATTCTTAGGGGTTTTGCCACCCTAAAGGAGATTTTAGGGGTGTTGGTGTCTCACTTGACCCTATATCCATCCCCAGTCATGTTTGCACACCCAGATTTCAAACCACTCAATACCTTGTTAGGCTGAGAACGTGCAACTCTCATTACACCAATGGGTCCTCAACTCTCACAGATATTTTAAAGGGTTTGAGGGGGGTTGGGGTCACAACCCCCACTTATTTTCAGGGGGTTTTGGGGGGACTTTCTGGGTCTCCCTTGGCCCTGTGTCCCCCCCAGTCAGGTTTGCACCCCCAGATTTCTCAGCACTTGTTATCTCAGCAGCCTACAACACTTCATTGCACCAATGGATTCACAATCCCCATTTATCTTTGGGTGGTTTTGGGGGATTTTTCAGGGTGTTGATGTCTCCTTGATCCTGTGTCCCTCTCACAGTCAGGTTTGCACCCCCAGATTTCAAACCACTCAATACTGAGAATGTGCAACTCTCATTACACCAATGGGTCCTCAACTCCCATTGATTTTTTAGAGTGTTTGGGGGGTTTGGGTCACAACCCCCACTTATTTTCAGGGGGTTTTGGGGGGACTTTCTGGATCTTCCTTGACCCTGTGTCCCCCCCAGTCAGGTTTGCACCCCAATATTTCTCAGCACTTGTTATCTCAGCAGCCTACAACACTTCATTGCACCAATGGATTCACAATCCCCATTTCTCTTTAGGTGGTTCTGGGGGGATTTTCCAGGGTGTTGGTGTCTCCTTGACCCCGTGTCCCCCTCACAATCAGGTTTGCACACCCAGATTTCAAACCACTCAATACCTTGTTAGGCTGAGAACGTGCAACTCTCATTACACCGATGGGCCCTCAACTCTCATAGATATTTCAGGGGGTTTGGGGGGGTTTCCTTGGGTCACAGCTCCCACTTATTTTCAGAGGGTTTTGTGGGTATTTTTCAGGGTGTTGGTATCTCCTTGACCCCATGTCCCCCCCCCCAGTCGGGTTTGCATCCCCAGATTTCTCAGCACTTGTTATCTCAGCAGGCCGAGAACCTGCAACGCTTCATTGCACCCATGCATTCACAATCCCCATTTATCTTTGGGTGGTTTGGGGGATTTTTCAGGGTGTTGGTGTCTCCTTGATCCCGTGTCCCCCTCACAATCAGGTTTGCACCCCCAGATTTCAAACCATTCAGTCCCTGGGCAGGCAGAGAACACTCCCACCTGGTTACACCGATGAGTTCACAGCTCCCCATGAACCTCGGGTGCTTCTGGGGGGATTTTCCGGGCCGTTGCTGTTTGCCTTGACCCTGTGTCCCCTCCCCACCCCAGATTTGACCTGGCCCCGCACGCGGCCGTGACGGAGGGGGACATTCGGGCCTTCGAGGGCTCGCAGGGGCTGCGGGTGCTGCGGGCCGGGGGCACCGCGGGGGCCGGCGGGGCGCGGGCGGGGCTGGCCCGGGTCGGGCCCGTCCTGGACGCCCTGGTGGAGGAGCTCTGGCGGCGCGACCAAGTGACCGCCGGGGTCACCCCGGGCGACACGGGGGACACCCCCACCTGAACCCCCTCTTGGGAAGGGTTTGAGGGGTGGGAGGGGTAAAAAGGTGCTTTTTTGTTAAAATCAGTGATTTTCTATGAAAAGGATCGTGGGTGGCCTGACTTGTTCGATTTGGGGGGTGGGGGGTTTGTGGGGATTTGGGGGCTGGGGTAATGAAGATTTGGGGGTACTGGGTGTATGGGGTGCAATGGGATCATCAGGAGGTGAATGCTGCAGGATTTGGGGTGCTGCAGATCCTGGGGGATTTGAATTTCAATGGGATCATGGAATGGGGGTGCTTGCAGGATTTGGGGTGCTGCAGATCCTGGGGGATTTGAATTTCAATGGGATCATGGAATGGGGGTGCTTGCAGGATTTGGGGCGCTGCAGATCCTGGGGGATGTGGGGTGCACTGGGATCCTGGGGATGGGGGTGCTGCACGATTTGGGGTGCTGGGGGTTATGGGATCATCAAGAGGTGAATGCTGCAGGATTTGGGGTGCTGCTGATCCTGGGGGATTTGAATTTCAGTGGGATCATGGAATGGGGGTGCTTGCAGGATTTGGGGTGCTGCAGATCCTGAGGGATTTGAATTTCAATGGGATCATGGAATGGGGGTGCTTGCAGGATTTGGGGTGCTGCAGATCCTGAGGGATTTGAATTTCAATGGGATCATGGAATGGGGGTGCTTGCAGCTTTTGAGGCTCTGCAGGTGCTGGAGGATGTGGGGTGCACTGGGATCCTGGGGTTGGGGGTGCTGCAAGATTTGAGGTGCTGGGGTAATGAAGATTTGGGTGTATGGGGTGCAATGGGATCATCAGGAGGTGAGTGCTGCAGGATTTGGGGCGCTGCAGGTGCTGGGGGATGTGGGGTGCACTGGGATCATGGTGTGGGGTGCTGGGCCTATTGGCAGATTTGGGGTGTTGTGGATCCTGCGGCTTTTGGGCTCTGTTGGTATTCGGGGATGTGGCTGCAGAGGGATTGTGGGAATAGGGGTGCAGGATTTGGAGTGCTGTGGGATTTGAGTTGTTTTGGGGTGCTGGGGGATTTGTGGCGCTAGAGCTGAAGGGATTTAGGGTGCTATGGATGATACAGGATTTGGGGTGCTGCAGGATCATGGGGACAGGGCTGCTGGGGGACTTGAGGTGCTGGAATTGATGGGATTAGGACACTGTGGGATTTGGGGTGCAACAGATGATCCAGAGTTTGAGGTGCTGTGGGATTTGGGGGGCCATGGGTGATGGGATTTGGGGTGCTGTGGGATTTGGTGTGCTGTGGGTGATGGGATTTGGGGTGCTGTGGGATTTGGGGTGCCGTGGGTGATGGGATTTGGGGTGCCGTGGGTGATGGGATTTGGGGTGCTGTGGGATTCGGGGTGCTGCAGGTCCATGAGGACGGTGGTGCTGAGGATTTGAGGCCCGGGCAGCCCCCCCAGAGCGGTCCCCCCCAAACCCCCCCAGTATCGAACTAGTGGGCGGGGGGCGTGGCCGATGGTAACCGCGTGGCCCCGCCCTCTGCAGCCATTGGCTGCCGCCCCCCCCCGCTCTTCCCACGCCGATTCATGAATGAAAGGGGAGGGGGCGGGAGAGGGGGGCGCGTTCACCCCTTCGGGGCCGAGCCCGGGGGGTCCCCGCGGGGCTGCAGGGACCCCCGAACCCCCTCCAGGGCCGTGCCCCACCTTGGGGGGGCTCCCACAGCCCCCTCCCCTCCACCCGGCCGCGTCCCACCCTGGGGCGCGCTCCCTCCCAGTGCCGTACTGGTGCGTACTGGGAGCGGCTCCTGCGCCTTTAAGAGCGGGCGTGGCCGGTGACGTCAGCGGGGACATGAATGAACAGGAGCGGGCGCGCGGCCCCGCACCCCACACCCCCCGCACTCCCCGCGGGGCCGCCGCTCGTGGGGCGCGCCCGGGACCCCCCAAAACCGCCCCGCCATGGCGGGCACCCCCCCGGCCCTCACCCTCCTCCTCCTCACCGCCCTCAGCCCCCTGGCCGCCGAGGAAGGTGAGTCCCCCCCTTTTTTTTCGGGGAGGGAGCACCCCGAAACTCCTTTATTGCGGGCACCCCCAAGGATGGGGTGGGTTTTGGGTAAATTCGGGTGGGTTGGGGGGGAAGCTGAGGAGTCGGGGAGCGCTCTGAGGGTAAAGGGGGATGTGGGTTCCCCCTTCCCCCCCGCACAGTTTTGGGTGCGGTGGGGAATCTGCAGGTGCCGGAGCGCCTTTGGGGCGGGGGGGAAAGGTTAAAATTAGGGGGAAAGTTGAAATGAGGGCGGAGAAGTTTAAATTAAAAGGGGAAAAGTTAAATTAAAGGGCAAAAGTTAAAGTAAGGTGGGGGGGAGTTAAAATGGTGTATGGGGAGATAAAAATACGGGGGGTGCAGCAAAAATGGGGGGACAACTAAAATAGAGGAGAAAGAATTTTAAATGAGGAGAAAAAAAGTTAAAATGAGGCGAAACCCAAGAGTTTGGGGCAACTTTTCCCATGCTGAGCGTCCAACCAACGCGTCGGGGCCAGGTCCTGCCGGGAGCCCCCAAAGAAGACTGGCACGGGGGTGAAGGTGGAGGGGATTAAAAAATAAACCTCCAAAAAGGGGAAAATCACCTTAAAATGGAGCGTTTCCCATGGGTGGTGCAGGGTCGGGTAGGATCCGGCCGGAGAGCTGGAAAACAATGTCAGGAAAATCCCAAAAAATTGCTGGGAAATAACAAGCAGCGTCTCGGCCTCCACCTCGCAACCCTTCCCCCGGTGATTTTGGGGCTTAGTTTGGCAGGATTGGGCAAAAGAAATGGAGGAAACTTTTTTGTGTACACCTGGAATTTCTTTAGGACTCAGTGTCTATAAACTCTGCCTGACGGCTTTAATCCGTCATTTTTCGAGGGTAAGGTGGAAGAATCCAGCCTCAAATGCAAATAAATCAGAGTCTGGAATGAAAAACACTCCCTAAAAACTAAAAATGGGGTTAAAAACCCTAAAATGAGGATTTTTGGAAGTGCTTAGGGGACAGCAGAGGGGGTGATCCCGTGGCAGCTGTGGGATTTGGGGTGTGTTCCCCAAGTGCTGTTTCCCAGGAGGGAATACTGGGATTTGAGGTTTTAAAAGTGCGTGGGGGGAAAGGGAAAGTGGTGAGAGTGGTGGGATTTGGGGATTTCGGGGGATTGTTTCCCCTCAGTGAGATCCAGTGGGATTTGGGGTGAGCTGAGGTGGGGAGGAGGTTAAAGAGGAGGGAATGGAGCAGGATTGGGACTGGGATGGGATCAATTTTGGGATTCTGATTGGGGTTCAGATTGAGATTGAGGAGGAGATGAGGTTGGGATCAGGATGGGGAGGGGATGGGATTAATTTGAGGATTGGGATTCTCGTTAATGTTGAGACGGGGATGGGATTGGGATGGGGACAGGAATGGGAGCGGAGGGGATGGGATTGGGGTTCACTTTGGGAATGGAATTCGGATTCAGGCAAAGGTTGGACGGGGTTAGGGCAGGGCAGGGGACGGGGACAAGGATGCAGCCGGAAGGGGGTTGGGAATGGGACGGGGGTGTCGCTCCGGAGCGCGGGGGTGGCGCTGAGGGTTGCGATGGGGTTGGTGGCCACATCGCGGTGGCACTGGCGGTGGGGGCGGCCGTGGCCGGGTGACGAAGGCGACGGAGAATTTGATGATGATGATGTGATGATGGTGGCGGTGGGTACAGGTGACTCCCGGGACGGGGCTGCGGCCCCGGCGCTGTCCCGGGAGCTCCGGGGCTGCTGCGCCCCCGGAGCAGCCCCGGCCCCGGGACTGTCCCCAGAGCCACCCGGGGGGCACCGGCGGGGAACCCCCGCCCGCTCCGGCCCTGGCTCCGGCAGCTTTCCGCTCTCCGGAGGCTCGCGGGGGGGATTTCCAGCCTCAGGAAAACCGGGATATCCGCCCCGGCATCCTTCCTGACCCCGGGCACGGCGCGGGGGGGACGCTGCAGCCACCCGCGTCCCCCCCAGGGCAGGGTCGGCGGTCTCCCCCAGGCCGGACCCTCCCGAGCCCGTCCGTGCTCAGCCGTGGGGCCTGGGGGGCACATCCGTCCCGAACTGGCCCCGTCCCGCCGGACCCATCTCGCCGCTGAACCCGGGCGTCCGGGCACATTCCTGGGGGGTGATTCACCGGGGGGCCCCGCTCCCTCCCCGGCCTCCTCTTCCTCCTCTTCCTCTCCCGGCGCTGGATCCGGCCGCCGCCCTCGGCGTGCCAGGGCAGGTCCCGCCGGGCCCCGCGGCTTCCCCGCCTCTTGGGGGCGGCCCCGGGGGGCTTCGTCCGGTGGAATCTGCCGGGAACGGGGCATCCGTGGGTCCAGGGGACACCTGCAGGGCCTGGGACTCTTTGGAGGTCCTGGGGACATCCTGTGGCTCTTGGGAGTGTCTGTGGAAATGGGGTGGATCTGTGGGTCCTGGGGGTATCCAGGGGCTCTTGAGGACATCCATGGAACCTCCGGGCATCTGTGAGTTCCAGGGATGTGTGTGAGTGCCCAGGACATCCAGGGATCCTGCTGGGATATCTGTGGGTCTCAGGGATATCCGTGGGTCCTGATGGCATCCACAGGTCCCAGGGATATCTGTGGGTGCCCAAGACATCCATGAATTTTGGGGACTGTGGATCCCAGAAGTGTTTGCACATCCTGGGGACTTCCCTGGAGTTGTCCGTGGGTCCTGGGGAATGGACATCCAAGGGCCAGAGGGGTGTATTGGTGGCACCTGCAGGTCCTGGTGGCATCTGCTGACGTCCCTGTCCTCTCTCCTCTCCCACAGTGGTGCTGCTGGACTTCGCCAAGGCCCATGGGGAGCTGGGCTGGCTCACCCATCCCTACGGAAAAGGGGTGAGCACCCATGGATCTGGCATCCGGCCCTGCTGGCCAGCTCTGGGATGGAGAATGCGGACAGCCATGGGGGAGCTCCACGGGGATGGGACAAGGACATCTTTGGGGACCTTCACAGGAATGGGGATGGGGCCATCCATGGGGGTGGTGAATGGGGACCTTCATGGGAATAGAGACATCCACGGGGCTGGGCCTGGGGGCATTCATGGGAATGGGGACAGGAGCATTTGTAGAGAGGGACCTCCACAGGAACATCCCTCAGTCATGAGGATCTCCATGGGCACAGGGACAGGGACTCCTGCGGGGTTGGAGACCTCCACTGGCATTGGGCTGCAGCCCTCCATGGGACCAGGAACACCCATGGGGATGGACATGGGAACACCCATGAGGTTGGAGAATCCACTGGCATTGGGCTGCAGCCCTCCATGGGACCAGGAGCACCCATGGGGATGGATGTGGGGACATCTGTGGGGTTGGAGACCTCTGGGATGTGTCTGGGGTCCTCCATGGGGATGGGGACAGGGGGAATGAGACAGGGACAAACCCATCCCAGGGGACAGTGCCTCAGTTCCCCTCCATAGCCCCATTTCTGTCTCCGGGGACAGTGGGACCAGCTGCAGAACGTCCTCAACGACTCCCTGATCTACATGTACTCCGTGTGCAACGTCCTGGAGGGTGAGCAGGAGAACTGGCTCCGCACCAACTGGATCTACCGCGGCGTGGCCCAGCGCATCTTCATCGAGCTGCAGTTCACCGTGCGCGACTGCAACAGCTTCCCCACGGCTGGCGGCGGCTCCTGCAAGGAGACCTTCAACCTCTACTACGCCGAGTCCGACGTGGATTACGGCACCAACTTCCAGAAGCGCCAGTTCAAGAAGATCGACACCATCGCTCCGGACGAGATCACCGTGCAGGAGGATTTCGCCGCCCGCAACGTGAAGCTCAACGTGGAGGTGCGCTCGGTGGGGCCGCTCCGCAGGAAGGGTTTCTACCTGGCCTTCCAGGACCTGGGCGCCTGCGTGGCGCTGCTCTCCGTGCGCGTGTACTACAAGCGCTGCCCAGCCGTGGTGCGGGGCATGGCGCGCTTCCCGGAGACCGTGGCCGGCGCCGACTCGCAGACCTTGGCCGAGGTGCGGGGCTCGTGCGTGGCCGAGGCTGTGGCCGAGCAGGCGCCGGCCCTGCACTGCAACGCCGACGGAGAGTGGCTCGTGCCCATCGGGGAGTGCCTGTGCCGGGCCGGCTTCCAGAGCCTGGGAGACACCTGCCAAGGTATGGGCTGGGCTAAACTGAGGGGTGTCTGAGGATGGGACAGCTTGGTGCGTGCCTGGGGCGGGGTGGGAGGAAATAGGAGTGGGGTTTGGCCCTAAAATTCCCAATCCTCAGCCTTGAGTGGATTGTGGAAGGGCTTAGTTGGGATAGGGGTGGGATGTCACTATAGGACACGAAAGCACACACTGCTGTTTTCAAGGTGAAGAAAAAAGGGAAGTTTATTTTCTGACTCTAACATTTTATAGTTTTCTAAGAGTGACAGTGGATTGGAGGGTGACAGTGCCACCTGTCCAATGACACTGGACAGACTAAGAGTCTATCAACTTTCTCTTTTTTCATAAAGGAATGCAAAACAATGAGTTATTTACAGAAAGTGTGTGAGAAAGTTCGCTACAAGAATGTTAACATTAGAAGGCTTAGAAAAATCTTAAAAAACTAAAGCAACAGGTGGGGCAGTGACTGCAAAAATGCGGTGAAATGCCTGAAAAATTCCAGATTCAGGGTTGGAGAAATGAGGTTTTGGCTCCAAAATTCCCAGCCCTGGATCCTCATCTTTCAGCATCACCACTGTAGTGAGAGCTGAGACAGATGAAGGGTGGGCTCGGGGGATCCCAGTAGTAATAATAAAGTAAAATAATGCAGCAATACTTTACAGTAGCAATACAAAGCATTGTTAAATTGCTACTTTAAAGTAGCAATACAAAGTAGAAAAAAATAAATAAAGTAGCAGCTGCAAAATAAGATTAAATACACTAAAATTCCTCATTTGAGCTGGAGGAATGAGATGTTGGACCCAAAATTCCCCATCCTGTATCATTCCCCTGCAACATCACCAATGCAGTGAGTGCAGCAGGGCTCAGCCAGGAGTGGGGTGGTTTAGGGGGGCTCCCCAATAATAAAGAAGTTGCAAAATGAGGCAAACTCCCCATAACTCCTCTCTGGGTGCTTGGGGGGTGCTTCCCCCCTTCCCTCCCCCCCACCTGCCAGGTGCTGATCCCATGTATGGGGAGCAGGATTTGGGATCTCACCAGTGTCACTTTGTGTGTCCCCCCCAGCTTGTCCCCCTGGCACCTTCAAGGCTGCGGTGTCCTCGGGGGGCTGCCAGCCCTGTCCCCCCCACACCCTGCCTGCCCCGGCCGCCGCCGCCACCTGCCCGTGTGAGGACGGATTTTTCCGGGCCCCTGAGGACCCCCCGGAGCATCCCTGCACCCGTAAGTCACCTCCAGAGGTGGAACACCGTGGTGTCACCTCACTGAGGTGACACAGAACCACCGTGTCCCCTGACCCTGCCCTGTGTCCCTGCAGGTCCCCCCTCACCCCCACAGGCTGTCACAGCCCTGGGGTTGGGGGCGGCGGTGCAGCTGCGCTGGGCCCCCCCGGCCGACCCCGGTGGCCGCGAGGACGTCACCTACAGTGTCACCTGCGAGCAGTGCTGGCCCGAGAGCGGCGAGTGCCGGCCCTGCGACGGGGGGGTGCGGTTCTCACAGCCCCCCCAGGGGCTCACGGGGACGGAGGTCACTGTCACCGACCTGGAGCCACACGTCAACTACACCTTCACCGTGGAGGCCCGCAACGGGGTGTCACCCTCCAGCCACCAGCGCAGTGTGGCCAGCGCCACCATCAGCGTCAACCAGACAGGTGAGGGGACACCAGCAGCTCCCACACCTTCCTTCCGTGGTGGGGACACATCTGTGGTGTCCCTGTTGCCCATGGTAACACCTCAGTGACGTCACTTTGTGTCCCCATGGCAGAGCCCCCCCGGGTGACATCAGTGAGCCTGGATGGACGGACGGCCACCAGCCTGGTCCTGTCCTGGACGGTGCCACTGCGGCAGCAGAGTCGGGTCTGGAAGTACGAGGTCACCTACAGCAAGAAGGTGACACAGCCTGACACCTCCATCTGTGTCACCCCATCTGTGTCACCTCCATCCTTGTCCCCAGCTGTGTCAGCTCTGTCGATGCAATCTCCATCCACGTCATCCCTCCATCCTTGCCCTGAGCCACATCAGCGCCCCATCCACACCACCTCCATCCTTGTCCCCATCCCTGTCGCCTCCCCATCCCTGTCACCTCTATCCCTGCTCCATCCATGTCACCTCCCCATCCACGTCACCTCTATCCTTGCTCCAACCATGTAACCTCTCTATCCATGTCACCTCCATCCCTGCCCCATCCATGTCATGTCCCCCACATCACTTCCATTTTTGCCCCACCCATGTCACTCCTCCCTGCGTGTCACCCTAATGTCACCCTGCTGTGTCCCCAGGTGGATGAGAACAGCTACTCGGTGCTGCGCTGCGAGGGCACCTCTGTCACCCTGCCCAAGCTGTCCCCAGGCACCGCCTACGTGGTTCGGGTCCAGGCTCTCACCGCCGATGGCCATGGGGCCTTCAGCCCCCAGCACGAGTTCGAGACCTTGCCCGAGGGTGAGGAGGAGCTGAGGGGTGTCAGGAGTGAGGGGTGGGGGCTCCAGGGGGTGTCTGGAATGCGGGGTGGGGGTTTCAGGGGGTGCAGGGCTCACCTGGATGGTCCCCGCAGGTTCCGAGGCCATGGCATCGACCACCGTCATCGCTGGCAGCATCGCCGGCGTCGTCTTTGTCGTCTTCCTCTTGGTCATTCTCCTCTTCATCCTCCGGCGGTAAGGGGACAAACACCCCCCCAAAACATCCCAAAAACCCCAAAATGTTGTTGTCTCACCACCAAATATGGGTGGGAGATGATCTTTTGGGACAAAATGCTGCTTTTCTACAGGAGGAGGGCGTCACGGCCACGCCAATCTGCCGAGGACGTCTACTTCTCCAAGTCAGGTGAGCCATGGGACAGTGGGGACAACAGGGATGGGCAGGGGGTGACAGGGGTGCTGACCCCTTCCTTGACACTTCCAGACCAGCTGAAGCCCCTCAAGACCTACGTTGACCCCCACACATATGAAGACCCCAACCAAGCCATGCTCAAGTTCACCACCGAGATCCCTCCATCCTTCATCACCCGCCAGAAGGTCATCGGTGCCGGTGCGTGGCTTTGTCCCCCGAGACACCCCGAAATCATGGTGGGACAGGGGGGCTAAAGGTGCCCTCATTTTTTGGAGCAGGTGAATTTGGGGAGGTGTACAAGGGCACCCTGAAGCGTGGCAGGAAGGAGGTGCCAGTGGCCATCAAGACATTGAAGGTGGGGTACACGGAGAAGCAGCGCGTGGACTTCCTGAGCGAGGCCACCATCATGGGACAGTTCTGCCACCACAACATCATCCGCCTCGAGGGTGTTGTCTCCAAGTGTGAGTGTCCTCTGTGTCCTGTCCCCACAAAAAAACCACCCCAATTTCCCAGCAGAACATCCCAAAAAAAGAGATATAAAAAAAGGTGTCTTGAGCAACAGCGCAAAGGGGAATTTGGGGGACTTGGGTCTTTTTGGGGGATGAGGTTGGGGATTTTTCTGGGGAGGGAATTCAGGTTTATTTGGGAGGTTTTATGGGGAGCTTAAGAGATTTTTGGAGGAGTTGGGGGAGTTATTTTGGGGTTTTGGCTGTTGGGGTCTGTAAGGAGGTTAAAACTTTATTGTTGTTTTGGAAATGTTTAACAGAGGTGACTTTTTGGGGAGTAGGGGGTCTGGAGTTTTTGGGGAGAATTGGTAGGGTTTGGGTTTTTGGGGGTGGTTGGGGTTTTTTGTAATTTTTGAGGGGTTGGGATTGTTTTGGGGGTTGGTTTCTTTTGAGGGGCATCGGGCATTTGGGGGTTTAAGGATTTTGGGAAGGCTTGTGGGAGGTTTAGAGATTTTAGGGGGGTGACTTTTTGGGGGGCTTGGAGGGATATTTTTTGGTGTTTTTACCTATTTTGGGCTCTTTCTTTTGTACAGACAAGCCCTTCATGATCATCACGGAGTACATGGAGAACGGGGCACTGGATAAATTCTTGAGGGTAGGTGACACGTGGTGGTGAAACCTCCAACACCCACCAAAGGAGATGGCACAACAGGTGGATTCCAGGCTAGATTCTCCCCTTTTCCCAGGAAAAAGAAGGCGAATTTGGCATCATCCAGCTGGTGGGAATGTTGAGGGGCATCGCTGCTGGCATGAAGTACTTGGCCAACATGAATTACGTCCATCGGGACCTGGCTGCCAGGAACATCCTGGTGAACAGCAACCTGGTGTGCAAAGTGTCCGATTTTGGGCTCTCGAGGGTGCTGGAGGATGACCCTGAAGCCACCTACACCACCAGCGTGAGTGTCACTGCAGTGGGGTGGTAGCCAGGGAGGGGTGGCTGGCTGGCCAAGGTGAGGCCGTGGTTGGTTGTGTTGGGGTGGTTGGCCATGTTGGGGTGGTTGTCCATCATGGTGGCCATGTTGGGGTGGTTGTCCAAGGTGCGTGATTGTCCATTATGGTTGGTTGTGTTGGGGTGGTTGTCCAAGGTGGGTGATTGTCCATCATGGTGGCCATGTTGGGGTGTTTGAACAAGGCGAGGTGGTTTTTTGGGGGTGCAGGGTTGACCCCAATGTCTCTGTAGGGCGGGAAGATCCCGATCCGTTGGACAGCACCTGAAGCCATCTCCTACCGCAAGTTCACCTCTGCCAGCGACGTCTGGAGCTACGGCATCGTCATGTGGGAGGTGATGTCCTACGGCGAGCGGCCCTACTGGGAGCTCTCCAACCACGAGGTGAGAGCCCACCCTCCACCACCAGCAAATGTTTTGGGAGACATTCAAGGCCAGGTGGGACAAGGCTGGGATCAACCTGGGACAGTGGAAGGTGTCCTTGCCCAGGACAGGGGCTGCAACGAGATGAGCTTTAAAGTCCTTCCAACCCAAACCATTCTGGGATTCTGTGAATGAACACCTTTGTGGGGGGACCATCCCTGACCCTCCTCCTCCTCCTCCTCGTAGGTGATGAAGGCCATCAACGAGGGCTTCCGCCTCCCGGCGCCGCTGGACTGTCCCTCGGCCATCTACCAGCTGATGATGCAGTGCTGGCAGCAGGAGCGCTGCCGGCGCCCCAAATTCCCCGACATCGTCAGCATCCTCGACAAACTCATCCGCGCACCCGACTCCCTCAAGGCACTGGCAGATTTCGACCCTCGGTGAGTGCAGGGAGGGCCAGGATGGGTGGGGGGCAGGAAGAGGGAGGGGAGAATTTGCCCAGAGCAGCTGTGGCTGCCCCTGGATCCCTGGCAGTGTCCAAGGCCAGGCTGGATGGGGCTTGGAGACTCCTGGGATAGTAGAAAGTGTCCCTGCCATGGCAGGGGTGGAATGGGGTGGGCTTTAAGGTCCCTCCCAACCAAACTAGTCTGGGATTCTCTGATTCTTGCACATCTTTGTGTCTTCTATAATTTTTTGCATAATTTTGTTTTCATCTTCACATTTTGTGCATCGTTTTTTGCACTCTCATGGTGCTGTTTTGGGTTGGGTTTTGCATCTCTGCACTCCCTCGTTGCTTCTGGCATCTCCACTTCTGCATCATGTTTTGGTATTTCCCTGTTTTCACATTTCCACTTTTTGCAGCATTTAATTGTCTGCATCACAATTTCATCATCTCATTTTGCATTTATGTTTTGGCATCTTCCCATTTCTGCATTGTTTTTCCATTCTTCCATTTTCACATCATTTTTCACATCCTTCCATTTCCGCATCATTGTTTTAACCTTCCGCTTTCACATCACTTTGCACCATTTCATTTCTGTGCTATTTTTGCATCCTTCTAGTTTTTGGCATTATTATTTTACATTTCTGCAGAATTTCTTATCTTTCTATTTTAATTCTATATTATTTTTTGCATCTTTTCAACTTGTGTTATTTTTCCATCCTTTCCCTTTCACATCTCTATCTGCCACCCTTTCATTTCTGCACCATTTTTGCACCTTTCCGTTCCTGCATAATTTTTTGCATTGTTTAACTTCTGCAATATTTTTGTGTTCTTCCTTTCTGCATCATTTTTTGCACCTTCCATTTTCACATTATTTTTTTACACCCCTCCATTCCTGCATCATATTTTGCATCATTTCCTTTCTGCATCACTTTCATGCCCTTCTGTTTTCACATCACTTTTCCAGCCTTGCATTTTCTGCATCACTTTTTTTTTTTGCGTTTTTCTATTTTTGCCTCATTTTCCCGCAGGGTGTCCATCCGGCTGCCCAGCACCAGCGGCTCCGAGGGCGTCCCGTTCCGCTCGGTCCCGGAGTGGCTGGAGTCCATCCGCATGCCCCAGTACACCGAGACCTTCATGGCCTCGGGCTACAGCACCATCGAGAAGGTCCTGCAGATGACCAGCGAGTGAGTCCCTGTCCCTGCGCTGTCCCCTGACACTCCCAGGCTGTCCCCACACCACCCCCCTGCTGTCCCTAGGATGTGTCCCCACACTGTCCCCATCCCCTCCCCTCCAAGTCCCGAGGGACAGGGATGTGCTGGGAACGGAAACCACTTCCGTGGCCTTGGTGGCCTGAGGGATGGGATAAAATTAGATGTTCCTTGGCTGGAGAGGCCGGGATGAGCTGTATCCATCCATCTGTCCCTCGGGATGAGCCGTGTCCATCCATCCATCCCCTGGGATGAGCCCTGTCCATCCATCCATCTATCCATCCATCCCCCAGGATAAGCCATGTCCATCCATCCATCCATCCATCCATCCATCCATCCATCCATCCATCCATCCCTTGGAATGAACCATGTCCATCCCTCCATCCCTCAGGATGAGCCATGTCCATCATCCATCCCTTGGGATAAGGCATGTCCATCCATGCATCCATCCCTTGGAATGAGCCATGTCAGTCTGTCCATCCCCTGGATGAAGCCATGTCCATCCATCCATCCATCCATCCATCCATCCATCCATCCATCCATCCCCCAGAATAAGCCATGTCCGTCTGTCCACGCCTTGGGATGAGCCATGTCCATCCATGCCTTGGGGTTAGCTATGTCCATCCATCTGTGTCCGCCCCCTCATCTATCCATCCATCCATCCATCCATCCATCCATCCATCCATCCATCCATCCATCCATCTCTCAGGATGAGCCATGTCCATCCATCCATCCATGCCTTGGGATTAGCTATGTCCATCCATCCGTGTCCACCCTGATGAGCTGTGTCCATCCATCCATCCATCCATCCATCCATCCATCCATCCATCCATCCATCCATCCATCTATCCCTTGGGATGAGCCATGTCCACCCCCATCCATCCCCACCCCCAGGATGCTGCTCCTGGCTCCCTGCAGTCCCAGGCTGTGGCCGTGGTGGCTCCGGCCCGTCCCAGCCCCGTTCCCCCGTTCCTGACCCCGCGTTCTCCCGTTCCTTTCCCAGGGACATCAAGCGGATCGGGGTGCGGCTGCCGGGCCACCAGAAGCGCATCGCCTACAGCCTGCTGGGGCTGCAGGAGCAGGCAGGGGCCGGGGGGGCCCCGGGCTGACCCCCACCCCCAGAACTCCACATCAACCCCCCCTCCTCCCCGAGGGGTTTATTTATTATTTCTGTAATTATTAAGGTTTTTTTTTTATAGTGTTATTGATATTGTCCCCGCGCCTGGGGATGAAATGGGTGCTGCCCCTTCCCTCCCCCCTAAAAAAGTTGAATTTCAAGCTTGTTTGGAACTGGGAGAGGGATTTTTCTTCTTATTTTTCCCCCACATTTCAAGAAAAAAAGGGCTCAGTCCCAAAACTGATTTATTTTTTGCTTTTTTCCTCCCTATTTATTCCTCTCCCACCAGGTTTTTGGGTGTATTTTTTGCCCTTTATCGCTGATCTGCCAGTGTTGCCTTGTATTTTTTAACCTAATTTATTCTATTTTTGTATATTTATTGTGAGGAATTAAAGGTCGTGTCAGGTTTGGGAGAGAAAAAAGGGGGAAATTAAAAAACCCAGCTCGGATGCTTTTTTCTCTCCCTTTTTTTCATAGATTTATGGGGAATTTTGTGGGGTTTTGAATAAAAATATGTGCTTTTTGGTTTTCTAGAATATTGTGTTTTCACACTGGTTCACAGAGATTGAGGGAATTTGGGCGACAAAGAGAGGGGGTTTCCCCTAGATTTTAGGGGTTTTAAGGGCATTTAAAGGATTGTAAGAGGGTTTTAAAGAGTTTTTTTTAAGGTGTTTTAAGGATTTTTAAAAGTTTGGGGGGGCATTAAGGACGAGTTAAGGAGGTTTAAAGTTTTGGGGGTTTTAAAATTTTAAGGAGTTATCAGGGTTTGTATGGGGGGGTTGGGGGCTTTAAAGGGGTTTTAATTTATTTTTTAGGGATGCCTAATGTTTTTTAAGGGGTTTATTTAGGGATTTTGGGGGGGTTAAGGGGGTTTTAAAAGTGAGAGGGTTTAGATGTTTAAATAAATGGAGGTTTAAATGGGTTAAAGAGGATTTTAAGGGGGTTTAAATGAGTTAAAGAGGGTTTTTAAAGGGGTTTACAGTTTTTAGGGGGTTATCAGGGATTTTAAGGGGTTTCACAGGGCTCCGGGAGCGTTTCCCATCCGGGGCCCCTTTCCCCAGCAAAACCCAGGAGGAATTTGTCCTTTCTATCCCCCGCCGCTCCCCCGAAGCCAAAGCTCGGCCGCGCCGGCTGCCCGGAGCCTGCAAATGACTGGGTGGGAAAACGCCGGAAAAAGGGGTTTGACATTTTTTTCTGCCCCAAACCATAATAAGGGACGGGTGGGAGGTGAGGGCGGACCAACATCGCGCTGCGACAGCCGCGGGTTCGGGGGATTTTCACCGCGTTTGGGGGAACTTTGGCCCGTGGGTGTCGCGAGTCCGTCGGGCTCAGCCCCGGCGCCGGCCGCGATCGCGGCTCAAAGTCCGGCGGCGCCCGGGAGGGGCCGGATCGGGAGGGGCTGGATCCGGGGGGAACACCCCGGGAAAGGGGAGGGAGGGACACCCCGGGCTGGGCCGGATCCAGGGGGACACCCCGGGCTGGGCTGGATCGGGGGGGACACCCCGGAGAGAGGGGGGGACACCCCGGCTGGGCCGGATCCGGGGGGGACACCCTGAGCTGGCCCTGGCACCCCTCGGGGCCGGGCAAGGAGCCCCCGGGCTGGGGAAGCCACGGGGAAACTGCGGCCCGGGGACTGCGGGGCTTTTGGGGTGACAGGCAGGGCTGGGGGTGCTGCCCGCTGACCACCCACCCACCCCCTCCTGGCGATCGGGGGGCTGCGGACCCCCCTCCTGCTCCCCTCGCTCCTCCCGTGGGTGCCGCAGCCCAGCCCCGCTCCCAGCGCCCAGCCCGGAGCCCAGCCCAGCTCCTGCCCCACTTTTGGGGTGTCTCCCTGGCGCTGACCCCGCTTCACCCGTCCTGCGCCGGGCCCGGGCATGCCTGCCCTGCCCAACCTGCCCCGCCGCGCCTAATTAACCCCTCAGGCTTAATTACGCCTTTGTTAGCGCCCGATGCGCCGCCCAAACCCGCTGCGCCCCAGTCCAGGGGCACCGAAGAGCGACGGGGACTCGGCCCCCCATTCCTCCCGGATTTCGGGGTCACTAAACGCCCACCCCCTGATTAATTGAAGTAATTAAAATGAGGATAATTATGTGCTGATAACTTTAGACGGAGGGCACAGGAGGTGTCACAGAGACTGGAGCACTTCACTGCATGTCCTGGGCAGTTTTGGGGTGATTTGGGTGGTTTTAAGCTTTGTTGTTGGGTTTGGGAGGGGGTGACCCCCCCAGAAGAAACCGGCAGGGCTGGAGGAAGAGGGGGAGGAGGAGGAAGCACTGATGGGTTGATGGTTTAATGCACAACCGACGCCCCCAGCCCAGACCCCCCACACCGCCGGGGGGTCAGGACTCCCCCTCTTTTCGTGGGGGACGTCTGTGGGGAGGGGTCCCCTGTGGTCCCAAAACGGCATCACTTGGGGTTGGCGAGGTCCTCGATTGCTCTCCGCAGCTGGAAGGGGATAGAGGGGGTGGGACGGGGGCTCTCCCCACACTTTCCCTTCTCCTTTTCCTCCCCCTTTCCTCCCCCCTTTTCCTCCCCCTTTTCCCCAGCTTTTCTTCCTTTTTTCCCCTTCCCCCCCCCCTTTTCCTCCTTCTTCCCCCTTTTCACCTCTGTCCTGCTCACAGCTCCCACCAGCTCCCCAGAGCGGGTGACAAAGACTCGCTGCAGCTTCAGCAGCTGGAAGAGGTGATACGCCTGGGAAAGGGACAACAGGAACACGTGGGGACAAAGCCACCCTCGCCGTGTCCCCTCGGTGTGACACAGACCTGGGGAGGGTCCCAGGACACATTTCACACGCCCAGACCTGGTGCAGGGAGGTCCATGGAGAGAACTGGAGCATGATGGGCTCAATGGTGCAGTCGTCCCCGAGCGTCCCCACGGTGGCCAGCTTGAGGAAGGTGACGTGAATTTTGGGGTGAAAAAGCAACTTTTTGAGTGTGATAGGGTGCCCCCACCCCATTTACCTTCTCCCCTTGTGGGGCCTGAGGGTGCTTGTGGCTCTGGAGGAAGGTGACCAGCTGGGACCTGCTGACGGTGCCCACCAGAGTGGGGGACCCTGGAGAGAGGGGACAGTGTGGGAGTACCAGGGGGACACCAAGGGAACAGTATGGGGATAAAAGGGGGAGGTACTGGGGATACTAAGGAGACATCCCATGGGGACAGCAGGGGGATGGTATGGGGACAGTATGGGAATATCGAGGGGACACCCCACAGGAACACCATGGAGACAGAATGGGAATATTGAGGGAATAGCATGGGGACACGGAAGGGGATGGGGACAGCATAGACAGAGTACTGGGACACCTTGGGGACGGTATGGGAATGGCATGGGGACACCATGGGGACAGTATGGGAATGGCATGGGGACACCACGGGGACACTATGGGAATACTGAAGTGGCACCATGGCAATATTGAGGGTACAACCTGTGGACACCAATGGGAATAACAAAGGACACCATAAGAGCAGTATGGGGACACTGCAGGAACACCCCATAGGCACAGTGTGGGCAAGGCACGGAGATGGCAGGGGAATATCAAGTGGGCAGTGGAGGGACACCATGGGGACAGTATGAGGAGACACAGAAGGGCCACCACAGGGCCAAGGACTTGCTGCCCACCCCCCGTGGTGACAGTGGCCCCCCAGGTCCCACATCCCACCTGTGCTCTCCACCACGGGGTACTCGGTGTCGGCAGAGGCATCCAAGGCCACCAGCACCTCCTGGAACCCGTCCCCCTTGGCCAGGGCCACCACCCGGCGCTCCATGAACTCCTCCACCACCACTCGGTAGGAGCTGGCGAACACAAACCCCCCAAATTTCCATCATTTCCTCGAGGGTGCCCCCAAAAGGTGGGGTTTGGGGCGGGGGCTTACGCGATGTGCCGGCTGCGGATGGGAGGCAGGTAGGGCAGCTTCTTGACGATGATGCCGGCGTCGTAGAAGGACGGTTGGTTCTTCTGGCTGATGGCGTTGGCCACCAGCACGGCCAGCACGGTGGGCAGGAGGTGGCTCAGGTGCCCGGTGGCCTCGCACACCAGCAGGGCCGTGGACACCGCGTGGGTCACTGAGCCCGCGAACGCAGGCCGCGCCTGGCGGGGAGCGGGGTCAGGGGGTGGGGTGGGGTGGGTGTCCCCAACCTGGGGGTGTCCCCTGCCCGTGGGGGCGTCTCCCCCACCCCCAGACTCACCAGCCAGGGCGTAGCCAGCAGGAATAATGGGCCGTGGGGGTCCTTCTGAATGGAGCCCCCGTGGGAAGAGCAGGGCCACCACCTCCCCCGTCAGGCGCCCAATGGCTGCTCCTAAAATTGGGGGAGGTGGGAAGGTGGGGAGACCCCAGGAGCCCCCCCAGAATGGTGGAGGGAGAGGTGACCACCCTCCTGCAGCTGTCCCAGAGCTGGATGCCTCCCCTGCACCCCCCAGACTGGATGTACCCCCCTCCAGGGCTGGGTACCCCCAGTATCCCACTCCAAGGGCTGAATGAGCCCCCTGCACCCCTCCCCCTGGGCTGGCTGTCCCCCTCCATGTCCCCCTCGGCCTGGCTGTCACTCCCTTGTCCCCCGTTGGCCTGGCTGTCCCCACCATGTCCCCCCCTGGTCTGGCTGTGCCTCCCATGTCACACCCCTTGGCCTGGCTGTCCCCCCCAGCCTGGCTGCCCCTCTCTTGTCCCCCCCCCCAGCCTGGCTGTCCTGCCATGTCCCCCCATTGTCTGTCTGTCCCTCCCATGTCCCCCCCAGCCGGCGTCTCCCCTCCATGTCCCCCGACTCACCATAGATGAAGATGGGCATGAAGTACCCGGCTGGCAGGGGCAGGGTGGTGGCCAGGATCAGCATCCAGAACTGGGGGGACACAGGGAGGTCACCTCATGGGGACACCGTGTTGGGGGGCACACCTGGAGACTGGGGGGCCATGGTTACCTTCATGAGCAGGAAGAAGGTCAAGGTGCCGTAGATGGTGGCAGAGGGATGGTCCCACTCCTGCCAGAGCCCCCCAGGCTTGGCCACCCCCGAGGTGTTGGCAGCCAGCACACCCCACGTGCGGTTGTCAAAGAGGGAGATGAGATGTTCCTTCATGGTGAGCTGGACGGATGGACAAATGGACACCCTGAGCCTCCACTGGGAGGTTTTGGGGTCCCCAGGGAGCCCCAAGTGCCCCCACTCACCCTGGAAGCCATGAACTGCCCCAGCCCGGGTGGGAAGGTGATGGAGGCAAGGAGCAGCACGGCCAGCACCGTGTACACGGGTTTGCTGCAGGGGGACACAGGGGCTGGGCACGTGGGGATGGACAGACAGACATACAGGAGGGACCCAGGGACACCCAGGGAGGATGGGGTTAGTGGGCAGAGTGCATGGGGGGACATCAGGGCAGCCAGGGTCAGAGAGGGGGGACACATGGATGCACAGGGTGGACACATGGCCACTCAGGGTGGATGGGGGGCATAGAGGGACACTTGGGGTGCAGGGAGGGGACACAGGGACACTCAGGGTGCATGTGGAGGGTGAATGGAGTGGATGCATGGATGGCCAGGGTGCACAGGGTGGACATACGGACACTCAGAGTGGGTGGACTGGGTTGGGGGGGGCACACAGGGACACCCAGGGTGAATGGGGGGGGACACAGGGACACCCAGCATGAAGGGGGGGGACACAGGGACACCCAGGGTATATGGGAAGGACACAGGGACACCCAGGGTGGATGGGGAGGACACAGGGACACCCAGGGTGAATGTGGGGGGGGACACAGGGACACCCAGGGTGGATGGGGTTAGTGGGCAGGGTGCATGGGGGGACATTGGGGCACCCAGAGTCGATGGCGAGGGGACACATGGATGCACAGGGTGGGTGGACAGGGTCGAGGGGGGGCACACAGGGACACGTTGGGTGGACGTGGGGGGGGACACAGGGACACCCAGGGTGCATGGGCGGGGGGTCACAGGGACACCCAGGGCATATGGGAAGGACACAGGGACACGCCGAGCCTGCACGGCACGGACACACGGACACAGCGGGTGCAGGGTGCAGACAGACAGATGGACGGACGCCCAGTACGGACTCGGTGGCCAAGAGCTTGGCTGTCAGCCGGTTCCTCTTGACGGCCACCATCATCCAGCGCTGGCAGAAGAGATAAGCACAGGCCACGATCCCACAGATGGTCCTGTGAGGAGAGGGCAGGTAGGGCACAGGCAGAGCACAGACAGCACCCCAAAACCGGACCCTCCGTACCCCAAAATCAGGAAAAAGAAGGTCTCCAGGAGGTCGAAGGGAAAATCAAGCTTGAGGTCACTCTTAAAAACGGCGGCGATGGTTTCTGGGAGGGGGGACAGGAATGAGGGTGTGGGTTTGGGGGTGAGCACCCCAAAAATGTCCCAGGGGAGGGTAAAGGGAAGAGGGGGCGCATCCTGCCCGCCCTGCCTTGCCTTGCTCGCTGTTGAACACGGCCAGGAGCCGAAACATGAAGGCGCCACAGGTGGCAGCAAAGAAGCCGCGCCAGTAATCCCGCACGGCAAAGTGGGGGGACATCACCTCGATGCTGAAAAGCACCCCTGGAAAAACAGGGAAAGGGATCAGGGCGAGGTTTAGGGGCGCACAGGGTGGGATTAGGGGGCTCCTCACCGCTGATGGGTGCCCCGAACACTGTGGCCACTCCGACGGCTTGAGCTGCCACCAGCATCTCGTGCTGCTTGAACTTGTTCTGTAAGGCGGGGGGGGGTTAGGCACAGCCCCAACTTTTTTGGGGTAAAATCAAATCCCTCCGTTCTTTTTTTGGGTGGTGGCACCCCCACCTCATATTCCCTGGTGACCGTGGTCCTCATCTTCCCCAGATAGGCTGCGGCCATGGCGGACAGGTGGACATAGGGACCCTGGGCGGACACAGAACTGAGCGGCCCCCGAGCCCGGCACCAGCTGAAACCGCCGGGGAATGTGGGGTTCAGAAGGGGATCCCTCACCACTTTGCCAAGGAAAACGGTGCTGCCGCACGTCAGGGTGCAGGTCAGCCCCACCACCTTGGCTCCGAAGTTCTGGATGGCCAGGTAGTCCTCCAGCACCACGCCCATCAGGATGGTCTTCAGCTCCGGGATGCCGGAGCCTGGGGTTGGGAAGGGCAGGATCCAAATTTTAGGGGTCCCCTATTACCAAGGGTGGTTTTAGGGAGTCAGGGAGGTCGGGGTGCAATCGGCTCACCTCCGGAGTGGGGGGTGATGCTCTGGGAGAAGCCGGAGGAGAAGGCGGCCATTGCCGTGGGGAACAGGGTCCACGAGAGGTACTTGAGCACCCCGATGTCCCCGATCTCTCGGTACAGCCAGGTGTGGGCTGGAGGAGAGGTGTCGGGAGGGGAGCTGCACCCCCCGAAAGATCCCCCCCCCCCGTATACTCGGTGAGCCCCCAAACGCCCCCGGGGCGCCCCTCGTTTACCCGCGTGGAGCCTGGCGATGATGATGTCCATGGCGAAGCTGATGGTGGCCATGAGCACCCCCAGGATGAAGAGGAAGTACCAATCCTCCCCGACGCGGAACAGCTGCCGCTTCACCCACTCCAAGCACCCTGCGAGGGGGGAAACAGGGTGCTGACCCCCCAAAACCCCCCGCCTCCAGAATCCCCCTTTTTGGGTAGGGGTCTCACCTCGGACCCTTCTCCGGGCGGTGGGGCAGGGTCTCCAAACGTGCTCCGACACCAGCACCCTCTCCACCTCCTCCTCCTCCTTCTCCCCCCGGAGCCCCCTGGGGACAGGGCGCTCCATCCCGGGGACGCTTCAGGTGGACCGCACCCCGTTTTTTGTAGCACCCCTGACCCGTCCTCCCGCCTCGGCCTCCGCTGCCCGACTGAGTTTGCAAACGAGCTCATTAAAAACGACCTTGACGAATCCGACGGACCCGCTCGGGCCGGAGCGAGCCGGGTTTCCTCCCCCCTCCACCACCCTCCAGCTCCCAGCCCCAACGTACATCCCGCGGCAGGGAGGATTTAATAAGTGTTTTAATTAATTATCGTGATTATTCCTTAATAATAGGCATCGCATTCCATGGCGTTGAGCTGTGGGGGGGAACGGAGAGGGGAAAAATTTCCACCGTCTCCGGCGCAAGACCTAAATTTAGCCGGTTTTACGAGAGGTCTGGCAGGCGGCCGGGAGCCTTAACGAGGCTTTAAAAAGCTCGTCAAGTCGAAATATCCCGAAATAACCGATCCGGCGTCGCCTTCGCCGGGAGGAGAGCGAGGAAGGGGGTTCCGCTCTTACCCCCGGCGGGAGCTGGGGGTCGCAGGTGGGGGGCAGGCGGCGGCTGAAGGTGAAACCCTTGCCCGCCGGCACCATGGAGCTTTTCGGGAGCTTTGTCCGGCCCCACGGGGAGACCCTGGGGTTCCCAGGTGAGTTTGGGGCGCACCCCGGAGGCATTTAGGGGGGATCCTGGGCAAGCCGTGGTTGTAATCCCCCCAAACCCTGCCCAGCAGCTCGCCCCGGTAACACGGGCGTGGTGAAGACCCTGGGGAACACCTATCAGTTCACGGTGGACGTCAGCGACTTCGCGCCCGAGGACATCATTGTCACCACCTCCAACAACCAGATCGAGGTGCACGCCGAGAAGGTGGGTGCTCCCTCCCTTCCCTGCTCACCCCCAAAGCGGGGGACCCCAAAATCCTCGCTGGGGGTGTGGGACTGCCCAGCTCCCACTGAATTCCCAAACAGCTGTAGCCACAACCCCAGCAGGGTTTAATTCACCGTTAATTAATAATGGGGAATAATGAGTCCCCATTCTGCTTGCACCCCAAAATCGCCTCTTTTCACCCATTTTTTTTCTCCCAGTTGGCCACAGATGGCACCGTCATGAACACCTTCACCCACAAGTGCCAGCTGCCCGAAGATGTGGACCCCACATCTGTGTCCTCGTCGCTGGGGGACAATGGGATGTTGACCATCCGGGCTCAGCGTCGGCCGGCCAAGCACTCCGAGCACGTCCAGCAAACCTTCCGGACTGAGATCAAGATCTGAGGGGTCGGGGGGCTCCTTTCCCCCCTCTCCTTTCCCTCCCTCGCTAATTAAATGGGTGATTTGGGAAGGAGGTGGGATGTGGGGTAGGGAATGGGAAGGCTCCCTCCAGAGTGGGGTCAGACCTGTGCTGAACGCATCCCGTCACCCACCGGAGAAATTCCGGAGGGGAGTCCCAGCTCCGGCAATTTTTAGCTGGCGCGTGTTGAGGGGGGAGATCCAGCGTGCCAAGAGTCCTGCCGGGAGCCAGGTTCCCTTCCCAACCCTCTGCCAGAGCTTGTCTTTGTATATAGAGCTTGGGATAAATTATTGAGAACGTCCGACTGCCGCCTTCTCCATTTTTTGACGTTTCCCTGATGCTTTACCCTCAAAAAGGGGTGCGGGTTCAGACCCTGGGGGTGTCTTGGTAAGGGATATTCCGCCATCCCCACAAAAACCCGCACCAGGAGCCGCTCGGGCGCCCGCTGCCCTGTTTATTTCCAGCCCAGGGTGACTCATTTCTTCCCTGAAGCTCTATTTCAGAGCCATTCCCTCAGCTGTCCGGCTGCCGACCCACCTGGAAGGGCACCAAACCCTCCTCTTCCCGTCGCCCACCCTCGCCCACCCTTGCCCAGCACCCTGGGGATGCCCCAAGGCCGCGATGCCGGCCCCAGAGCCAAGGGCTCGTTCTGGGGGAGGAAGGGCTCGTTCTGAGGGAGGAAGGGCCTGGCTGCCCCTGTGTCCCTGTGTGTACCCACAACAGCGAGGCGCCCGCTGGGGCAGCAGCGCCTGTTTATGGCTACACAGCCCGGCTCGTGTTGCTGCTCCGCCCGTGACTGCCTGCAGCAGCCTGGCAGCGGCCCAGGCACGGCGCTCAGGGCAATCCCCCCTGCGGCAAAAAGGGCTGAAAGCGATGATGGCTGAGGTGGTGAAGGCTCCGGGAACCGGGGAGGGCAGCGCTCGGCGGCCCCGGGCAGGGACGCGGCGGCTCCGGCCCAGAGCCAGCCCGGAGCCCAGCGGCGGTCGCTGGTTGCCATCTAGCGGCCCTGGCCCAGGGAGGTGCGGGGAAAGGAGGAGGGAAATGGGAAAAACGCCCTATTTCTGCCCTATTTCTGCCCGAATGGCTTTGGGACAGGGGAGGTGAGCAGAGGGCGGAGGGCGGGCTCAGCCCGGCCTCAAACACATCCCACAGCAGCTGGCCCCTCATGGCCCCTCATGGCTCCCCTCGGCCCCTCATGGCTCCCCTCTTTCCCTATTTCTGCCCGAATCGCTTTGGGACAGGGAAGATGAGCAGAGGGCTCAGCCCGGCCCCAAACACACCCCACAGCAGCTCGTTAGTGGCAGGAAAGCTGGGGAAAAAAACAGGTTTTTGGGACATGTTTAAACTCTTTATCAATGATCGGGACAAGGGGATCGAGGGTACTCTTGTAGCCCATACAAAACTTTTCCTGTTATTTATACATTTTAAGCAAACAAATAAATTATTGTTAATTGGTTCTAGGTCATATAATTATCTTAATTAATTAGCATGCTTTCCTCTATTGGTTATTGATTTTTATTGTCCTTTTATAATCTTCTCCAGCTTTCCAGGCCTTAATGTCCTCTGTATTTTCTGGTTACTCCAATGTCCTTGAAGGACCATAAATTTAAGATCCCAGACATCCAATCTTCGAATACTTTTGGCTTTATTGAAGTTTGTCAGGGTTAGTTTTAACAAACTTAAGGTTTTGGTGAATAATGATCTGAGCAACAAGAATCTGTGTAGAAACTTAACTAGTACTGGCCAAAAGTGGGTGCTGCTCACAATTAATTAAAACTAATTAAAAATTAGTTAGGAAAGTTGTATTATTTCCAACAACAGGGAACCTTCTTCCTGACAGAAGGATCAAGCCAAGAGAACAAGTGACACGAAAAGAGGAACAGCATCAAGTTGTGGCAAGGGAGGTTTATGTTAGATATATGGAGAATTCCTTCATGGAGTGGGTGGTCAGTGGGTGGGACAGCGGCAGATTCACCACCTCAGGGGTGTTTAAGCAGGGGTGATGTTGTGGCTGGCAATACAGGTAGTGAAGAATATGGCACCGGTGCTGGCACCGGGACCTCTGAGCCTCACAGCTGCGCTCAGCCTCCCTTTGCCCCTCATGGCTCCCCTTGGCCCCTCATGGCCCCCTTCTTTCCTCATGATCCCTCTCTGTCCCTCATGGCTCCCCTCAGTCCCTCATGGCTCCCATGGCCCCCCTCTATCCCTCATGGCTCCCCTCAGTCCCTCATGGCTCCCATGGCCCCCCTCTGTCTCTCATGGCTCCCCTCTGTCCCTCATCATGGCTCCTCTGGGACCCTCATAGCCCCCCTCTGTCCCTCATGGCTCCCCTCTGTCCCTCATGGCTCCTCTGGGACCCTCATAGCCCCCCTCCGTCCCTCATGGCCCCTCACGGCCCCTCTGGGCCACTCAGCACCGGCCCCCCGCCCCCCTCCCCGTCATGGCGGCGCCTCTGCGGCGGGAAGGGGCGGGAAGGTGACCGTGCCTCGCGCGCATGCGCAGTGACGACGAGGCCGCTGGGCGGGCCGGGGCGACGCCGCTTCCGCCCGGCGCCAAGATGGCGGCGCCCTTTGTCTGGTCGGTGTCACGGTGAGGGCCGCGGGCCGCGGGTGAGGCCCCGCCGGGCCCGGCATGGCAGGTGCGGCACGGGATCCCCGGGAGAGCGCTGGAGGGGCTGGGGAGACGGCTGAGTAGGACACAGGCGCTGGGAGGGGAGAAGGCTGCGGCCTGGCTCGCTGCCTGTGGGGTAACGGAGCCGCTTTGGGGTCACCCCGGTGCGCAGCCCCCGGTTTTTTGAGGGCAGGGGGCGGGCGGGCGGGCCTGCTGGCAGGCCCTGGGAAACGGGGCGCTGCCGGCCGCCGTGGGGGTAACGGGGGGTTATCGCGGTCGGAACGAGGGGCTGTCTGCCGGATATCGTCAGGGCTTGTTGGCTGCTGCGAGGGGAGCGGAGGGCTTCTGGTTGTCATGAGGGGAATGGGGGTTGGTGGCTGTCGTGAGGGGCAGCAGGGGCTGTCGTGAGGGGAATGGGGCTTCTGGATGTCGTGAGGGGGCCAGGGGACACGTGGTTGTCGTGAGGGCACCGAGGAGCTCCTGGCCGGACTGCCCGCCCGGGGTGTCCCTGTCCGCTGTGTCCCTCCCCAGCCATGTGGTGACTCGGGGCGAGGCCATGGACGGAGCCATGTGTTCCCCGGACCTGGGGCATCACCGTCCCCTCGGGCCACCCAGAGATCCTCGCGATGTTGCGTAATGGGGGTCACAGCCCTGAGCCAGCGCCAGACACATCCCTGCACCTCAGGGACGGGGAAAACGCAAGGAAAACGCGATTTTCCCCCGTCCTGGCGTTCTGGCGAGGTGACAGCCCCTCCTGGCTGTCCGTGCCCTCTGTGGGCCGGCACAGGTGACACATTTCCTGGACCAGCCGCGTTTCCTTGTTTTGTTTCTGCATCAGAGGCTTCTCCCGAGATTCCAGTGCTCAGCCAGCATTCCAAAGGGTGTTTTTCCCCGAGGAGACAAGGGCTGGTCATCCCTGGCCACTGCAGACACAGGGAGGGTTTCAGGGTAGATCTCAGGCTCAGGTGATGTCTTGGTGTCCTGAGCAGCACCAGCACACCCATAAGCCTGAAATCCAAATAACGAAGGTGTCTTTAGGATGTCGGTTCACTTTAAGGAGGTCCAGGATGTCCCTCTCCTCGCGTCTTTCTCATTTTTTTCCTTTTCACCACATTTTTTTCCTCTTTGTGATCATTTCCCCTCTCACAGCTCGTGTTCCGCTTCCGACCACAAGCTCTGCAGCCATTCCCTGTTCCACGAGCTGTATTATTATTATGATATGGAGCTGCTCTGCCCAGATCAGCCCCAGACTTGACTTTTTCCATGAAAACTATTGCAGGATCCGTTGCTGGAAATGAGGACAGAGCCCTGTGGGCAGAGGCAGCGAGGGTTGGGGCCGCGCTGTTCCCCGAGCTGACGCATGAGGCGGGAGATGACGGTGGGTAGGAAACAAACCCCCTCTTCCCTTTCATCCTCCCAGCATGGATGGCTGGGTGCTGACAGCCTGGAAAGGCAGTGTTTAACTCGCTGTTTTTAACAAGTCAGGGAGGTTTGGGGGTTTTTAATAGGTAGATATTCATGTGGCAGGGAAGGGGAGAGGTAATGGTGCTAATTAGCGAGAGTGCTTAGCAGAGCTGGCGTGGGAAGCTCCCTGGGACTGCAGCTGCTGTATTTATCTGTGTGGAGGGCGTGGGTGGGCTCATAATGAACTTCTGCAGGATTAATTGGATAATGAGAGACTCAACAGCCTCGTCGGGGAGAGGTCAGGAGGGGAATTGTCTCCCCTGAGGGGAAATCAGAGAATGCCCAGTCCTGCATCAGGGATTTTGCACCTTCAGCACCCAAGAGTGGAGGTTTCAAATTGAGTTTTTCCATCTCATTTTTCCCAGGATGGCTGCATAGAGACTGACCTGAACACCTGGAAAGGGGAAATCTCTGCAGGAGAGACTCAACCCTCTGGCCCTCGATCCTCGGGTTATCTCTGCTCCCTGCAGCACAGGGGTGAGCTTAGGCACCACTCCTGGGGGTTGGGTCCAGGTGTTTGGGATTGTTAAACCTCAGAGTCAGAGGTTTTAGTGGGTAAAGGTGACATTGGTTGCTGGGTGTGGGTATAGAGAGCATTACAGGGGAGACCACAGAAAATGGGAAGGTTTTTTGGGAAGGAGTTGAGTTTCCTGGATTTTTACTTCCTTCTCAAAGCTGGGGAGCAAAGCTGAGACAAGTCCAATCCTGGAACATTAAAAATCATCGTTCAGATGCAAAGTGCCTCCCACAAATTCCCCAAAATACCCTTTTAGTGCATGGAACTGTCAGGATTCCTCAGGTCTGCAAGCACAGAACACAGCCTTGTTTACCCTGCAGGGAAAATGCTCCCCCTTTTCTCCAGAGCTTTGCAAACCTCACTGAGCCATGCTGTGCAGTATCTTGACCCAAGTACTGGTTTTCTCTGGCTGTCAGGGATGTATTTGGGACAGGCTGGGCGAGTTTGAGGCCTGGGGGAAAGCCAGGGCAGGGAGTTCAGAGCAATGACAAAATGGAGTGGAGCTTCCTCTCTGTGTGTGAGATCCAGTGCTGTCAGGGAGGTCCTGGCCTCTCATCCCCACTGGAAGGGAATGCCTGTGGGAGCTGAGTGAATCCCTGGGAGGAAGATCCTTCCCTGAGTGTTGCTGGCACCCTCAGCTGACAGGAGGAGGCTCCCTCTGACCACTGATTGCTGGAAAGAACAGGAGCTGGAAGTGCCTGGTGTTGTGGATCCAAACCTCTCCCTTCTTCCTGACTGGAAACTCCTGATTTAAGAGGTGATGAAGTGGAAAAACAACTTCCATGGGCTGGAAGCTTTCAGAGACACCGAGCATGGAATCCAGGAGTACTTCCCCAGCTGTGACCTTCCTGCTCCAGCATCCAGAGCTTTGGGGACTTCCTGCATGAACAATAACTGGATAATCCCTGTTTCCTTTCTCCCCCATCCTTGCCAATCCCTTGAAACAATCTCTTCAGCACCGGAATCATTGTTGGAAGACAAAGCCAAGTGAAAGCTCTTCATTCACCCTACGGATGCAGCTCAGGAGAAAATCCACAGTGTGGCACTTTGCTGACAAGGACCTGCTGGAAAATTGGAGTTTCGCCATCTTTCCAGCAATTTGCAGCATTCCTTAGGCAGAGCTGTGCTCCAGGCGTGGAGAACTCCTTCCAGACACATAATAAAATACAAAAATTCCTCGTTATCATGACATGAGCAACTGGAAGAGCAGGAGCTGGAAGGTTTGGATGATCACTCCCATGCTGTGGCCTTGGCAGGAGCTGTGACACAGAGGAGGGACGATGGCACTTGTGTCTGCAGAGGTGACAAGGCTCCTGCTTGCTGCTTGGACCTGCTGAGGAGCAACAGCTGTGTTCTGAATATTGTCATGGTTGCCAAAACCATGCTAGCTGTTCCATCGCCTCCTTCTTGCCCTGTGTTGGAGTCGTGGCTGTTCTAGGAGAGGGTTTGGGGTTGGATTTAGCCAGGAGAGGAGCTGAAATTCAACTTTTTGTGCAGTGAGGTTATGTTTTGTGATCTCTCCTCCACGACCCCTTCAGTGGTTTCACCACACACCTCACCCCCACCCCTGTGGTGTTTTTTTCCCTCCCACAGCCATGGATTTCCCTCAGCACAGCCAGCAGGTGCTGGAGCAGCTGAACCAGCAGAGGCAGCTGGGGCTGCTCTGCGACTGCACCTTCGTGGTGGACGGCATCGACTTCAAGGCCCACAAGGCCGTGCTGGCCGCCTGCAGCGACTATTTCCGCATGCTCTTCGTGGACCAGAAGGACGTGGTGCACCTGGACATCAGCAACGCTGCAGGTAGGCCTGGGGTTTTTGTTTTGATGCTCTAAACCCTAGTAACCCTCTCCACCCCCATCCTATTCCCTCTTCTATCCAACAAGCTCAAAAACACCCCCAGCACAATCATAGACACTGTCAAAACTTCCTTTTCGATCAGCCTGATCCCAATAACAATTTACATTCACTCCAGAACTGAAAGCCTCATCTCCTTCTGGGAGTGAAAGTTCATCATAAGCTTCAAAATCCCCATCAGCCTAAAAATAGACTTCTACTCTGTTACCTTCTTCCCCATTGCACTATTCATATCATGGTCCATTCTACAATTCACAACATGATATATAGTCTCAGACCCTTACGTTACAAAATTTTTCACTTACCTACTATTCTTTCTAATCATTATACTCATCCTAATCATCACCAATAACCTCCCAGCTCTGTAAACAACACAATTCTGTGCTCAGGCTTCGAGGGAGGCTCTTCAGCTTGTGATTTTGAGCGTTTCAGAATGAAGGAGTGAGGGGGTGAGGGCTCATTTCTGGTTGTGTGACCTCTCCTGCAGGCCTGGGCCAGGTTCTGGAGTTCATGTACACGGCTAAGCTGAGCCTGAGCCCTGACAATGTGGAGGACGTGCTGGCCGTGGCAGGTTTCCTGCAGATGCAGGAGATCGTCAGTGCTTGCAACGCACTCAAATCTCTCTCTGTGCCCCCAGAAAATCCCCAGCAGACCCCCGAGATCGGTACGTACCCTCCTGGCTTCCCTTCACCCAGGGAAAGTCAAGATTTACCTACTTGTGCTTTGTGTAGTACAAAACTTACCCACTTAAGCTCCTTGGCCACCTTGCAAACCCAGTTCCTATGTGCACCTGGTGCACCTGGATGGAGTTTGATCCCTATTGGGCAGCACCAGCAGTTGAAAAATTGCTGCTTCTGTGAATTTTGAGGGATTTGGGAATTCTGCTGGCAGCAGCAGCTGGATGGCTTCTCCTGTTCCCTCGCAGGAGCTGACAAGGTCCCAGGTGATGACAAGACACCGGGGCTTGCAGAAGCTCTGGGGGAGCCTGACAAAGCCAAAGCAGCTGCTCCTGACAGCGAGGGGAAGGAGGAAAAGCCAGAGGCTGTGGCACAGCCCGAGGTGCCTGCGGAGCAGCCGGCTGGCCAGGAAGGTGAGCCAGCGAGGGGTGACAGCCTGGCTCCTGCTGTCACCCCCAGCACAGCCTGTCCTGACACTGCAGCGCTCGCAGGGACAGGCGCTGCCCTCCAGGAGGATCCCAAGGCCGACGTTCCTGGGCTCCCGCAGCCGTCGGAGAGCGCCGTGGGCAGCGGCAGCCTGGCAGGTGAGCGGGGCTGGGGCAGAGCTGGGCAGGGCTTGAGCCCTCGTTATCTGTGGAATTAATTGTGAGTGTGAGTTTTGTGAGGCATGGATCCTCTGGGAGCAGTTGTCTTGGAGCATAGTGAGGAGATTTGGGAAATTCTCCTCTGCCTGCACAGGCTTTGGGAATTTAGCGCTGATCACCTGCAAATTGAAAATGGTTCCAGGCAAAGGTGATGATGGATGAGCTTTCACTTCCCTTCCAACTCAGATGTTCCTGTGATTTCTCTGGGGACAGAGGATGCCTAATCCCAGTCTCCTTAGGTTAGGAAATACAGGTGGATTTGTGCCTCTGCTGCCACTCCCAAATTTGAGCACCCCCGTTTTCTACCGTCCTGCAGAGATGAAGCTGGAAAGGAAGGAGGAAGATGGGGAGATGATAGTGGAGGAGGAAGATGAGGGTAAAATGCCCAAGGAGGAGCCTCCCCAGCTGGAGAATGGGGAAAATGCTGAGGATAACGAGTCAGGCAGCGCGGATTCGGGGCAGGAGAACTCGGGGGAGCCGCGCCTGCTGCGCTCCGGCACCTACAGCGACCGCACTGAGTCCAAGGCCTACGGCTCCGTCACACACAAGTGTGAGGTGAGGCCAGCCAGGCTCCTGGGCAGAGCTCCAGGTGCCACCGGGTGCCTTGGGGACAGAGGGGTGACAGTGCCTGTCCCTCCATCCCTAGGACTGTGGGAAGGAGTTCACCCACACTGGGAACTTCAAGCGGCACATCCGGATCCACACCGGAGAGAAGCCCTTCTCGTGCAGGGAGTGCAACAAGGCCTTCTCTGACCCAGCCGCCTGCAAGGCCCACGAGAAGACACACAGGTATGGGTGGAGCCAGGGAAAGACACCTGGAAAATGTGAGGTTTGCTGGGAATGGTCGAATCCTTTGGAAATCCACTGGTGTGTTGGGATACCTGGAAGGAGATTTGTTTTTCTGTCTCTGTCAAAGTCACAGAATAATCCTGAGTTGGGGGGATCCACAGGGATCAAGTCCAGCTCCTGGCCCTGCACAGACACCATCAGAATCCCATCCTGTGTCTGAGAGCATTGTCCAAGTTTGTGTTGTTTCATGGACTCCCATCCCTAGAAGTGTTCAGGGTTGGATGGGGCTTGCAACAACCAACTGTGGCTGATGGGGTCTGGTGGAACAAGATGAGCTTGGAGGTCCCTCCCAACCCAAGCATTCCATGATTCCTGGGTCTGGCTGGGGGTGACACTCAGACTGGGGGCAGTGAGGCCCCGGTACTGGGTGTGACATTCATTCCCCCCTCATCCCAGCCCACTGAAGCCGTACGGCTGCGAGGAGTGCGGCAAGAGCTACCGGCTCATCAGCCTGCTGAACCTGCACAAGAAGCGGCACACGGGCGAGGCCCGCTACCGCTGTGAGGACTGTGGCAAGCTCTTCACCACCTCGGGCAACCTGAAGCGGCACCAGCTGGTGCACAGCGGGGAGAAGCCCTACCAGTGCGACTACTGCGGGCGCTCCTTCTCCGACCCCACCTCCAAGATGCGCCACCTGGAGACGCACGACACCGACAAGGAGCACAAGTGTCCCCACTGCGACAAGAAGTTCAACCAGGTGTGCTGGGGAGAGGGGAAGCTGGGCCAGCGTGGTCCTGGAAAGGGAAGTTTGTCCATGAGATGAAGCACTGGGTCAGAAACTCAGCACTGGGCAGGATCCATGGTCAGGGAGGAATTCCTTCCCAGCTGGGCCCCCCTAATGTCCCTGTCCCCCCTAATGTCCCTGTCCCCCTAATGTCCCTGTTCCTGCAGTGGTGCTTGGGGTTCCAAGAGACACCCCGGGGCTACCAGAGTGGTCCTGGGATGGTGGTGTGTCCATGAGGTGTAGTTGGGGATCCCAGAGCAGTCTTGAAAGGGTGGATTATCCATTGGATGCAGTTTGGGTATCCAGAGTGGTCCTTGGATGGTGGTGTATCCATGAGGTGTGGTGAGGTGTACCCATGAGTGCAGGGAATGCAACAAGGCTATCCATTGGGCATCCCAGAGTGGTCCTGAAAAGGTGGATTATCCATGGGATGCAGTTTGGGGGTCTGGGAGCTTGGAAGGAGTGGTTTATCCATGGGCTGAAGCTTGGAGGTCCTACAGGCCACTCCAGAAGGGATCCACGTGGATCAGGGTTGCTCTGAAGGGAGATGAGGTGGTTTGGGGCTCTCTCTATCCTGTTCTCCATCCAGGTGGGGAATTTGAAGGCTCACCTGAAGATCCACATCGCAGATGGGCCCCTGAAGTGCCGGGAGTGCGGGAAGCAGTTCACCACGTCAGGTAGCACAGGGGAGGGGGGCTGAGGAGCTGAGTGATGGGACCTAGATGGGCTGGGGGGAGCAGGGAGTGGATCAGAGGGCTGGATCAGAGCCAGAGGAACGATTTCATCCTGGCTTTATGGTGCCATGGTTGTGCTGCATGAATTCCTGGTTTTCTCCATGGAGCCATGGGGAAAGGAGATGGGGATGTCTCCTCCCATCTCCTCTCAGCCTGCTGCAGAGCCAGAGGGTTGGAATGATCCCAGTGGAGTCTTGATCCCCTCAAACACTGGGTGCTTGTCCTGGCTGTCTCCCCTTCCACGTTACTGCCCCATCCCAGGCAGGGTGCAGCCAACTTCCCTTGATCCCTGCGCAGTCCCTGCTGCCTGAACAGCACCAGCCTTTCCCAAGGGAGCTTCTGGGGCTCTGGGAAGGAGGAGAAGGGGGAGGAGGATCTGGTGTCCTTCATCCTGCCCTGCTCCCAGGTAACCTGAAGCGGCACCTGCGGATCCACAGCGGGGAGAAGCCGTACGTGTGCGTGCACTGCCAGCGCCAGTTCGCCGACCCCGGCGCTCTGCAGCGCCACGTCCGCATCCACACCGGTACGGATCCCTCCTGCCCCCGAGGCCTCTCCTGCCCCTCGTGCTCCCCACCCACCTCCTCCTGTGCTTCCCCAGGAGAGAAGCCGTGCCAGTGCTTGATCTGCGGGAAAGCCTTCACCCAGGCGAGCTCCCTCATCGCCCACGTGCGCCAGCACACCGGGGAGAAGCCCTACGTGTGTGAGCGCTGTGGGAAGAGGTGAGGATTCCCCTTGGGAATACCGGGAGATATTCCAGTATTCCAGCACTTTGGTGCTGGTGAAGTGTCAGTGGGCACCTCCACTCGCTGTTCCCAGCCAGGTGCCATTCTCTGGAGGGAGGGTGGAGGTGCCAGGGTGATACCAGGGTTGTGGTGACCGTGGTCTCATTCCCCAAGGTTCGTCCAGTCGAGCCAGCTGGCCAACCACATCCGTCACCACGACAACATCCGGCCCCACAAATGCACCGTCTGCAACAAAGCCTTCGTCAACGTGGGCGACCTGTCCAAGCACATCATCATCCACACAGGTGGGTACCTCCCAGAGCCCTGACCCACCCCCGGGCATCGCCCCCTCACCCGCCCCATTCCCTGTCCCCTCCCAGGGGAGAAGCCGTTCCTGTGTGACAAGTGCGGACGTGGCTTCAACCGTGTGGACAACCTGCGCTCCCACGTGAAGACCGTGCACCAGGGCAAGGCTGGCATCAAAATCCTGGAGCCTGAGGAGGGTGACGAGGTCAACATCGTCACAGTGGCGTCCGATGACATGGTGACATTGGCCACCGAGGCACTGGCTGCCACCGCTGTCACACAGCTCACAGGTGAGCTGGGGGCCTGTGGGGTTCCCAAAGGGAGTTCATCCTTGGGGGACAGCTTGGGAGCCATCCAGAAGGGAAGGTTAGAGGTGGGGTACAGCTGGGAGGTCCTGGCATTGTCCTGAAATGGAACCTTATCCATAGGGAGCAGCTGGCTGGTCCCAGAGTTGTCCCCAGAGGGAGATTCATTTATAGGGGTTCAACTTAGGGGACTCAGGAGGCATCCCAAAAGGGAAATATAGCCATTGGAATGTAGCCTGGGGGTCTTGGAGGTGTCCTGAAAAGGGAGTTTATTTATTGGGGGCAGCTTGGAGTCCCAGATGCCATCCCAAAAGGGAGATTTTGTCCCTGGAGAGGAGCTTGGGTGTTCCATGAGCCACCCTAAAAGGAAAACTTATCTGGGGAGGCAGTTGGAGGGCCCTGGAACTGTCACAAAGATGAGGTTAATTTATGGAGGTGCAACTTAGAGATGTTGCCACCTCCGTAAAGAGGTGGCACCTCCCAGGAGCTACCTTAAAAGGGAAACTTGTCCATGGGATGCAGCTTGGGCATCCCAGGACTGTCCTAAAAGGGGGCTGGATCTCCAGGGAGCAGCTTGGAGTTCCAAGAGACACCCCAAAAATGAGATTTTTCTCTGAGGGCCAGCCTAGGGGATCCCTGGAGCCCTTCCAGAGGGGAAGCTTAACCCTGGGGAGCAGCTTGGGTGCCTTGGGGCAGTCCTGAAAGGGAGGTTTATCCATGAGGTGCAGTTCAAGGGGCCCAAGAGTCACCCCAAAAGGGAAATTTATTTGTAGGGGGGCAGTTTGGGGCTTTTCCATGGGGTGCAGCTTGGAGGTCCTGGAGTCCCCAGAGGCGCTGGAGATTTATCCAGGGGTGCAGCACCCAAGTCTGGGCAGCCTCACATCCCAGGGGAGCCACTTCCAGCCTCAGCATTGGGCAGAATCCATGGCCGGGGGGAATTCCTGCCCAGCCAGGGCCCTCTAATGTCCCTGTCCCCCACAATGTCCCTGTCCCCCACAATGTCCCTGGGCCCCACAATGTCCCTGTCCCCTTAATGTCCCTGTCCCCGCTGTTCCTGCAGTGGTGCCCGTGGCAGCCGCGGTGACGGCGGATGAGACCGAAGCACTGAAAGCTGAGATCACCAAAGCGGTGAAGCAGGTGCAGGAGGCAGGTGAGACCGGGAATACCGGGAATACCGACCGGGCTGGCTCCTCCCATGCCACCACCCCAGAACCACCGAGAATACCGGGCTGCCTCCTCCCATCCCACCATCCCAGCACCTCTGGGAGTACCAGGAATACTGGGCTGGCTACTCCCATCCCACCACCCGAGAACCACCGGGAATACTGAGAATACAGGGTTGGCTCCTCCTATCCCACCACCCTACTACCACTGGGAATACTGGGAGTACCGGGCTGGCTCCTCCCGTCCCACCACCCCAGCACCTCTGGGATTACCCGCACAGGCCGGCAGCTCCCGTCCTGTAGAATTTGATTGCAGATTTGTAGAATTTTCTACAAATCTATTTACTGCACCATCCCACCACCCCCGAGCCTCGCCCATTTTGGTGTGTGTGTGTTCCTCTCTCTCCCGGCAGACCCCAACACGCAGATCCTTTACGCCTGCGATTCCTGCGGGGAGAAGTTCCTGGACGCCAGCAGCCTGGCGCAGCACGTGCGCATCCACACGGCCCAGGCGCTCGTCATGTTCCAGGCGGAGCCCGACTTCTACCAGCCCTACGGCGCGGCGGGCTGGCCGGCCGAGCAGGTCATCCCCGCCGGGGAGCTCCTGTTCCGCCCCCGCGACGGCCCCGAGCCGCCCCCGGCCGCCGCCCCGGCCCCCCCGGCCGAGGGGCCGCCCCCGGCCCCCGAGTGACCCCCGCCCCCGCCCAGCCTTTATTTAAGAGACAGCTCGGAAATGGTGTAAAAAGTATATTTCTGGAAGGAAAGAGATGGAATAAAATGCAGTATTTTGTAAGGGTTGGTGCTCGGGGAGGGGGCTGCGGCTTCTCCCCCCAAGCCAGAGGATGTTTTGGGGTTCCTGTAGAGCTGGAGCTCAGTGGGGGAACTGAAATACTCCAGTCACTGCTGAGAGTGTGATGTGGATGGATAGCAGGGATAGATGAGATTATAAAGGATAAAAATGGTGGGTTCAGGTTTTCAACCCCACCAAGAACAGCAGATGGTGATTTCTGGGGTAAAGCCCCTCCCATGCTGACCCCCACTGAGGGAGGGGCATGGAGCCCCAGTTTGGGGGTAAAAAGAAGAAAAAAGGTGCTGCTGATGGAGGTGGGGGGTGGGAGTCTGTCCTGCCCCATCCGGGGTCTGGGGCTCAGCTGGGCACCCCCACAAGGGACCCCAGGCCCTGGAGCTGCCCCTGTCCGTGTGTCCAGCTGGACACTCCCCCTTGCTCTGTCCCCTCAGAGCCCCCAGCTCCCCAGGGCATGGAGGGAAGGGAGACACAGACACAGTGACAGGGACAGACAGACACAGAGATGGCTGCAGGGCCAGCTGGACACCTGGAAAACTCCATGGATGGCTGGACAGTGGCAGAGACACACAGACACCTTCGGGCTGGACAGTTTCACATCCAGTTGGACACCTGGACACCTGTCTGTCCATCCATGTTCTCACCTGTGCCACCATCCGTGTGTCCATCTGTCCTCATCCCTGCTCCCCAGCCGGAGGGGTTGGAGGATTCAGGACAGGCTGGGCTGTCCAGCCGGACACATGGACAGGACTGTTGGGGGAAATGGCTGGAACAGATGGACAGATGGAAACAGGGATGGATTGACAGGCAGACACAGACAGGGACATGTGCATCTGGACACATGGACACTTCTGTGGATGGACACATGGCTGGCTACATTCACAGCCAGACAGAGGAACCGTTGTGAGTCCAGTTAGACAATTGTACATCCAGCTGGACACATGGACGTTGTACAGACAGACAGACACCTGCCCAGCCAGACACATTCCTCCTCCACCCATGAGCATAAATGCCCCAAAAATGCACTTTTCACCCCAAAGTCCCCTCTCCCAAAAGCAGCGATTTCACACCCCTGCCCTGCCCCCCTCACACCCCCCTCACACCCCTGCCCCGCCCCCACAGCCCCGTGTCCGTCTGTCCGGGCCCATCCCTGTGTCCGTCTCCAGGCTCTGGGGTTGGGAGAGGCTCTGGCCCGATCCCGATTCCAAACCCAGGGACAGTGGGAATGGGGGGGGCGGGGCAGGGGTGTGAGGGGGGTGTGAGGGGGGCGGGGCGGGGGTGTGAAATCGCTGCTTTTGGGAGAGGGGCCTTGGGGCAAAAAAAGTGCATTTTTGGGACATTTATGCTCATGGATGGAGGGTAAGGTGTCTGTCCAGCTGGACATGCAATGTCCAACTGTCCAGCTGTACGTACAATGTCCATCTGTCCAGCTGGACATACAATGTCTGTGTGTCCGACTGGACGTACAATGTCCGAGTGTCCATCTGCATGTATATGGCCACCCATCCAGCTGGACACACAATGTCCCTGTGTCCGGATGGATGTACAGTGTCTGTGTGTCCAGCTGCACATAAAGTGTCCAGATGGATGGACAGCTCATCGGAGAGATGGACACACACATGGGAATGGGGATGGTGGAGCTGTCAGATGGACAGAAGAACAGGAGATTGTCCAGCTGGACAGATGGACATTGTACATGCAGCTGGACAATTGGACATTGTACGTCCATCTGGACAGATGGGCATTGTACGACCAATTGGACATTGTGTGTCCACTTGGACAAACGGACAGTGTACATCCAAGTTGGACGGTTGGACATCGTACATCCAGCTGGACAGTTGGACATTGTATGTCCAGGTGGACACACAGACATTATACGTACAGCTGGACAGATGGACATTGTAACACCAGTTGGACACGGACATTGTACAACCAATTGGGCATTGTATGTACAGTTGCACACATGGACAGTGAACATCCAAGTTGGACAGTTGGACACTTTATGTCTAGTTGGACACTTGGACATTGTTCATCCATCTGGACACACGGACATTGTACGTCCATCTGGACAGTTGGCCAAACACCTGCTGAACCAGCCACCTCCTTCCCACCCATGGGCATAAATGCCCCAAAAATGCACTTTTCACTCCAAACTCCCCGCTCCCAAAATCAGCGATTTCACACCCCTGCCCCGCCCCCCTCACACCCCCCTCACACCCCTGCCCCGCCCCCACAGCCCCGTGTCCGTCTGTCCGGGCCCATCCCTGTGTCCATCTCCAGGCTCTGGGGCTGGGGGAGGCTCCGGCCCGATCCCGACTCCAAACCCAGGGACAGTGGGAATGGGGTGGGGCGGGGCGGGGGTGTGAGGGGGGCGGGGCGGGGGTGTGAAATCGCTGCTTTTGGGAGAGGGGACTTTGGGGTGAAAAGTGCATTTTTGGGGCATTTATGCTCATGGATGGAGGGTAAGGTGTCTGTCCAACTGGACATGCAATGTCCAACTGTCCAGCTGCACGTACAAATGTCCATCTGTCCAACTGGACATACAATGTCCAACTGGACATGCAACATCCACCTGTCCAGCTGTACATACAATGTCCATCTGTCCAACTGGACATACAATGGCCAACTGTCCAACTGGACGTACAATGTCCATCTGTCCAACTGGACATACAATGTCCATCTGTCCAATTGGACGTTCAATGTCCAGCTGGACGTACAATGTCCATCTGTCCAACTGTATGTACAATGTCCATCTGTCCAGCTGGACACTCCCCTGTTCTTCTCTCCATCTGACAGCTCCACCATGCCCATTCCAAGCTGAAGGTGCTCCTGTTGGTCTGTCCAGCTCCATGTCCATCCATCCCCAGAGCCATGAGTGTGTCCAGCTGTCTGTCCATCTGTCCGTCCATCTGGACACTGTACATCCAGCTGGACACACGGACATTGTGCATACAGCTGGACAGTTGGACATTGTATGCCCAGCTGGACATTGTACATGCAACCAGACAGACACCCTCCACCCATGGGCATAAATGCCCCAAAAATGCACTTTTCACCCCAAAGTCCCCGCTCCCAAAAGCAGCGATTTCACACCCCCGCCCCGCCCCCCTCACACCCCCCTCACACCCCCGCCCCGCCCCCCCCCATTCCCACTGTCCCTGGGTTTGGAGTCAGGATCGGGCCGGAGCCTCCCCCAGCCCCAGAGCCTGGAGATGGACACAGGGATGGGCCCGGACAGACGGACACGGGGCTGCGGGGGCGGGGCAGGGGTGTGAGGGGGGTGTGAGGGGGGCGGGGCAGGGGTGTGAAATCGCTGCTTTTGGGAGCGGGGACTTTGGGGCGAAAAGTGCATTTTTGGGGCATTTATGCCCATGGGTGGAGGAGGAATGTGTCTGGCTGGGCATGAGCATGTCCAACTGTCCAGCAGGAAGCACGTTTGTCCATTTCGATGTCCATCCATCTATCCGTCCATCTGTCTGTCTGTCCATCTATGTCCATGTGTCCAGTTGGATGTCCAATGTCCGTGTGTCCAGCTGGACACTCCCCTGTTCTGTCCATCTGACAGATCCATGGGAGGGATGGGTGAAGGGGATGGGCCTGGATGGAGGGGCAGGTCCAGGTCCAGCCGGGTGGATGGACATTGCACGGACACCTGGACACACGGACAGCTCACACCTGGCCAGACACACAGGCAGTGCCCTCCAGCCCCCCCAGGCCTTGCACAACACCCCAAAAATCCCCCTTTTTACCTCAAAGGCACCACTCAGAAACCAGCAGGGTCAGACCCTTTCCCTCTGCTCCCTTGTGTCCATCTGTCCAAGCCCCAGCTCTGTCTGGGGTCTGTCCATCAGTCCCACCTCTCTCCCCCCTCCCAGGGGGAAGGGGAGGAGTCCAAGGTCCCACCCTGACCCCCCCAGTGGGGCCTGGGGTCGCTGTGGGTGTCCCTGGCCTGGCTCCCCACACCCAGCTCCACCCTGGGGCACCAGCAGCCCCTTTTTGTCCAGGTTTTACCCCAAACAGGCTCTGCTCCGCCCCCCACCCTCAGCCCGGGGGTGCAGGGGAGGCTCTCCCCTGGGTTTGGAGGCCACTCCCCAAATTCTGTCCTAAACCTCCTTTTTTACCACGTCTGCTTGATTTTAACTCATTTACACCAGCCTTGATTAGGCTTCCCACTTGCACCTGGCAGGGATTTGGGTGGAAAAACAGTGAAAAATAAGTCTGGTCTTACATTTCCAAGCATGATGAATATCAATATTCCAGGGATAATTTTTGGTGAGGAGCTGGTGCATGGTGAGATGAAAAGTGGGGGCAAACCCTGAGATTTCAGTTTTCACAAGTATTTATGAGACAGGAGGGAAAATCACAAGGATTTGGTGTGAAATGACCTTTTTTCCTGGTTGTTTTTGAGGGAGTGACCCCTCCCTGGCAGCCCCAAACTCCCCTTCCCCGCTCCCCCTCCCCACGCCGAGGGACGAGGTCGGGGCGCCGACGTGTTTTGTATTTTTTAATAAAGTTCGTAATCCAATGGACACACAAAACAAAACTGCGCTGAGAAAAAAAAATAAACCAAAAATAAACCAACAAAAAAAAAAAAAAAAACCAAGTTCCATAAATTAATTAAGTGTTAGGGGAGGCGAGGGGGGCCGGGGCAGAGTCTTTGTACAAGTGTATAACACTTCCACAGCTGATGAGACGAGGGGATGTTTAAATGAAGCGCACTTACAAATGAGTGACAATACAAAGTCTGAGTATGAAAATAAGATTTTTTTTCTCTGAAAACACATTTTTGGCACAGATTAAAAAAAAATGTATGTTGTGGGGATTTGATTTTTTTTTTAAAGTCAGTATTATATATATTTATATATATTATATATATATTTATATATACACACACCCACTGAGTTCTGCATATCCCACCAGGAAGGAAAAAAGCTCTCCCTTTTGTTTTGTTGTTTGTTTTGTATTCTCTTGTTTTTCAGTGTAAACTGTACATCCCAGATGAAGAGAAGACGGCTGCAGCAGGGGCAGGTGGAGGAAGAGGAAGGTTCACATCCGGAAAAAAATAACCCCCCCCCAAAAAATAAACAACCCCAAAAGAAGGAAAAAAAAAAACCAACAAAAAACCCAACGAAACAACCAATAAAATAAAAAATGACTGTGAAATGCTCCTTGACCCACAAATCTCAGCAGAGTCCCTGCGGAACGTCCACGGCGCGGTCAATGTGTGTCAAGACATCCAGAACGTCACAGCGTCTCCAACTGTGCAAAGTCCGAGTCACTAATTTAGTGCAAAGGCAGTTCAGGTTCTTTTTTATTTTTTTCCTTTTTTTTTTGTTAAAAAAAATAAGCCATCCTTTTCTCTTTTTTTTTTTTTTTTTTTTTTTTTCTTTTTTGTGTGTTTTTTTCCCCAAAAAGGAGGCATGGGAACCCAAGCCCAGTCCACCTGCTGAGTGCATCAGTTGTCCATAAGCTAAAGCAACATGTAAACATCCAAGGTTTGATCGAGGCCGGTCGGGCAGGAGGCTGGTTTCTGGCAGCATATTTCTTGTTTCATAACCTTCTCTCCTTCTTTTGAATTAGTTCTATTTTAAAATTCATTTTTTGTGTGGTTTTTTTGTGGGCTTTTTTTTTTTTCGTTGTAGTTGTATAGTTGTAGTTGTTTTTTTTTTTTTTTTTTGCTGCAGGGCCTTGGAAAAATTAAAAAAAAATTAAAATTAAAATAATAAAAAGTCAGTAACTGGTAAACAGCTCATACCGACGCGATGACAATCATCAGGTGAGGAGAGATGTTGGAGATGCTGGCGAGGAGGTCTGGGGCCAGGCGGGACAGGTGGCTTTCCGAGAACTCGCAGGGTGGGAAGATCTGCAGAACGTAGGCAGGCTGCAGGGAGGGAAAAACCACAATCAGAGACAACCCACGCCCACAGAGGTTTAAAAATGAGACATTTCAGTGATGTTCTGGGTGCTTAAAGCATCCTAAATCGTGTATAAGAGAGAAGCCATGGGTTTTGTTTCCCAGATGGGTTGTTTTCCACACCACAGGCTGATTTGGCTGGTAAAGGCAGAGAAATTCCCATTAATTATAATTTCAGTAGTTGCTCTGAGTGCTGGGCTCATTCTGGGCTCCTCATACCCAGAATTAAATTACACACAGGTTAAACTGCAATCAGTGCAGCAACACACCTGGAATAAACCCTCCACGGCACCAAATGCATTCTGCAGGAAAACACCAGCTGTCCTGGAAAAATCAGGACATGGGGAATAAACCAGGACTCTACCTCAGAGATAAAAGAGCTGAGAAATGCATTTGGGAAATGCTTTTCAGCCCAAGACGATGAACTGGGAACACACCAAACACATTTGGGGTTTTTTTTGGCTTTGGGGTTGCTTTCATCAATTCCATTAACGATTATATTGATCCCATCCATAATTTATGGATCTCATCCATAATTTATGGATCCCATCCATGTCTTTGATGGGTGGTGATGGAAATGTGGGGGTTGTTTGACCAATAACCTCAGGCAGATCCAGCAGAAGCCTGAGCTGCCTGTGCCATTATGGCCTGGTTTGGTTTCCCTGTGGCACTGCAAGGATGTCATGCCAGTGCCTTTGGGACTCATTTGGTGTCCCTGTGGCACTGCAGGTTCTGTGCCTGTGCCATTAAGGACTGGTTTGGTGTCCCCATGGCACTGCAGGGTTGTGTGCCAGTGCCTCTGGGCCTGGTTTGGTGTCCCTGTGGCACTGCAGGGTTCCATGCCAGTGCCATTAGGGCCTGGTTTGGCGTCCCTGTGGCACTGCAGGGCTCTGTGCCTGTGCCTGGTTTGGCGTCCCTGTGGCACTGCAGGGCTCTGTGCCATGGCCATACCTGGTTGGAGCCGGGGTTGGGGACGTTGATGATGCCTGCAGCCTGCTTGGCCTGCAGGTAGCTGATGAAGGCGGCCTTGAGCGACTCGGTCTGGCTGACCACGTCCTCCTGGTCCCGGCCGCAGGGCAGGGCCAGCAGCAGGCAGTAATCGCTCTCCACCTGCAGGGGAAGGACAGGCTCAGGGAAATGCTGCATGAGGGGGTGTTTTCCAGCCATCCATCCACTATCCATGGGGGAAAATCATCACTTTCAACTCCTTGATGTTACAATTTGTACCCCAGAGAAGCCGTGGCTGCCCCATCCTCAGAAAAGTCCAAGATCAGGGCCAGGCTGGACAGGGCCTGGAGCAACCTGGGATAGTGGAAGGTGTCCTTGCCCATGGCAGGGGGTGGGATGGGCTTTAAGGTCCCTCCAACCCAAACCAGTCTGGGATTCTGTGATTCCAAAACTTGCTTAGAGCTCAGCCATGGTGGAAAAGACTAAAAATGGATTTCAGGGTCACCTGAACTCCCCCTCCCACCCTACTCAGACACACTGAAGCCAGCAGGAGTTTGTCCCCAGGCTCAGGACGACCTAAAGGTTTCCCAGCTCTCATTGCCTTTTCCATAAGAGCAGTGTAAGAGCTATTGCTCATCATCTGAAATCTGTGTTCCACTCCTTGCATTGAAGGAATCAATGTGAACACCAGGATCCCAAAAGAGAATCACAGGGATCTCCTGGATCAGAAGGAATCCACAGGGATCATCAAGTCCCAACTGCAGGCCATGCACAGGATCCCAACAATCCCTCCCTGTGCACCCCTGAGAGCAGCGTCCAAACGCTCCTTGGGCAGCCCTGGGGCCGTGCCCATTCCCTGAGGAGCCCAGGGGACAGAACCCGGGGTTTTGGGGTGCCCTGGTGGTTCCCAGCTGGCAGCTGGTGAGCCCAGCCTGGCTCTGAGACTCCCAAACTCCCTCCCTGCCCCAGCCCGGGCCCTCACCATCATCCTGCGTGCGACGCCCTCGAGCTGGGAGGCCTCGAGCCGCATGCGCTGCGCGATGCGCAGGGGGGGCCCTCCCTCGGGCGCCGGCAGCGAGCGGTGAGCCAGGACGTTGTTCCCGGACACAAAGTGCAGCTGCACGGCCGCCGTGTCGTTCTTGAGAGCCAGCAGACCCTGCCAGACAATGGGGTATTTCTGGGAAGAGAGGGAGAGAGTATTACACACACAGCAAGGAAGGTGGGATCTGAATTGCTGAGCTGCTTGGTGCCACCGATGCGTCCATCGGAGCTGAGATGTAGCACCAGATCAACCCTCTCCAGGCCAGGCCTGGGTCACATCCTGCTAAATCAGGAATTTGTCCTTTTCCTTCCAGCTGGCCAGCCTGCCTGGGTGGATCCCATCATCCCAATCCCTCTGCCACCCACCCAGCACAAGGCTGTTCTGAATGCTGTGTTCCCTTTTACAAATGGACAAATTGAGAAATAACAGAACTGCTTGAGGTTACATGGGAGACATTTGGTGCTGAACACAACTCTCAGTTCCTTGCTGGTACCTGTTCCTCACTGCCTCCCTGCTCTTCCTCATTTTCTACACTTGAGAGAGTTTTTTTCTCTTTTTATTTAAATGAAATTCAGCAACTGTCTCCTCTGCCTATGAGGAAACACTTTCCAGGAAAATGCTGACTTGTAAAACTGACTTGGAACAGTAAACATGGCTAAAATCCATCAGGGACAAAACAACCCAAAACCCAAACAATGCCTTTTCTGCATCTGAATTTTGATGCAAGAAAGGTCAGATTTGGTGCTATGTCTGAGACAGAACCAGGTGATTTTCCCCCAGATCAGGAGAAGGACACTCACTGTCAGCAGCTGGACCATGTCCACAGGTCTCTGGGACACAGGGTGAGGGGATGGCTCCTGCTTGAGCGTGGACTGGGGCTCCGGGCGGCTGAGGGGCGGCCCCGAGGTCGTGGGGATAAACATGGATTGCTTGGGAACTGCCTGCGGCTGGTGCGGCGATGGAAGCTCCTGCTTCATGGAGATGGCGACGGGCGAGGGGTAGGAGGTCTGGCTCGTGTCCCCCTGTGCCCTCTGCAGGTGGACGTGGGGGTCCATCTGCGCCGTGTGCCTGTTCACAGGGGCGTGGTGGCTCTGCTCCGGGCCTGCTGCCGACGGGCCCTTGGGATCCTGCGGGATCTGAGGGGTCTTGCTGCGGACTGGCTGGCTGGGGTGCGAGTGCTCGCCCTCCGGCAGACCCTGGGAAGCAGGCAGGGGGGAAAAAGAAAGATGTTTAGGCCGAGGGTGTATTTAACCCAATTATAAGGCTGCCAGGACACCATGACATTCCTGCTGGAGACATCCATGTCACAGCAGCAGCCCTGCTGTGGCAGCACCTGGGACAGTCTCCCACTTCCAAGCCCATCTGAGCTGAAACCTCACTCCCTGAATCCTGCCCCAAGCCCATCCTTAGCCACGCCATCCATCCAAGGATGCCTGACCCATGCACCACCTTGGTACTGGCAATTGTCACCCTGTCACCACATCCAGAAACCTACAGGCACCTTCCCCCCTCCTGGGTGGAGCTCCAGAGGGGTTCAGGAGTTTTCAACTTCCTCTGACACTAAGCAGCATTTGAACCCCATTTCCCATAAGAAATAGCTCCAGATTCCAGAGAGACAGGTATAGGGGTTTTCTTTCTCACCTGGGACGGGGTCATGCTCCGGGAGGGCAGCCCGATGGGCGAGGCGCCCGGGAACTGCGGATGCCCAAGCTGTGCCGTGTGGTAATTCCTCATGTCGCCGTACACAGAGCGGTAATCATGGAAGGAGCTCCCGGCGGGATGCATGATCTGCACCCCGTGTGGCACCACCACGGGCTGCGTCAGGGGCAGCCCGGGCAGCTGGCTGCCCGAGGGCACGCTGAGCAGCCGCGGCTCACTGTGGGGAGAGTGGGCCATCTTGCCTTCCGAGGATTTGGGAGTCTCTTTCCCGGGCTGCGGGGTCTTACTGACCGGGGGAGTTTTGACGGCCCCTTCGGGCGTGCGGGATTGTCGCGTTTCCGAGTGGTGCTCGCCCACGGCGGCCATGTGCGGGTGCATGATCATCCTGACGTCCCGCGGCACGTTGTACTGCTCCAGCCGCAGGCTGCCGGGGTGCATGCGGTAGTCGGGCTGCATCACCAGCACGTCGGACTGCACCGGGGCTGGCCCGCGGCACACCGCCGTGTGGTGGAAGTGCAGCTCCTCCTCGGGGGGATGCTGGGAGGACAGCGGGGGCATGACGATGTCTCGGATGGGTGCTGGCTGGGGCGTGCTGGATCGCTGGGGTTTCATCTCCATCTGGGGTTGCAGAGCAGCTCGGGGGGAGTGCAGCGCTTCCGGGCGGATGCCGTAGGGAATGCCGGAGAGAGGAGGGGTGTTCATCCTCACCTCACCTTGGGATAGATGGCCCAGGGACACAGTCTGTGTTACGCTGTGGGGGGGCATGATGACGGATTGCTCGGGATGCATGCTGGATATGTACTGAGGAACAGGAATGCCCGGCGCCAGCATGACCGGGGTGCTGCTGGACAAAGCCGGGGACGAGGTACTGCCGGGGTGACAGGCCCGGGGGAACGGCGACGGCGAGTGCCCGCTGGTGCGCGGCGAGTGCGGCTCCTGCTTGGTGACCCCTAGGTGGGAGATGGCCCGGTCGGTCGGGGTGCTGGGGCCCGAGCTGACGTGGTTTGCTTCTGAGTGAATCTTCCCAGAGAGGGAAGGGTGGTGAGGACTAACCCCAGGACTCAGGTTGGAGGGTTGCAGAGTCTTTGTCTCCACTTTCAGAGCAGCTGGGTCAGAGAGTTTTTTGTTCACGACCATCTGGTTATGGACCAGCACGGGTGGAGTGTTTACAGTCTGTGTCAGGACCTTGCTGGGCTGCGACGCCGGGGTCTGGACAGCGAGGTGGGACGAGTCGGGCTTGTCCAGCGCGGCGCGCTCCTGTTTGACCGAGGAGATGACGGGCGAGGTGTTGTAGGGCTGTGCTCCAAGTACCAAGGAAGAATGGGTGGAAACAGTCCCATAGCCCGCCGAGGTCTGGGAGCCTTTCGGGGCCGGCTGGGACGGCGTGATAGGCTCCTGTTTAATCTGAGACTTGGATACAGACTGCTGGAACTCGATGTCCACAGCGCTGGCTGGGGGAATCTGGCTGATCTTGGCACTGATTCGCTGAGGACCTTCCGTTTTCTGCCCTGAGTAACTCAGGAGCACCACACCTTCCGAGGTGTTCACCCGCAGCCCTGGACTGGACCCAGTCTCCACAGGCCTCTCCTCGATAATAGACATTGATCCTGGATGAAACCTGCTGTTATCATTCGCACTCGACCTCTGCTTAAATTTCGGCGAGGGAGCATTGACGAGGCAGGTCTGGGTTTGGGGAGCTTGTTTCACCAAGGTGATCCTCGGAGCCTCCTCCAGATCCACGCTGTGGGGCATCCTGCTGATGACAGAAGTGGCTTTGGAGCAATCACTGTGTTGACCTTCTCCTTCTCGCTGAACACTGGCGCTTCGGCCACCGGTGGGTCCAGAGTGTTGGTGACAGGAACAGCTGGCTTCTCCTCGGAAACCGGCTTGATGGCCTCCACGGCAGGGTGGAGAGGTGCCTCCTCCAGGCACGGTGCACTCACTGGCTCTGTGTGTGTCGTTGTCACATGCGTGGAGGTTATGCTTGTTGCTGAGACGTATTTGGGCTCCATGAGTATCTTCCTCAAAGTGCTGGAGTTTGTGTCGATATCCGACGCCTTTGTGTCCGGTGGGAGAGCAGGTGGGGGCGTGGAACGGGCACGGGGCTCCTCATGCCTGACCATCCACTCTGGCACCTTGGCGGCACCGGAGTGAAGGGGGACGATGGTGGTGGGCACTGGGGTGGGCAGCTTGGCCGCTGCTGCGGGGACAGCAGGAAGGGGTGCACTCGGGGCACTCGGTGGTGTGATGGCAGCGTTCTCCAGGGGCGACCGGATCTTGAATCCGCTCTGACTCCCCTCGTCGAGGGGGACTGGTGGGGGACCCAGGTCCAAAGGAGCAGGAGCAGGCACCTTTGGAGAGGTGCTGCTCTCAGGGACAGCCTCATGTTCAGCCACGACATCAGTAGCCATAGCCTTGGTGACATTAGAAGCACTTGGCTCCATGGATGCTGTGGGTTTGATTTGCTTCTCTTCCTTTGAGGCTTCTTCAGGTTTTGTCTTTACTTCATTGGCGGGGGGTGATTTGCTCTGCACCCTCTCCGGCTCAAAGGTGTTGACTTCAGCAGCGTCACCCTTCCTGCTTGTGCTCTTCTTGCGTCTCTGCCGCGTGGTTTTCTGACGGCCCTTTTCCTTCCGAGCAACTTCAGCCTCCTGCAAGGTCTCGGCCTCCTGTGCAGAATTGGAAGATTCACTGAAGCTGACCTCAGACTCCTTGCTCTCAGTCTCCAACGCAGACGGGACAGAGCCAGGCACTGGCTGCACCACAGGCTCGACGGCAGCCTCTGTTTCTAGGATATTGTTCACTGCCTGATCTGTCTCAGGCTCCATCTCCTCCCGAGGGGACTGCAACACCAAGGGCTCTGTGGGGATTTCGGCCTCAGATTCAGCAGGATATGTCGGCGGTGCAGGGAAGCTTTCTGTCTCCCCAGAAATATCATTGATGATGGAGCCGATGGCTGCTGCCAGCTCCGTTTCACTAGCCTGGTGTGCAGGTTTATCTGCCTCCTCCTCCTGACGGACTTCAGCCACATCTGTCGTTGGCTCTTTGTAGGCAGCAATTGTCGGAGGAGTTTCAGTGAGTTTTGCAATGTTCTCCACCGCCTGCTCGAGCTCAATCTGCTTTGCTAACTGGGCAGCCTCAGGTGACTGCTTGGGCTCCCGTGTCACCTCCTTTTCCATTTCTGGGAATGAATCTTCTACCTCATTCTTAGAGAAGTGGGGTGGCAGGATGTCCTCCTTTGGAGGGCTCTTCATCTTGGGTGGTGACACTGCCACCGGCTCTGCCTCCTCTTCGGCAGGCCTCAAGGCACCCTTGACTTCATCGACGTTGAGGCGTATTTCTACATTTTTGAGACACACGGATGCCTTATCAACGACTGTTTTGGTATTTTTGTACCTTCCCCTTTTGGATTTTGTAACCTTTTCTGGCACTGGCTTCTTCTCAGTGATCTCAACTGTGGGGATTTCTAGCTGATTTTTCTCCATATCCAGTTCCTTCCGATCACGTTTCTGCTCACTTGCTGCTGGCTCTTTCTCAGCGGCTTTTGCTTTATTGCTGTTGTCACTGATGCTCGATTCCTGACCGCTTCTTTCAGCAGCATCTTCGGGTTCAGCCATGGCATCGGCTTTCGGTTCATTCTTCCCTTTCTTCCCCTGTTGGCTGGCAGCAGCTGATGAGTGAGTGTGTGTGAGCTTCTGGGATCTAGGAGACCTCCAACCCTCTGCAGGTTTAGGAGCTTCCAAAGTATCTTTATTTTCAGCTTCCTCCACCTCTTGTTGTACTGGTTCAGTCTTTATTGGAGAGATCTCCTCCTCTGGCTTACGGCGGGATTTGGGAGGTCTTCCCCTCCTCGGGGTTGTGGGAACAGTAGTCACTGTTTCCTGTGGTTCCTTTTCCACTCTCTTCCTAGTGGATCTAGTGACCTCCATGGAGTCCTTCACCGGAGATGGGCCTTCGTTGTCCCCTGTGGTAGCATAGACTGACCTCACGTTTCTGCGCCTGGTCCGGCCTATTGGCAAGCTCAGCTCCACGTTTTCTGGCTCTGCAGCAGAACTTGGGGATTTAGCAGCATTCCTTGAAACCTTTTCTGCCTCCACTTTCAATTCAGAAAGCTTCTGGGTCTCCCCGCGAGGAGAGCTCGACCTTTTCAGTTTCTCACGGTCAATTCTTTCACTCTTCCTCGTGACGGGCTTTTCTGTGACATTAGCAGCAGCCGACTGCACAGGAGTCTTGGACCGTTTACTTTTGTAGGACTTTTTATCTTTTACAACAACCGGAGGTTCCACTTCCATATCATTGTCGGAAACAGGCGGCAGGACCTCAGCAGCTGCCTCCACCTTTTGACTCACACCAGCATCGGTATTGGCAGAGGGTGGAGGATTTTCCTCTTTAGGTTCTGCAGCCTCATCTGACTTCTGAACTAGCTTGGGCGGAGGTGGAAGCAGCTGGGCAGCCTCGGGTTCTGGATCTACGCTGATGTCTGCATCAGAAAACGAGGCCCCAGGAGTGGGAGGTTTGGTATCCAAGTACGAAGGATGCTCTGTTGCCACAGCATCTTCCTCTGGCGCCAGGGTTGTAGCAATAATTTCTTTACTCGCCTCTACAACTGGCGGAGGTTCTGTTTGCTCAGGAGGTTCCATTTTGATGGGAGCAGCAAGTTCAGGGAAAGGTTTTTGTTCCTCTGCTGCAGCAGCAGGTTCAGAAGGTTTCTCTTCTTTGACAGAAGCTGGTTCCACCAGGACCTTTTCGCTCACTATTTTCTCAGGAGCAATGGGAGCTGGTTCCTGTGGGAGGACGGTGACTGAAGAAGGACCAACAGCTGAAGAAGGTTTATGTTCTGTTTCTTTACTATCAGGAACGATTTCTGGTGTTTTTGGCCGATTTTCTTTATCTTCCTGTTTCTCGACTTCTTTTGGTTTCTGATCTTTCTCCTTTTCTTTCTGCTGCATTCGTGTCAGCTCAACAAACCTACTGTGGAAGAGAACCACTGGCTCCTGCACCAAATCAGCCGTGCTGTTTGTCCCATCGGAGGAGGACTGTCTCCCATACAGCCTTCCAGAGATGAAGTCCAGATCATCATCCTTCCTCTCTAAATGCTGCAGGCGTTTGGAGTCCTGTTCAAAGATTGAACTGTGCAAAAACCGAGAAGCAAACAGTTCCTGCCGCTCTTGTTCCTCCTCTTTATGATCCTCTTTTTTATCATCCAGTTTTCCACCTTCGGAATCAGTTCTGATTTTCTTCTTTTTCATATACCAGGATGGAATAGGTCTTGGAGCCGAGTCAACCTTCTCTTTGTCTTTATTGTTTCTGAAACTAGCAAATCTTGAATCCCAGTCTAGAAAGGACCAGTTTTCCTCTCTGGAGGAAGAGAGGGATTTAGCCCTCTCAAGCAAGGCCTTTGTGTCAGGTGTGATTGTCTTGTCCAATGCAAAAGAGTAGAATTTGTTTCTTTCTAAGGAGCCGGACTGGAGTCTTTCCTCTCTTTCACGGAACTTCTCTTCTCTGTCCCTTAATAAAAAAGACAACCTGGAACTCTCTAACAAGGACGAGGCTTTTGGGGAATGGGGTTTGTTTTCGCCATCGTCATCCGAATCTGAAGGCACCTCCCCAGGTTCCAGGTCTCGGACAGACCGTTTCCGTATGCTGTCTCTTTTCACAATGCTGCTTGGAAAGCTGATATCCACTCTCCCAGGCTCTTGTTTCACTTGGGTTTCCCACCTACTTGAGTCTTCCTCAGAACTCAGCACAGAGAGTTTTATTTTAGCCATTTCTGCCATCTGCTCCCTTCTGCTGGAATCATAAGGATTGAATTTCAGCGAGTCCTCCCTCACAGTCATGTTGGAGTATGAAAGACCCTTTTCTTCTATTTTAGGTGACTCTTTGGTTTCCTTCAATGGCATTAACCTTGGAGAATCAAGCGTGTCTTCATCCTCATGGAACGGGAAGTGCCTGATGCTTGGAGAACATGACATCCTTTCAGAGTCCTCACTCACCTGACGAGAACTTCTGTAGTTCCTTTCTCTCTTTGTGCTGATTTCAAAGTCAAACTGGTCAGTCTTTTTCCTTTTACTTGGTGGAGAGTCATCGGTGACGTCTTGTGGAGGCTTTCCCACCTCATGAACCAGACTCCGCTTTTCATATTCATCCACCTCTTTCTTTGGACTGCCAAACTTCTCTGACTTTGCTATCTCCATTTCCAGCTGCTGCTTCAACCTGCGACTTTGCTCCATCTGTTTCCGGTAGCTCTGCGTGTGGTCAATGTCGATGCTGATTTTCTCCTCCGTGTCAGCTGACTGAGGTTTCTCTTGGCCGAGTTTATGGTCTGGTGTTTCTTCAGGAAGGCTGGAGTAGTTCTTCCTTGTGTCCTCTCTCTCTGTTGCCTGCTCATCCAGCAGCTGTACCTGCTTATGCTGGGGTTTTACTGGGTTTAGTTTTTTAGGAGGGAGTTCCTGAACTTCCACAGGTTCCTCGGGTGCCTCCATGAGCCTCGCCTGCAGATCCAGGGTGGGACGCATGCCAATCCCACCAACATTAAGAGTGTCCTGAATTTCTTTGGGACTAGTCACAGGAATAAGTCTTTCCAGTTTGAGTTTTTTAGATTCCCTTTTAAGCATTTCCTTCCTCAGGGGTTTTCTCTCCAATTCTCCTTCCCTTAACACTGGTGCTTCTCTAGATGACGCTGTCGCATCAAGCTGCTTTTTCAAAACCATGCGTGCGTCCTCCTCATCTTGGCTGCTCCGTTTTACATCCAATTTTTGCCTGTCAGGTTTTGGATTTGCATCGGCAAAACGCCTTTTACGAGCCTCCAACTTGTCTAAATCCACTGCGTTGGCCCCCTCGGAAGTTTGCTCTGTCTTCAAGTGCTTTTTGGGTTTAATTTTTCCCTCCTTGTCCACCACTTCGATGTGACTGGCAAGGGCTTTCTCCTTCTGTACCTTGGTTCTGACAGGTTCTAGTTTGGACTGCTCCGACTTGGCTTGCTCAGCCTGGGACGTCTGGGTTTTCTGTTCGAGCAGTGGGGATTTCAGAGTGTCATTATCCAGCTTTGCCCTCAGTTTCTCCAGCGCAGGCTGATCGATCACCTTCCCCTCCTTTTCCTTCACACGAGTCAGCACAACACAGGGCATCAGTTCCAGGCGGTTCTTTGCTGTCCCTTCTTTGTCACCCCTCTCTTTGCTTTGTTTACTGTTGCCCTTCAGTTTTTCTGGGCTGGGCTCTCTCTCATTCTCCTGATCTGTTTCCGATGACTGAGAGCTGGGCGAATGGATTTTCGCTTTTCGTTTCTGCTTATCTGTTTTCTCCTTTTCTATTTTTTCCAGCTTCTCCTTCCTCACCAAGCGCTTCTCCTTGTCCACCCTCTCCTGCTCGAAAACGCGCTCTTTCTCCACCTTCTCGTTTTTTGCGTATCGCTCCACGCGGGCCTTGTCCAGCTTGTCGTATCGCGGAGGGGACAGTGAGCTGCAGCTGCCGCTGCGGTCTGAGGACCTGCTGTAAATCCTCCTCTCTGAGTCACTCTGCAGCCGTTCCGACTGCGAGGGGGACGCTCCGGGGCTCTGCGGGCGCCGCGAGTGCGTCGGGCTCTGGCTCCGCTCGATCGGCCTCCGCTCGTGGTCTCTGTCCCGATCGGATTCGAACCGTTCCCTCTCCCGCTCCCTCTCCCGCTGCCTGTAGCTGTACTCCCTGATGTCCTGCTCGTACGGATCTCCCCGGTAATCCCGGTACTCGCGAGGGTCATCGTAGTATCGTGGGTCGTAGTAGTCTCCTTGGTAGGGATCCCACTCGGCGTAGAATTCTCTGCCCCGAGCTGGGTATTCCCGCCGAGGATCCTCAGGATACGTCCCCGGGGTCCGAACGGTCTCGTAGTAAGTACGGTCAGGGGCGTATTCGTAGGATCCTCTTCGCTCGTCTCTGCTAAATATAAGAATAAACAGATTCTAGTTCTCCTTCTCAACCAATCTACTCTCTCACCATAGTTTTTTGCTACGTAAAGAAACTGTTTTCTGATCTTTTTTCCTACGTGCATCAAGGCAGCTGCACACAGAGGTTTGGCAAGGCATCTCTGTGCAGTGGACTAAATATTTTTGTTAACTTATCAAATACCAAATGTACTTCATGGGTAATGTCATAACAGCTCTTCCAAGCATTGTTTCACCGCCCTCACTATTTTGTTTTTGTCAAATTCAAACCTTGCATGAAATGAAGGAAAAACCAACACAGGACCTGTGCACTCACACAAGGCTGGCAGGGTGAAGACACGCCCTTATCCAGAACCTGAGACCTTCATTTGACTCTGAAAACATGAGTCAAATCAAAGTTCAGGCATGGAATCTCTCCATTACTAAGCAGCAAAGTGATGGTAAGATTTCTTTAAAAATCCTAAGCCCCTGCAAGTGATCTTTTAATTCCCAAATTAGCTCTTTCACTGCATGTGACTTGCTGGCGTTGCCTGTTTACAGTAAAACCAAGTCAACAAATACCAGGCTGTTTATAAGATCAGGTGAATTCATTCAGCAAAGCAAGTCAAGCAATTAATGTTGTTATTTCAATACCTCCACGCAGCAAAAATAAGTAATTTGTAAGACTGAACATGGCAGGGAGGTGGAATAAAGCTGGAGTTCCAATTCCTCACCATTATTGAGTGTTTTTCACACTCTGTACTAAGGCGGGGTTGGGCTCTGCTCCCAGGGAAGAGGGACACCAGGAGAGGGAAAAGCCTCAGGGTGGGCCAGGGGAGGCTCAGGTTGGACATGAGGAGGAATTTGCCGATGGAGAGGGTGGTCAGGAAATGGCAGGGACTGTCCAGGGAGGTCTGGAGTCCCCATCCCTGGAGGGGTCCAAGGAAGGCCTGGATGTGGCACTCAGTGCTCTGAGCTGGGAAGATCAAGGTTGGACTCAATGACCTTGGAGGTCCCTCCCAACCCAAATGATTCTGGGATTCCTCATAGATTTATTTGGCTTCAGAGTTTATGTTTTATGTTAAAGGCTGGCAACTTCCACCTTTTAAGAAAAGTAAAAAACTGAAAACGGGACAAAACAGAGAAGACTAAAACCTCATCCTGCAAGTGAAGCGGGATGTTGTGAAAAGCAGCTGTGAAGTTAAAAATACTGATCAGGAATTTTGTTTGGTTTTTCATGGTTTTTTTTTCCCTTTGGGTCCTATTTAGACTGGCTCCAACTACAACCTCAAGAGAAGGTGGTTTGCGCAGATCTCAGCATCTCTGCAAGGAGGAGCTTGGAGGGTGCATCTGAAGCTGCAGAATTACAGGAGTCACTGCAGAATGATCCATTATCCCTATGGATCTCCCAATGACTGTGTGAGCAGAGTGACAGAGAAGGAAACACCAGACTAACGTGTGCCCAAACACCAGAAATCAGGGTGCTGCTCAGGATTATTCCATGGAAAAGACAAGCCCACCTGAGTCCCATGTGCTAAAAAACACCCAAAAATGCCCTTCTCTTGCCTGAATCCGGTGCAGTTCTGAGGAAATGCTTTTTGCTGGAACATCACAACATCTGGCAAGACCTGGGGAAGGCACACTTGTATTTCCATTATGCAAATTCTGATCACCAATTTCCAAACTCTGCTCGCTTTCAAATCTGCTCATTTTGCATTGTCAGACCAATCTGTTTTGCTGAAAAAAACTGTTGGGTTTATCCAGCTCCCAGGTACACCCAGCATCATGCTGCACTGACTCCTGGGCAGGCAGAGCCCTAACCATGAGCCAGGCTCTGGAGGGAATAAAACTTGGGTGTTTTTTTCAGTCAGTGAAAGTAAAAAAGCCCAAAATGTGAAGTGTTTCTATGCCAGGTTTTCAGGGACAAATAAGTGGCTGTGCAGCATGTGGTGCCAGCTGCTGCCAAGGGGCAGGCATACAGGACACAGCTTTACTCAAAATAAAAATGCATCCTTACTCAAAATGTATTATTTTATCAAGTTACAAAAAAAACTGTTGGAAAGAGGGAGGTGGAAGATCAGATTTTACTCTCTGCTCAAGGGCTGAGCAGCAGTTTATCAGACTTTATGTACACCCACCAACACACACATTTCTCTGTTACAGATAAGCTGCTCTTTGCATTCCTAAGCCGTGATGAATGACTCCCAACTGTGTCCTGGTGACCCACCAGAGAAACAGGATACTTAAATATGGATCATGCAGACAACTGAAACCTCCACCTCAGCAGGAATTCCACTAACTGGCTACGCCTCGGATGTGTGAGAGCTTGCCTGCTCTAATCTGCACAGCTTAAGTTTGATCACCTAAATTTAATTTTAAAAATAGTGAAGAGGTAAAAAAAACCCTAAAATGCAGAGGTGTTTTTAATAAAACTTAAAAAATAAGAATTAAGTTGAGAAGAAAAAAACCCTTTTTTAAGAATTATGGCCTGAAGAAAGATTGATTGTATGATGTGGAGGACAATGATAGTAAAAGGATTGTGTAAGGTGATGCTGGAAAAGAAGAAATGGAATTAAAATGTTGATACATGCCTTCTTTCTGCCAGCATTTCATAGAAGTCTCTGATATCTTGACCCGTTTTCTCCATGGAATGATAAAATGCCAACTGACTCTCCCGATTAGCAAAGTCCACCTGAAAAAGAAAGGGGAAATCACATTCAGTCACAGAAACATCTCACTCTACCAACATTTCCCTGTCTGTTGAAGGTGGGAGCAGAACTGAAAATGGGGTAAAATTTAATAAAAAATGTCAAACACTTCCCAATTCTGGCCCTGCACGTCCCCAGGAATAAAGACATTTCTCAGTGGAGATGTGTAACTACCTCCTTACTATGTTGTTGTAAGCTGCCATCCCAGAGGCTTCTGTTGGGCAAAGCAGCAGGAAAAATACACATTATTATCGTGCTATTGATGTTTTTAATGCCAGGACAATTCCAAAGTCCCTTTTATCTCGGGGCAGTGCTACAGAGGGTCAGGATTACAAATCCATTCTGGACTCCATGGTGTTTGCCTGGGGTTATAGAGCAGGGAAAGAACCAAGGCTCCTGAACTGCAGCTCCCTGTCCAGTTGCTCCAAGAATTGGTGTTTTCTAGTACTTACAAGCTAATGGCATAGTGGAAAAAAATTTAAGTGTTAGAACATATTTCATGATGTGTATGCCACATAATAGAATATTTTTAACATTTTAGTTCCTGTTATTTTTTGAATCAGCCCAGTCCTGTGTGTAACCACAGCAATGCAGCACAGGCCCATATTGGGGGTGCTGCTTATTCCAAAGTCATTAAGCAACAAGATCCACACAAATTGTGAAAGTTTTAAGGGACCAAATGCTTTCCTGCACTGGAAGGTGATTGATACCCAACACCATGCTCAGAAAATACAGAATAGCCAATCCCAGCCCTGGGTGAGGTGGGAAGCTGCTGAGACCACGCCTGACATCACTGCCCACTCTTTAGGAGAGGAGAAAGGAGGAGGAGGAAGATAATTCAAAGGGTTGGCTGACACCTCACGTCCCCAGTTAGTGGGACTGATGGGACAGTCAGGACAGGTATCACCACATTCACCCAAATCCAAGATATCCCTGTACGTGTTAAGTGTTGCTCCAGGAAGATAAGTATTTTCTCTGTGTTTTTAAAGTAATGTTTTCAATTATTGTTTAAAATGTGTTGCAAGGAAGGACAAGATGATCTTTCAGGTCTTTTCCAACCCAAACCATTCCTTAATTCCATGACTGCATGTTGAGGTTAGTGTACCCCAGAGCCTGGACATCAGCCATGAGGCAGCTGGATGCAGCCATGTGTTTTCCTGGAGGAACTCACACCTTCAGATTTCCCTTTTTTAACACAAAAACAGACAAAAGTGTGCCTTGGATTGGGGTAAACGAGGCAGTGACACGGACACCAACACTCAGGAGCTCAGAGAGACAAGTTCAGCGAAACAAACAGCAGAATACTGGAAAAGGCTTTATAAGTAACAGTTCAGGATTCCCTGACATCTTGATAAGCCGAGCATAAAAATATAATTTAAGCCTTTGATATGTGGGACATGTGTGTCCCGCCAAGTATTCCTTGAGCCTGGCAGTCTGCACTGCCAGCATTTAAGGGGGAAGGCCTAAACACAATTTGTTCCTCTTTTTTTGCCTGTTTTGCTTTGGTTTGGAGGTCATTCTGCACACCTTAATTTTATTCCCACCGATTTTCCTCCCCTTGGTCTCTTTTACAGCTGCTTGTGCATATTCAATCTCATTGTAGAGAACCAGGGCCATGCCTTTTAAGCGGTCAAACACCACCTGTAAAAAACAAAAAAACAAAACAAAAACCAAATAAGAGCCTCATCCACAGGACTTAATGTCAGTCCCAACAAAATCCTAAGTCATGAGGATACCAGGAAGGAAATAATTTTTAGCAAGGTGAATTTCCAGACTTTTCTGATGAGGCATATTGGAATGAAGAGACAATAAAAGGACACGGGACTGCTTTGAATTGTGGATATTGTGGCTTGAGGTAAATTATGCCTTTATTTTGTTTTTCTGTATTTTACTTTGAATATTTTTTTCTTTCTTGACTGAGTTTTGTGTAATTTCTTTGTTAAGGGTTTTTTTCTGTGTGTGTGTGTGTTTTTAAAATTTCCAATGTGTTTTAGGGGGGAAAAAAGGTAAAGGAAACATTTAATCCCAAAGTGGAACCAACTTTTGTTATAAGTCTGCAGTACCACTCACCACTTTTTAAACACCCAATTTCCAAATACTGCCTTCCTTTAGCAGCATAAATGTATTATTCAAGCAACAACAGCTACAATAAAGAATGTCAAAGCTGCAACACAAACCCACAAAAATCCTTTGGGGAGGCCAGACTCTGATCCTGCAAAGATTTACACACGTTGCTTAATTTTAAGCACATCCATGTCCAATAAAAACAGACAGGACAACTCCCACACTGAAGTTTAAGCACGTGATAAATCACTTGCATGGGAGAGGCTCACACTGCATGACAGGGGTGTGTTGCACCATTGTTGACTTTCTCTCTTCTTCCATGTACTTTTGGCACTGTGATTGTCCTGACTGCTTTTAAAAAGTCTTTTTTTTCTCGGTCTGATGCAAAAAACCATAGTTATGTCTAATTATGTAATTAGCAAGTATGAGTAATTACGTAATTAGACTGTTGTTCTTCCAACTAACATTTAAAAAATTTTGCTGGGGAGAGACTGTACTGCACAAGAGCAACAAATGGTTTCCAGTCCTAAACATCTCGGCTCACTCAAAACACTCGAATTTTGGTTGCTGTCTATGTTGACAGAGCCCTGTCAGCCAAATTCCACCCCGGAGAGAATTTTTTCTACCTGAGCTATAAAGCCCTGGACAGTGGGGTTGAAAGGACAGGATGGGAAGAAAGGAAGACAGTAACGACTTGGAAGCACATGCCAAAGCCTCCCACCTACCTTCACCACAGGCCCGTATCGGCAGAAATGTCGGGTCAGATACTGATCCGTAACGTTTGTGGAAAGCCCATCTAACCACACGCAGTTTGTAGGCATGCTCTTCCCAAAACCCAGCTGGACACAAAAGGGCAAAACTTCCATCAGTACAGTGCACAAGGGTTAAACTCACTGATCAGAGCCTGCCTGATGAAAGACTTATCTGGAGAAAGCTGTTGTTTGTGTGGGTTTTCTAAAATTAGCATCTGGTGCAGGTGCAAGACAAAAATCAAAGAGCAATTAATGAAAATAATTCTGCTTGTTTAAACAAATACAGTGTTTGACAACATTGGGTTCTTCTACAGTTTGAATGTCTGAGAAGTGACAGGTTGACAGTTCTGGGGCCTGGCAGGCCCCGTTTGCCATGGGAAGGGTGATGGATTCCCAGTACAGCCCTGCCAGACGTGGTCCTTCCAGGCCAGGGAAGTCAGTCTCTGAGTGCTCAATCCCAGGACTGTGTGTGCACAGAGCCAACAAAAATGCTGATTAATCCCAATCAGGTGGTGGTTGAAACCATCACGCTCTTATATGATCTCACATTAAAAACCATCTTACTTCCATAAACTACCTCACTGCGAAACATCCCACGATGCAGCAGTGGGAGACACAAGAAGGATACAGTCCAGGGGAGGATTTCTTTACCTTGAGCCGGTTATTTCCAAGATATTCCCCATCCATCTTCTTAATGGCTTTGCAGACGCTGGCGATGTCGCAGTACTGCAGGAACGCGTACTGAGGGACACCGTTCACCTTCTTAATGTCGATGTCCTGGGGACAAGCACAAAACACAACAGCCCACAGTCAGCAGTCAATCCCATCTAAGAGGACTTGTTTTTTTTTTCAGGGACACGTGGCACAGCAAGCTCTTTAATTAATATTTTCTTCAGAGGGAGGATTTAAACAATAGTAGACAGTTAAAACTTTGCAGTTGTGCTGCATCTCAAAACCAAATCCTTACTGAGCAGGGAAAGCTCTTTATCCCACAGATTTAAAATCCAAGCCTGCAGAACTAAGCTTGACCTGATCAACAAACACCAGCTTTAGGCTGTTAATACTATATCAAGAAGAGACAATTCAGGATCAAAGAAATACAGATTAATTTTCGCTCACAAAGGCTCACGAGAAAACAACCTGCTCCGATCCTCCTCTCTGAGCCAAGCCAGGCTGCTTTTCCAAATAATCATGATCCATCCTGTTCCTAGAAACACAAAGTGATGCTGGACTCATCTCTTGAACCAGTCTGACTCATGGCAAAGGCAAAAAGAGTCTCAACTTCGGTTGCTGTTGCTCTTTAAAACCAAGCCACCATGGGCCCATTCACAAGTACAGCCAGAGGCTCACAAAGCCAAATAAAGGCCGATTTTAATCGATTTAAAAAAGCCCAGCAAGCCAGGAGCTGACATTTGGTTAACAAACAAGCTCAGCACTAGCACTGAAAATGTACCCAAAGCCTCTGAACAAACTCATGATACTATGATTCATTCCAAGCTGAAAATAGGAGGTGGAGGATTTGGCTTTATTTGTTGGAATAGCAGGAGCTGCCTTTGTGAGCCACATATGGATCTAAGCACAAATGTTCCAACATCCAGGACAGGCTAATTTCATGGTTAATAAATTTAGGGACAAGGCAGTAGTTTGACACGGTCTCACCCAAGAGCTCTTTATCTGGTAAAACAAAAGTAAACAGGGAGATGTACACAACTATTAGACTCCTAAAGCCCTGGTCTAATGATTTAAGTGAAACAGTAATAGAAAACTACATTTCCAAATGTCTGAAGTAGCACAACTGCAACCATGGCAAATTATACTTGACCACTCACCCTGGGCAAGCAATTCCTTGTGACAGGCAAATAAAGTATCATTATTGTGCTCATTACCCCTCAGAAAGGTTATAAAGCTGGTCCCTCCTGCACCTGAGCTTGCAAGTTTTCCTGGAAATGGCGAGGCAGCGCTGCCTCCCAATTCTGAGCCATTAATAATGCTGACAGGGAGCACCACAGCACACAAAAGCCAATTTACACTAGCACTGATAAGCATCTTTATCAGGAGAGCTCTGCTGCTCTAACACTGCAAAAGGGTTCAAGCCACAGACATGGCACGAATTCATAAATCACTATTGATGTCAAGGATACAGCACAGTCTGCATGCACAAGGGCTGCCAGACATCATAAAATGGGGATTTTATATTTGTTCACATTGTACATGGAAGCAACCTCCTCTTCTTTTGGGGAGTAGCAGGGATGGGGTTCTGGACTGTGTGACTGATTCCTCAGCTGCAATAGGCATGTCAGAGCAGAGTGAAGGAGGCACAGCACATTCACAAGCACCCACAGCTCACAGGGAGAACACAAACTGTCTGAAGCCCAGACTCAACAGGAATCACAGAATGAATCCCAGAATGGTTTGGGTTGGAAGGGTCCTTACAGCTCATCCAGTTCTACCTCCTGCCATGGGCAGGGACACCTTCCACTGTCCCAGGCTGCTCCAAGTCCCGTCCAACCTGGCCTTGGACACCTCCAGGAATGAGACAGCCACAGCTGCTCTGGGCAACCTGTGCCAGGGCCTCCCCACCTTCCTGGGGAAGAATTCCTTCCCAATATCCTGCCTAACTCTGCCCTCCTTCAGCTTAAGGCTTGTCCCGTCACTCCATGCCCACGTGAAAATTAATTAAGTAGGATAGTTGCAAAACTTTCACAGAAAATTTCCCTTAAATATAACATTGATGTGAATTGATTGAAAGTCATGAGCAGAGAAGAGGGGGCTGCTCTACCTCATCTGGATACTCCTCCTCAGCTGAAAACCCAAATCCCTCACATGCCATCACTGATCCCTCAGCTCCAGTCCCCTCTGCCTGGGCACGGGGCTGCTTCCACACGCACTGACCAAGCTCCTTGTTCCAGCAATCAACAGGAAACTCAGATTCTCACAGTTGTAGGAGTCAACGTGAGAACATCACCTGGCACATTCACCTCCCAAATACCCAGCCAGCTTTGGAGCTACCAGGAGAGAATTACCAGGAGAAACATTTGTTGTAAACACTCCTAGGACTGTTTTTCCTCCTAAGCTACCCCTCAACATTCATATGCTGAACTGTGAATACAAAGAAAAGCTTTCAGGTATATTCCAGCAAGATGAGTGACTCAGATTATTACAGAAAGATTGAATTATCTATTGTTGACAGATTTAGCAACACTCAGAGCATTTCACAGGTCTGTACAGAGAGGGGGGCAATGCCACCCCACACAGGACACCATCCACGTACCACTATTCCCCCAAAGCGCTGGAAGATGTTGCGAAGGTCGTGGTAGGTGGTTGTTTTCTCCAGATTGCCAATGAACAGAGTTCTCGTTGCCTTTGGGTGAAACTCATCTATCCTTTCATCCAAAGGACGGAATTCATTCTCGCTTTCGGTTTCTAGGATAAAAGAGAGCAGGAAATTTGTAATGACTGGAGATTTGGATCATGTTGGTTTATTCAGGCCTCCTTATTGATCTGAACAAGGGTAACCACTGTCTTGGAGAAAAACACCCAGTACTGCACCCCTGACTTGTTATTTATGTGGGATTGAGAATCTTTATATTCCATGGAGGAATCTGAGCATCCTCAGGTAAAAGGGAGCTGCACCTTTCAACTGCTTCTCTGGAAATTTACCAAGTATCAATGCTTGAGTGCATGAATTCCAGTAAGGCCTCCCTGTGCTTGGGGAAGAGCACGTGGCAGGAGTTTGTTTTCAGGAATCAATTTTTAAAGGAGCTATTGAAGTGCAGTCTGAGAACTTCACCACGTGCTCAGGGCTGCAGCTCTCACTGATTGGTCACGTGGGCTGTGCTACCACAGCCTCAAAACGCAGCACTCGTTGGCTGTTTTAATTAAAAGGAGACGAAACGAGGCTGGGAGGACTCAGTGCTGTGCTCACACCACCCACTGGCAGCTGCTCCTCTGAGACATGGCAGATGAGATCGTTCCTTGCAGCAGATCCCACTGTTTGGGAGGATGGCAGCTTTCCTTCTCTCTGGCTGTTTGATCCAAGAGCATCCACTCTTTTTGCTCCAGAGTTTATCGTGGCATTCTCCCCAGTTCCTTTAAAGTATGATGCCTACTTCTATTCAGCCTCTTTACAACAGCTCCTAAACACACCCAGAGTCCCACAGGAGAAGGGCATGGACCTTACCTGGTCCTATCCAGGCTGTGACTTCAATCTGCATGCCAAAGAAGAGCTTTCCTTTGGAGGCATTCAGTGCCTTCTCCTGGTCCTCCTGCTGCCGGAAGAACACGAGCCCATAGCGCTCCTCGGACGCGCCGTGGATCTGCACCGACGTCACCTTCCCGTACTTCTTGAATTCGTGGAAAAGTCCATCTTTAAGGCTTGTATCTAAACCAACAAATAAACATTAATACTGCAGAAACGTCACTTCTACCAGCCCAGCAACACCATAAAAGACATGAAGAACTCTGTCTTTCTGAAATGTGACTTCATCCCACTAAACTCTGTGCTCACACAACTGCCTTTTTTATTTGGGATGTTAATTTTGACAGTGTCCGAAGTTTCTTGCTGATCTTTCTCTCTTAAACCCAAGAAACTACACACATGAGGTTTTACATGGTTAAAGCTGGTGGTGGATGGTTTTTGCTTCTCAGAGACACCCAGCTCCAGGCAAAGAAGAAATACCAGGGATACTTGATTAAAAATCCCACAGGAATACTGTGCATAGCTGGGAAGAGGTGTCTGGAGTGGAGGCTGGAGTCACACAGCGTTCAGTTCAGTCAATTCAGAAATATGCCAGGCAGATTCATCAGATTTTGGAGAATCTGACTCAGCCCCACACGATCTGTCTGGGATTTGTGGGATATTGACCTCAGCTTCGTGTCCTTTCAAGGAATATGACAAGCATTAAATCTATAGGAAGATACCAACACGTGAAGTACTCTGCTCACAAGATTAACAGATATTATTTTAGCTCAGCCAGTGCTTCTGCATCCATGAATTCTGTTAAAACTGTTTCACAACTGATGCCATGCTGGTTTTTCCTGTGCTCAGCACAGGGAACAGGGAGCAATCATGGGCGCTCCTCAGCACGTGGTTTCCTGGGTTATTTTCCATGCAATATGCACTGCCTTCACAAATATGCTCAGGGGTGTTTTAAAGCACTCAAACTGGAACAGAAAACTCTTGACTTTTTGGATTAAAAAATAAATTGAAGCAGAGTGAGATAAAACAATCAGTTTTAAGTTAAAAATGGGATGTGTCAGTTTTTTCCCTGGGAAACTCCACGTTACTGTTGGAAGCACCAGTTCCAGGAGCTGGAAATGCCCAGCACTTGGAGATGGGACCAGCAGGGTTCCTCACAGATGGTCACTAATTAAGCAATTTTCCCACTGTCACACAAGAAGGGAGGCAGAAGCAGGGAGAGAATCCCATCCTGGGAGGCAGCACGTGGCTGCCGTGTGTCAAAGACTCAGTACAGGTTATCCCACATGTCCCACCTCCTTCTCCCAAGTGAATTTACCTGTTGAGCGCACCGGAAGATTTTGCACCTTGATCCCAAAACTCTTCCTGGGCTCATCCTTCTCCAGCGACGGGAGCAGCTGGGACGCGGGCGCGGGCACGGCCGTCGACTGCACCGAGCGCGCCGGGGACTCGTCGCTCGAGCTGCTGCTGGAGTCACTGCTGGGAGTGGCACAGAGGGAAGGACAGGTGAGTGCACAGGGCAAAGTCACCCAGGAAATGGTTATCTTGTTAAAAATGCAAAATTTCAGAGTTTCTGCTCATCCACAGGCCTTCCTCCCTCTTGTGTCCGGTTCTGTTTCTGCGCTGTCGCCTGCTATTCACACAGATTTAAGTGTCTTCCTAGCAGTATCCCCCACCAAAGCCCCCAGAAGAGACAGGCAGGGAAGTGGAATGTGGGTAAAATGTCAGTGAGATCCTGTTACCCACCCTGACAATGGTGGAGATTTAATTAAGCATAATGCAATGTTGGACCAGCTCAGGAGGTGTGTAGGAAGAGTGGAGAAATACAGGGAGGATGCACAGGTCTGACAATGCCTCAAAACCCCTCCCAGCACTCTCATGTACAGGAAAGAAATATTATTGTGCTCTCAGGCATCTTCCCTGAAAAGATCTGTAAACCAAAGAGACCATGTGTGAAAATCATGGCAAGAATTTTGGTCAACTGCTTGGGAACAACCTGGATGGGTGGGGATGTCCATGCCCCTGTCCCAGCCATGGCCCGGGGTGGAACGAGATATCTTTGAGATCCCTTCCAGCTCAAACCACTCTATGATTCTCTATGAACCAGCAAACACTATTTCCAGGCTCAGTCTCAATCTCCAACTGCAGACATGAAGAATTCAGACCCAAGAACACCTTTTATAAACAATAATTACAGCGGAAGAGGATTTACATATTAGATCACAGAGGGAGTCAATCTAACCCACAGACTCAGGATCACTCGATGCTTCGAGAGGCAGAAATACAGAGAATATAATGTTATTAAAGCTTGCCCAGTGGGGACACGTCATCCTGCTTCAGTGGCTCATTTCTTCCCCGAGGCACGAGGGCTCAGAACAGCGCTAAAAATAATTTTGTCTGACATAACCCCGGAGACTTTCATTCTCCATTACACGAGCAGCCTTCGAAAAAATTCTGCTGGAATTTTAACTCGGAGGCTGGAGGGGGGGAGATGCGCCACGTACTAAAATAACCCTGTCAGTCTGAAATTTGCTGCTTGATTGAATTTTTATATTCCTCTCCACATCGTATTAGAAAAACGATACGCAAGTTTATCTTTTTCTTATCTTAAATATTTCATACCCTTCTTACAAACCTACTTGCCATTAAACCACTTAACTTTTCCATTTCTTTTCTCAGGGAAACCATTTCAGGCTTCTAGTAATTGCCAAGATTTGATTTTGTGAGCTCTTCTACTGCTTTTTTTGTGGGTGTTTTTCTTCAAATGTTCAAAAAACCTGGTTTTCTTTCTGAACATCTTGGTGTAACGAGCACTGTGGCACGTTCCCAAAAGCCCTTGGGCTGTGTCCCCATTATATTTGGAGGCGCAGAAGGGAAGACAATCTCTGTCCCAAAATACTTACAAACAATCCAGAAGGATATAAAAACAGGCCAGACCAAAATAAAACACAACAAAAAGGGTCAAAAATGCAGAAGTAATAATAAACATGAGAAACTCTGCTGCCGCTCTCACCCTCTCATTACAACCCTCCCATCCCATCCAGCCACTTCACACGTTGGTGCCTTTCCCACACATTCTCCTCCTACTCCTCCGGCCCTGGAGGAGGAAGTTCAGCATCACTTTGGGAGAGGAGTGAAAATAAAGCCATGCCAGGAATGGAGTGAAAAACTGAGCCCTTCCCCCTGCCCTGCTCTTGCCCAGGGCAGCTGCCCTGCACCACCCAACCTCTCACTTCATGGTAATAAATAACATTTCCCTTCCCAGCTACAGTTCCTCCTGCTTTCCAGCAATGAATCTCCCACCATCAAGATGTCCCTTCACAGCCTCATTTTTCTGCTAAATTGGTAAACTGCCTTTATTTCTGTCTCATCTGTACACCCTCCTTTTGTGCCCTCTTCATTAATGAATTATTTAATCACTGAAAGTGAAGAGTGGAGCATTTCTTCCTCATCTTTATTCCATTCCCTCTGCCATTCCACTAAATCATCAAACTGAAGTTCTTCTCTACAGCATTTTGGGAGAAAAACAAACCCAACCCCACATGAACAGGCCCTCAGTGTTCTCCAAGAGTAACATCAGCCATCGCCTGCTACTGGGAAATAAATTGGCAAAGAATAGAGAAACTTCTTTAAACACAAATATAGGGCAGAGAATGTGTGTGGGGAGAAACTGAAAATAATTCCCAAGCTGACAGCAGCTCCATGTGCTTCAGCAGCCCCTGGGAAAGGCAAAAATGGGACTTTAGGGCTGTAGAACCCTCTGCCCCATGCCCATTTCCACTTTCCCTTCTCACATCTTGATGATCCTAAAGCCCTTAGAATTCCAGCGTGCTGAGATTGTATCTCTCGAGCAAGAGGCTTGATTTGAGCAGTGCTTTAAAATGCAGACAGGCTATTTTTACATTTTGGGGTTTTTTTGTGAGGATATTAAAAATACGGAGTATACTAAAATATGGAGCATGTTAAAATCACAGCATTCCACTAGAGAAAAAATATTATCTCGGGATAAAATACCATTAGATATCCAAGTGATGACAAAGCAGTGCAACAGGGTGATAAATTCTACAAAGGAGCCTGAATTCTGTGCAGCTTTGGGAAACAAGGATCATACTGGTAACTTCCATTTCTCCAGGGAGTTTTAAGGATATGTGTCCCTTAGCAAAGCAAGACTTTCTGAGACATTCCAGAAAAAAAAAAAAAAAAGTCATTATTTCCTGACTATTTTTAGACAAGGAAAAAAATGATTGCAAGAACAATCCCCCCCTTTCTTTAGGGAAATCCCCATCACTTTTTTTTCCAATTGAAGAAACATGGATATAATAATTCAAAAGTAAGTCAAAGGTTTGATGTTCTGTGAATGGGAGAATGATGGAAGAGTTAATTATAGCTGCTGTGTCACCCAGTTATAGCTCACAGCACAATCAAAATAAAGCATCTGACAGGGAATTATGTGGAGTCTTGAGCAGCAAAATACAACTCTTTTTCAGCTTTAAAAATATACAGATCTGAAGCCTGAAAGCTGCTCAAGGACAAGTTCCCAGAATATTAAAATGAGAATATGGCTTTGCTTTTCCCTGTGAGTAATTTTGAAAACAACCACCCCTTGCCAACGCAGAAAATAAGTTATTAAAAATTCTTCTGGCAAAAGTGGGTTCATAAAGCTTTTAGAACGAGCTAGGGAAATTTTAACACGGCAACATAACAGGATAAAACAACAGCTCTGATAATCTCTTCCTTTAAAATATTCCAAGTATCAATAGGTTTTGGGGCAGGTCAAAAATGGCACAAAAATAGCTCTGTAACTTCATTTTGGGCTTCCGCTAGCAGCATTCAACCCGGGGTGATTTTTTCCAGAAGCAGAGCGTGCTCTGGCACTCAGCCTTTTCCCAACACGGGAGAACCTGCTCTTCCACATCGCTGTGAAGTCAGCAGAGCAGAATGCCAGCACGCCGAGGAACTAATCTCCAGAGCTGTCACAACACACGCGCGGCGCCGGGAGGGAGCTGGGAACCAACGCTGCTCCCGGAACGCGGCACCGCTGGGGAACAGCCTGAGCGCTTCACCAGCCCTTCAGATGCTCTTTTGTCCAGCCCAGATACTTCTAAAATCAGTTTCAATCTACGGCATCACAGCATTGAAGAAAAATTATTTTTGCATTTTACTGTCGGTAAAATCAGATGGGAAAATTGAGCAGTAAGAGAGATTGTTCTTAATTAAAGAAGGGGTGGACATAAAATCTTTCTTTTACACATGCACTTTACTACAGGTGTAGTTTACAAGCCCTTTTAAAACACTTATTGGCATTCCATAATTACCTATGAGTATATAAGGACGTGTGCTCTTACACTATTTATGTGTCCATTTTTTACAAATCATGATAAAATCTATTAATAACTTACAATATTTATCTATATATCTATTTTCCATTAATCAAGATTAAATTTGTTCATAATCCAATCTAAATTTTATCCACATGGGCTGATTCTCAAAGACTCAACATGTAATAATCCAGCCATGAGATTCAGACTCAAATACATCTGGTTTCATGGAATATCCTGTGTTGGAAGGGATGGGGCCCCATTCCTGGTCTCAGTACATTGCAGCTCATTTAGCACACAGAATTTTCCTTTGCTCCGTTCTAAATGCAAAGATGACATTTCAAATCCTGGAATCCCACAAACCACTCCTCGTTTCCAGAGAAATTTCTCATTTTCAGGCAATTACAGTTTGCAGGCCTAGTGGCGATGAAGTTACGCCGGGTTTACGTGTGAGAAATGAACGCACTGAGCGGAGAACACAAAGCCAGCTGTCCTTTGTTCCCACAAAAGGAGATAAAAGAGAGGCTCCAAGCCCCTGGATGGAACGGGAGACCTGCTGCTTCCCGTCAATGGCAGCGGCGCTGAATCAAGGGATCTCACAACCTGCCCTGCACCCTCCTCCTGCAATTTTAAAATGTGGCACAATTGTCATTTCTGCCCGCTGATTTATATGAAAGCAGTGAGTCAGCTGCAGGCTGGGGACTCCCCACGAGCGGCAGGCGGGAAACAAAGCTGGAAACGGGGCTGGAAACGGGGCTGGAAATGGGGCTGGAAATCGGGCTGGAAACGGGGCTGGAAATAGGGCTGGATATAGGGCTGGAAACGGGGCTGGAAACACAGCTGGAAACGGAGCTGGAAACGGGGCTGGAAATAGGGCTGGAAACATGACTGGAAACAGGGCTGGAAACGGGGCTGGAAACAGGGCTGGAAACGGGGCTGGAAACGGGGCTGGAAACGGGGCTGGAAACGGGGCTGGAAATAGGGCTGGAAACGGGGCTGGAAACACGGCTGGAAATGGGGCTGGAAACGGGGCTGGAAATAGGGCTGGAACTGGGCTGGAAACAGGGCTGGAAACGGGGCTGGAAACACGGCTGGAAACGGGGCTGGAAATAGGGCTGGAAATGGGGCTGGAAATAGGGCTGGAAACGGGGCTGGAAACGGGGCTGGAAATAGGGCTGGAACTGGGCTGGAAACGGGGCTGGAAACGGGGCTGGAAACGAAGCTGGAAACGGGGCTGGAAACGGGGCTGGAAATAGGGCTGGAACTGGGCTGGAAACGGGGCTGGAAACGGGGCTGGAAATAGGGCTGGATATAGGGCTGGAAACGGGGCTGGAAACGGGGCTGGAAACGGGGCTGGAAACGGGGCTGGAAACGGGGCTGGAAATAGGGCTGGATATAGGGCTGGAAACGGGGCTGGAAACACAGCTGGAAACGGAGCTGGAAACGGAGCTGGAAACGGGGCTGGAAACGGGGCTGGAAACGGGGCTGGAAACGGGGCTGGAAACGGGGCTGGAAACAGGGCTGGAAACAGGGCGGGAAATGGGGCTGGAAATAGGGCTGGAAATGGGGCTGGAAATAGGGCTGGAAACGGGGCTGGAAATAGGGCTGGAAACACAGCAGCCACCGTGGAGGATAAAGCAGAGGGAAGCTTTAACATCCTGCAGGTGCTGAGCTGCCAATTCAGGTTTAAAAAAGCAAAACAAAACCAAGCTGCTGTTGCCCAGAAAAGCTGTGACTGCCCAGTGCCTGGAAGTGTCCTAGGCCAGGTGGGACAGGGCTTGGAGTAACCTGAGGCAGAGGTGGAATGAGATGGGTTTTAAGGTACCTTCCAACCCAAACCATCCCATGATTCTGTCATTCCATGATTCCAACCTCCATAGTTGAAGCAAGTTAAAAACAAAGCCATCTAAAACCAGTTTAAAACCTTTGCATTTTTCATGCCAAACTTCAAATGTGAAAAATGTAAAAATTAATACTTAGATTTTTTTTTTACAGCTGACTTCAAAAACTGATTCACCAGACCTGGTGAAGCATCCAGGATTTTTGATTTTTACAGGAAATATGCAGAACGATCACTTTTTCCCTGCCAAAATTAACTTGAAATCAGGAACTCTGCCTGGCTCAGCTCGACTCAACACCCTGTCAGAATAATCTCCAAGTGCAGATTATCTCCTAGAAAGATCTACTGAGGACAGGCTCCATCCCTGCTGACGCCGGGTTATTCTCACGGCTGATGTCAGCAGCAGATTCCCAAGCCGGGTCAGGAAATCCAAAGTTAAATTACAGTCATCTCTGAACGGAAGAACAGGAACCCTCGGGTTTTCTCCCTGTCCCTCCCTCTTCCAGATCCAAGTTAAGTCACCACAGATGATCTCCATGCACAGAACACCAGCAGTGACAGTGCTGTATGATCAGCTCTATCCAGAAGACACAAATCCTTGGGATACTTTGGATAAAAAACCTGCTGGTTAGATTTTCCCAGCTTGGGAAAACAGCACTAGAAAATCGCTGCAAGTTTCCTGAATGTACTGGGGTGTTGTTTGGGAATAAAAAGAATTTTTAAAAGACCTGATTACTGCCAGCCAACACGCACAAAAAACTGATGGCAACTGCTTAAAATAAAAGCTTAAAAAATGCACTGTATTCCATTCTAGCAATGGACTAAAGGATCTTCACCTGTGAAACACTTCAACTTCTGGATGGAAAATGATACATTGGAGCAATATATGCACAAGGCTATTACAGACTTGTATTTCTGACCTACTGATAACTAAGAAGATATTTAACTACAATTTCCCCTGTTTTAAGATATTTTTTAAGATATTTAACATACATAACTAAGAAGATATTTACCCAGAATTTCCCCTGTTCTCTACACACACATAAGTGAAAAATGCACATCAAATCACACTTTCCCTCCTAAGGACAGCAGTAGGCCATTCCCATGAAACTCCTGACACCACCCTGTTAATCCAACAATCCAGGTGGCTGTTCTGCCACACTCAAGCAGGAATCATAGAATCCCAGAAGGGGACCCTAGAGATCATCTCATTCCAACACCCTGCCACGGGCAGGAATAACCGCAATGAAAATTACAGAGGTCTGGGCACACCGACCTTAACTCCTTATCAGAGCTGATTCCAGCACTGACCTAAATATCCAAGTAAGCAGCAGGCAGCTGCTCTGTACACATGACACGTCCCACACCAGGGCATTTGTATGGGAAAAAAACATTTCACACACCTGCGGAAATAAAAACGAGGGGTTTTTCCCTCCTTCAAAGGAGTTGTTGAACCTGAAGTTGAAGACGTCAGAAAAGCCAGTCCAACCTCTGAGGTTGGTTTGTATGAAGAGATCAAGAGGAAACGAGCCGTGGCCGCATTCTGCCAACTGCAGGCGAGCGCTGAAGGGGCTCAGCCCACACAAGGAAACCACCAAGAACCTGAACCCCGTTCCTCCATGTGCAAACAAGGCTTCCCACTGGAAATATGGATAGAAGAGGAAGGGCAGAGAAAGCCACCTAAACATTCCCTCAGTGTAATTATCCCGTGCCCATCACCCCGGCCTCGGCCCCTCGGAGCAAAGCTCGCCGATGTGATTCTGTGACATTCTTGGCACCCGTTCAAGCCGCTGAGAACTCGCCACCCAAGGAACTTTGGTTTGTGCGTGTCACACACCCTGCAGTATTTAACAGCACTCAGCTATGATACAACAATCCACCGAGAGGGGGGAAAGGCCAGAGCTGCACAGAAACAGAAACAGCCACAAAAAGCATGCAACAGATAAAACCAGCATTTACAACTCTAAAGAGAGATCATTAAATACTGCAGACTAACGAAACAAGGACATCCTCCTTCCCTTAACTTTTTCTGCTTAGCCACGCCCAGAGAGAAGACTACAATGATCTCCTGCTGTGCTGGAATTCTAAATCCAAAGAAATGAAATTAAATGATGTTTAAGGGCCATGGGAAAGCTGCACAACTGTGACAACTCAATGTCCTTTACAACGCAAACTAACACACACTGTTGCTGTATTTATTTCAGTCTCTGACCAGCAAGTTTTTGAAGACACAGCCTCCAGGTACTATTTACCATATATTTATCCTAAGCCAAGTGAGTGGCTTATTAACATTCCATTTGCATTTCTGTGACAGGCCATGTATAAATACATATAAATATATTTACGTCAGTTATTTTATCCTGATGTCTGACACCTGATCTTTGATGAAAGTCTGAAATGAATCATGGAGAAGATGGAGCTGCTGCTCAGAAGGATGGACTACTCCCACCCCCAGAACCACCTTCCCCTGCAGCCCTCAGAGTTTCCAGACAGCCTTGGGCTCCTTTTAATTCTTCCCTGCAACTTAATAACCCATTACTATTGCTAAAAATATGTATGTTTATATTAATCTCTGTCTGGTTGAGGACACTGTGCCCAACCCACAGTTGGTGTTGTCACCTCTCTCCTTGACCTCCGTCCCCCTATCCTTGGGCTTGAACTTTGTGCACCAAGAATTAAAAACACTAACCTGGGGTGGAAAAAAGTGTTGGTTACAAACATACCGGCCTATTTCTGGAGCAAAGAGCTGACTCAGCACTGACAACAGCTTCCCACTGCTGGCAAGAAGCTGCTCAAGGCCTGCGCTCCCCACACTGGCGGGTGGATGTAGATGGGTTTGGTGTTGAATTTGGGAGCAGCTGGAGTTACCTGCCTGCCCAGCCAATGCCTCTCTGAACCATGGATGCTCCCTGGGAACAGTGGGATTGCTCATGCTCCAAAGGAAACCCTGGGAAGCTGAAGGAAATGCTTTCTCAGCAAATGGCCACCGTGACGGAGCTCGGCGCTGGGAAAGATAAAAGTCATCGAGGCCTTGAGGGTGAAGTACAAAGCAGCTCTTCAGCTCTGCTTTCCCACAATTAAACTTCCACCGATGCAAAGAGGGAAGAAAGAGGGTGGGTGTGAGAATGGGTGAGCAGGATGAGCCTCTGTTTAACATCACCTTCACAGAGCAAAGCCCTGGGTCAAGGTCCCTCGTGAGAAGTCCTGCTGCAGCCACCCAGAACTGCCACCTCCTCCAGCCATGCTCCAAAGTATTCCAAGCACTGCCAGCACATGCCTGAGGAAGAGCTGCTGCTCCAGGCATGGATCAGGCAAAAGTTGCCCAAAAGCAGAGTAATTGTGTTAAAGGGAAGAGCTTGCGCCACCTATCTGCTGATGATCTTAATTAGTAATTTGTAATTGACACTTCAGAGTACATGAAATCTTTGGACAAAAGCTGTATTTTAGTACCAGGTTCATGGGAGGCTGTCTTAACATCCACTGCAGATGGAAAAGGAAGGTATGAAAAGGCCAAGGCTTTGCCCAAGGTCATTCCATGAATCACAGAGGGAACAGCCTGAGGAATTTGATCTCCAGGCTCACGGGTGGCCAAGTCTTTTCAAAATACCAAGAATGCAGGACAGAATCATTTAAGCTGGAAGAGAGCTCCATGATCATCAAGCCCAATATTTAAAGGCAGTTTCCTCAACAACAGCACTGCTTTCATGAAGGGATCTGCTCAGCATCCTAGGAAAAAACACCAAACTCTACTCCAAGTGCTGCCTAAGAGCCAGGAGAGCCAAATGCCACTGAAAATGCAACCACCACTGCATCCAAGTAGGCTACTATGCATTTACTCAAGGAGCAAAAAGTAACCTCTCTTGCCCTAAGAGCCCTGTCAAACGAATTCCTGGGAATAAACACTTCTAAGTACAATTTTAAAACCATTTGGCACTGACAAAGTGTTGAGCACTGGGCATCTTTCAGAAGAAAAGCCTTTTTCAGACATATGCCAGAACAAAAAAAAAACCCTAGCACTGATTCACCTCCAGGTTACTGCAGTTACTTTTTAACACAAAGCTGCCAGAAGATCACGGCAAACAGCCCCATAGAATTAATTCTGTCTTCATGTTTTAGAAAAGCATCACACCTTGCCTTAAAAAAACCAAGCCAGGCACTATTTGCTTGCACTGCCTCCTCCCAACCCAAGGCATGGGGTTTTTTTAGCAATACACAAAACACCATTTGTTGAAATTCCTGATTTGGAGCAGTTCTGAAATGGTGCATCCTCTCCTATAAACAGAATTGTTCCTGGGATGGGAGCTGCAATGGAAGGCATGCCAAGATACACAGCTGAGCTACAATGCCGCTTAAGTAAATTTGGGAACATGCAAAGCTTAATATAGAAATTCCCTTTATGGCAGATAACGCCGTGGAAGTTTAGTACTTCTAAAAATGGTCACTATTGTCCAAAGAGAGAAATCCAAATGGAAATGGACAGGGCAACCCTAGCTCTCCATTCAAAATAAATCCATTTATCAAGGATGTTTTTCAAAGAGAATTTCTATTCCCTTACATCTTAGAATCATAAAATACTTCTTCTGATCTAAGATTCTAATAGAATCTTCTACAGCCTTTCAAAGAAACACCAAAGAGATGAAGGGAAGAATAATTTTGGAGGCTCTTTTTTTTTAATGTCCCCTTTTAGACCGACAACAGTGACTGGAGGAATCACAGGAGAGCTCTGTAAAACCAGAATGGGAGCTGCTGTTCTGGAGTAAAGGACTACTTAAAATGGAAGGCCTGGGAAAAAAAAAAAGTCATTTCTGTGATCTCAGGCAGCATAAATTATAGAGAGAAGACATTTGATGAGTTCTATGCTAAGGATTAATTTGCCATTTAAAAATGCAGGGAACAGATGGATTTCTTGGCTAGGACTATATTTGGGAATTACTTCATTTTGCTGCCCACATGCAAATAAAAATACAACTAAAAGTAGAACTTTTTGTGAGCTTTCACATGGGTAGAAAACAGTGAAGTAATGAAAATAAAACCAAAAATAAAATATCTGTATGAAATAAGTAAAGTGCCACAGCACCTATTGTGGATCTGCAGTAGGCTGGGGGAGAAAATGTGATTTTACTTTGTTGAACAACTATGGAGAGTAATGCCGGGCCTTAAGAGCAAATTTGAGAGAAAAACAACTCCAAACCAACCCAGCAAAACCTGTATCATATGACAGTGCTTGCCACTTCAGAGTAACTTCTGAGAAAGCACCTTGCTGTAACTTAATTCCATGGAATTTGTTAGGATTTAGCGATTACATCTCCACACATGGTCAGAAGTCCAGGGATTCTCTTTTCCAAAAGCCTGGGCCAGTTCCATCACATTTACAAGGGATCACAAAGCACAGGTGAGAACTTAATTTGTGAGAAAAATGCGTAAGCAGGGTAAAATCCAGAAGAAAATGCCTTACACCTCCCTGGACCGAGCACAGCCCTGGCCTCCACCCCGCATGGCAGCGGCTGGGAAGGAGGAGCAGCGCGAGGCAATCCCGCTGGCACAGCGAGAGCACAGGACGGAAGAGAAGTCCTCTGAGGAATTCCCACAGGCAAAGCCTGTGAACTTCCCTTATGGGAGCCAGTGCTTTCAAACCCCCAAACCATGGCAGCCACACGTACAGGGTAATTAAGCACTTTCCTTTCTTCCATGTGATTTCTCCAAGTTCAAGATAAACTGCATATTAAAAAGCAAACCCAACATCAACTCCTGAGACAGCTGTTAGATACCATCTCTGTTTCTCCTCTAGCAACACAATGAGCCTTTCTCCTCCCTCTCTCCATCTCAGAAACAAACAAACAAAGTGAAAATTTCACCCAGCAAAGCCTGGACCGGCGCAGGATGTCCTCGGCGTATTCCCAGACTCCGGAACCGGGTAAGCACAGCTCCAAGCGCGTTTAGAAAATGGAGAGGAACAGAAAATCTGTACTAACCCGACAGCCTCCTTTCTGTGACTATTCATCCTTCACAATCCAACAGGACACACCAGCCAGTAAACAAACATGGAAGGGAGGGACCAACTTCAAAGCAAGTGTGTAAATCTTACATAATTTGAGGGTTTGAGATCTTGCAGCAACCTCTTACCCAACGAGGTGTCAGATGATCCAAGGAGGTCAGACCTGTAGCAGCCACGGTAAGTAGGACACTCTGCATTTCACTCTGCCCAGCCCGGCACCGTCTGTCCACAGGGACCTGGGGCTGGGCATTCTTGGGAATTCGCTTTCAGGAGGAGAACAGTGCCTTTCTTTCATGTGTTATCACGCCAGAAAAGTGCTCTGCTCTCAAATGGATGAAAGACAATAAATACGTGAATGCCCTTAGAGCTGGGATCTGCTGGAGATGTGCTGCAATTATTCTCAATTTTTAAACTGTTTTATGAGGTTCTCATATTTTTGCCCAGGATAAAACCGATGATTTCTGGACATCTGCAGAGAACACCTCACAACCATGGAAGAAATGAGGATACAGGCCTAAAAAACACTTCCCTCTCATAGAAAGGATTTTCTAAGAGGTACTTTTCCTGCCATCCTGGATTTCCAAGTGTCTTCTAGCCAAAACCATCACTTTGAGCTAAATAAAGCAACTGAGCACTGAAGCCCAGACATTTCTCAAAGAGAAGGAATTAAAAGGCTCCACATCTCGCTTCTCCAGACAGCAGAGTGCACTCATGGCTGGAAGGACCAGGAAACAAAGGAACAGGTCCTCTACCTTTGTTATGGGGCACTTGCGAGGAGAGATCACAGAGAAGCCCTGTTTATTAATGCCAAAGCTATTTTTGTTCTTATATTAGGCACTTAATGAATAATCATGCAAAGACTGTATTTACACGGCATCTACACAGTGCATGGCTCCCTGCTCCTCCTTTTGGAAACTCAGCTTCCCTTCAAGATTTAAACAAAATTTGGACCACATCCCAACACATATAAATTTTTTCTCCTCTACAGAACACATCGAAGCCCTCACCTCTCTGCCGAGCCTGTGATTTTCCACTCAAGAGCCACGCTGCCTTCTCCTCTCCGAGCAGCATTAGGAGCTGACCTCAAGGATCTGCAGTGGGATCCCTAATCTGCTGCTAAGAAGCTTTTGCACTTAAACCCTTGATGCCATCATTAGTGGTTTCGGCACTCGCAACGTCACAGCCAGACCGCGCTCAGTGCCGGGACGATGGGGGCAAAGCTAAGCACATCAGGTACACGGTTAATTCAATGGGCAAAGATTAGGGGATGATACTATTTTTTTTTTCCCCAATAAGGCTTATTTACTATTAATTCCCATCCCTGTAACTTTATTTAAGTACAGCATGTTCCACCTGAGATTGTTTGTTAAGTTAATGCCCAAGTCGCATCGCTACGCCTGGAGGAGACCTGTTCTCCCAGCCCTCAGGTTTTACAGGGAAGGTTCTCCTTCTGCATCCATGCCTCAAACATCCTCTTTGGGAAAAAAAAACCCCAAACAAAACCAACAAATCACTGTATTAGCAAGTTCGAAGGGAGGTGGTGTCTAGGCTTTAATTGGAACATGTATGGCTGAACTCAGGCAGTGGCTGGATTTTTCCTTTGATCACTGTAATGACTGGTATTTTTTCAAGAAGCGTTCAATACAGCCTTCCTCTTCTGCTATTCATCCCTCCGTGTGAATATTCATCAGAAATTATTAAACTGCCCTTTATTCCAAAGGTCTGTGGGACGGGGATGCCCCCCCCAGCTCTGGCGCCTGTGTCTCCATCGGAGCTGTGTGACTCCACCACCGCTGCAGACCAGCACTTCCAGGCTGCCATCCTCTAATCTGTTTTAGCCATGATTCACATCCGAGCCGTGTGTCTCCCAAGGAAAGGCGAATCTGGACTGCTCGCGCAGAGGGAGGCAGCCACCATAGCCCATGGCACCGCCACACGTTTCCCTGTTTTCCTTGGCTTTCCCGGGGCTGCTTTCCCCTTGCTCTCTCAGCGTGCAGCAGGAAGGGAACACATTTCTCTTCCTGCCTCCAGGATCCCTCAGACTAAGCCTGGCTTCTGAGCAGTAACACGGGCAGCTTCAACTTCCCTGACCTCAGCTAATTCTTTCCTTCCCTCAGCCTACTCAAGATGATTAAGCAAAATACTTGGAAGGAAATCAAAGCCTTAAAAATGCAATTAGAAGTGACCATTTTGTTAATACGCACACGCACAACCCCAAAGTCAAACCCAATCCAACAGCACCTGACCTTTGGGAAAATAGCAATTTTTAGCAGCTCCCACGGACTTAAGGAACAGCCCAAAGTCTCCCACAACGCTGGTGGGAGCAACGCTGTCCACATAGCTCAGGTTTTTCCCACTATTCTTAAAAAAGGAGGTTAAGAAGACAAGAAATTGCGAATTCTCACACCAGACACTGGTTCCCGCAGACCTACAGCTGTCCAGGGGTGACTTAAAAATATCATTTTTAACACACATTCTTCCACACACCCAGATCTTTCTCCCCCAGCTGAGGAAAAAGCAAGTTCACCAGAGGGTCTAGAATCAGCTGCCACAAATCCTCATATTCTCCAGCAAAGATTCTGATCTCATTGCAAGAAACCTTTAAAGCATTGAAATAATAATAATGTCTTTAACAACAATAAAGTTGTTTGAAATCATCAAAACAGGTATCACAGTAATAAAACAGAAATATTTTTTTAGGGCAATCTCCACTTCACCCATCCACATGATATATTTTAAGACTCCTTTCCTGAAATTAACTTGAAAAAAGATTTTATTTTTCCTCTGCCTGTAAAGAATCAAATGCACTTTGGGAAAGCAGCAGTTGAGCTTCTGGGCCCTGACACAGAAACAAAGGCTGACAGCCCAGATTTAGATAAACACCTACTTCTGCACATTTAGGAAGAGGCTTAATTGCTTTGTCACTTAGAGCCAGCAATTACCAACTATTACTGGGAGTGTAGCAGTGGTGGGGGGTATTAATTGCAGCCAAATGTCCACTCTTTTTGGGCAGCTCATGCCAAGAAAATTAAATACTAAATAAAAAAGAAATTAAAACCCCTCTTCGTTATAACGTTTTAAAGTATTTTATTGTCTATTTATAAGTAAGGGGGGGGGGGGGGGGGGGGTGGGGGGAGGTTCTCCCAGAGGGGCCAACAAAGATAGAATTTCTATTTAATTTTGAAATTGTGTCAAATCACGGCAGAGGTGGCATTAGGATGTTGGGGCAGGCTTCAAAATCGCACTTTTGGGGGATTTTTGGGGCTGTATCCTCGAGAGAGGAAACCAGTGCTTAACTTCTAAAGCGAGCAGAGCATTGAAGGTTTAAAACAAATAAATAAACAACCTAAAATAGGTTGAGAGGGAAAGAGGGTGGTTCTCCCACCTCAGAGCCGGCTCTGACACAGCCGCTGCTACTTCATTGCTCTGCGCTGTGTGAGGGGAAAACCCTCACGCAGGAGCGAGAGCTGCTCCAGGGATAAGGTGGGGGAGGGAATCTATATATTTTTTTAATTTAAAAGGATTTTTTTGTGGCAATGGCGGTGTTTTTCCGCGGGGCTCGGCCGGCCCCGCCCCGGGGGCGGCGCGGCAGCCCCGGCCGGCTCCCGCCGGCTCAGACCGGTTCTCAGCGCAAACAACCGCCCCCCGCCCGCCGGGGCACCGCGGCGGCGAGCCCCCGCTTATTCCTCCAGAAACGCCTGCTTTTCCTCCAGAAACCCCCGCTTTTCCCCCACAAAACACCCGCTTCCCCCTCAGAAACACCCGCTCTCCCCGCCCCCCCGAAACAACCGGGTGAGGCGACTCCGCGGCCGCGCCGCCATTACAGCGGCGGGCGCGCTGCGCCGGCTGTGAGGCGAGAGAAAGCGGCGGGGTTTCGGAGCGAGATAAAATCTTATTATGCAACGCACATTTTTCATAGATTATTGCCGAGTCCAGGGCTGAGATAATGCGGGCTGTCAGCAGCTGGGGCGAGAGGCTGAGGGACAAGCGGGCTGCGGCCGCTCCCTGCCAAGGGCGCCGAGGCACCATTTCTTCACCATCCGTGAGGAGAACTTTAATATATCACGGTTTTTGTTGTTTGGTTTTTTTTTTTTTTTTTTCCCCACAGACGGATCTATTTATGTGATTACACATGCACAGGTACGTCTTTTTCGGCATATCTCGACTATAAGGGTTTGCTTTTTGTATTATAATCTCTCCAAAGCCATCTGAAAACGTTCTGCCTGTGCTCAATCTCAAGAAACCCGATCCAGTCCCAAGGGTAAAAAAAGCCACGTTTAAAGGATGGTCTCGGTTATATTTAGCTGAGCAGCAGCACAGGCTGACACAAGCAGAAACACAAGGAAGAACAAAGTGAAAACGCTCGACAGTTGTTAACAAAAACCTGGGAGTATCTGAGGTGGATTTTTTTTTCTAAATTTTCCTTTCCCTAATTCACATTTTGCCATGCAGAGAGAACATTAAAGCAGCATATGGGTTTATGTGAACAAAAGGTAGGGATGAGGTGTTTCACCTGACTCCTGACAGGATTTACTGTTGCCTTTGTGCAATGGAAAAGGCCTCCTACTCTAAGAAATTCTTTAATTTTATTTTATAAATCTTAACCTAATTCTTTTTCCACACAAACACGAGCCTGCTCAACCCTGTCGTTCTACCAGAAGAAATTAAAAATTTTCAGCTCATCTCTACAGTACCAAATGGATGTGGAATTATTTAACCTCGACAAAAGCCATCTCACAGATGCTTCAATAAAGACTAAACAGCTACATTTAACCTCATTGTTCCTGATTTTTCATCTGTCCTCAGCACAGGCATCTCCAAACCCACTCAAAATCCCAAATCCCAGCTAAATCAGTGATTCATCACTTCTGGCAGCAAACGACACGGGAAGGAGGAGATGAAGACAATGGCAGAGAAAGGTTTGCATTATGTAATGAAACTAAAACTCACTTTTTTCTACTTTCACTTCAGTTGTTGAAACGGGGTAGGAAAGTCCCTGACTAAATAAAATACACAGGAGGTTTCAGGGAGCCTGTTTTTCCCATGATTAAAATTCTCTTGGCAGTATTTTTCATCAGTTTATTTCAATATTAAGACACACACATATTCCATTCCAATGGTAATTCTTGCTCCAGAAAGAATTTCATCACAGAGAAATCTAAAATTATAACCAATCTAATTACCTTCTGCCTTGCCCACTTGTCACAAAAACTTTAAATACAGCTATCAGAATTACAAAAAAAAATACTCCCTTTTCAAATATCTGTAAGTGTAACTTCTTCCCATTTCTTGATTTCAGGAAGACTGGAATAACTGTGCTCACATTGATCTTGGTGAATATAAAACCAGTGTTGTATCTAAGCTGAAAATGCTCTTTTAATTTCTCAATATCTATTTCATATTGCAAGCTATAGAGAAATAGTCATCTAAGTAATTATTCATCCAACTCCAGCATCCTGGAGATGAGACAACCAAACAAACACTGTTAAAAATAAATTAAAGGCGACTACATTACACATTATAGGAAATTATTCATTTAACTGGTAAATCCCCCAGCATCCTCCACATCAGACAACTGAATAAACACTCTTAAAAAATAAATTAAAGACCAAGGGAAACCTCAGGTCGCTTATCTGCAGGTGGAACACATGGGGTGTTCACGCTTTCACAGCCTGAACATCACCTACAGGAAATCAAACACTTCTGCCTGGGTTTTTGTAAATGAATTCAAACCCCATCCCAACAGTTTTTAGGAGTGAAACGCTCTGCTCTCAGCACTGGGTCCTTCAGCACTGCTGCAGCAAAGCTTTAAGAATAATCACTAACACATGGAGCAGCAAGAGACGTGTCAGGCCATCTGACGTTACAAAACTGAATCAAAAAGCCCAGAAATTATTTTTAGTGCATTAGAGCACCTCAACAAGCAGCCTAGAAAAGAGCTTTTGCTACAAAAGAAAAACTAAAAGCAGGGAGGATGTTTCCAGGAGGCTGGGCAGGGCACAAACAAAACCTTGTTTGCTTCCTACGGGATCACCCAGCTTCCATCCAGAGCCAGCTTCTTCCATGACACAGTACAGAAAATATGTTTGCTAATGTATCATTTGTGGTGTGTGTCTGAATCACCAGAATGGAGACAATGAAGCTTCTAGTGGTGGCAAATTATCATTTTCAAGGGCTTTTTTATTCTTTCAAGGTGATAAAAAAATTCCACCAACCCTTTTCCACGATATAGGTGGGGAATGAGCAATATTACACTAAAATGACTTCAAAACACAAATTTCTCCTCAAATCCACACACAGGTACCATCCACATCCACCAGCTTCCTCACCTCAGCAGGCAACTTCTGAGAGGCCACAAAACACCCCAAATAAAGCCTGGCTTCAGAGAATACTGGTTATTTTTAATGTGTTCTTTCTGGTTTTAGTTTCTAAATTACTCCTTGCAGCACCATTACCTGCAAAGGCCTCCAAACAGCAATTTGAAGCAAAGTTTAGTGGCAATCCAACAAAACAAACTCTGAACCCTTGACAAGATAAAGGCTTTCTGGGGTTGTTTTTTAATTTTTAAGCAAGCAGCGTTTCTTCAGTATTGTCAAGGAAAATCAGCTCCATTTAATCATTGTTATGTACTTCACACAATTCTTGAAAACCACAAGCAAGGAAACCCAGACTTCTCTTTCACCACCTTTCTGCTTTTTCACAGCTCCTGAAGGACAAAGTTCCCACCAGTGCTGAACACCCATCGTGTGCCCCAAACACCCCCCAGGGCAGGGAACACAACTCTGCCCGCTGAGACCAACAGGACAACACTGGAGTGACCAAATTCTCTACATTTCAGAAGAATGCAGTGTCATAAAGACCTTAATAGTACCATGGCCCCTCAAAATTGGCCATTTCCACTTATAAAAAAGCCATAAGGGAATCTCTGGCTTGCTAAAATCCTGGAGACCATGGAAACTGCAGGCAATAATTATTCTCCAGACAAAAGAAACTGGATATATCAAACAGCAAGTGGGAGCACCAAACCAGGGAAAAGGGGTGAGGCAGCTTTTGCTCACCAATAGTGTATGAGGAGCTTAATATTTACATGGCTAAATTTCAACTGTGTTGAAAATTAAACACTTGTGCTTTGAAAGACTTCAAGGCCACGTGGGGTTTTGTTTCCCAAAGTAGAGAGAGGGTTAAATGTTTATTATTATCTAACTGATTGCTAAGAAACATGTAAAATTCTTTTCTGATCCTTCAAAATTAAATATACAATCCACCAGATTCTATTACTTGCTTGACTGAGTTTGATTTTATTGTATTAATAAGAAAAAAATGTTTTATTTCCTCCCAGAGTATCATCTACTTTTCCATTACTACAACTAGAAATTGCCAAGAAAATGAAATGCTCAAGCACAGCAGACGCTGCTTTTCTTCTCATTAAATCTTAAAACTTGGTTCCAGTGGGATCATATTTAGTCCTCTCAAATTCAGAACAGGATTTCATCCTGCCTCGACATCCCAACAATGACATTTTATAAATATTACGAGTTTCTTGGACGCCTTTCTCATTCCACAAGGAACAGTGAAGCACCAGTAGAGATTTTTTCTTCTTCCCCTTCTCGAGATTTTTTTTTTAAACCTTAAATGTAACCAGCCCTCATTTCAATCCATTTTCTCTAGGATTTTTTTGAGACCTCTGGAAGTCTCACAGATTTTTCTGAGATGTAATAAGTGTGAAAAATCTTTGACAAAGGATTGTCTTTATTCAAGCATTAAGGTCTCATTGAGAGAGGTGTTGGAACTAAACAAGTGCTTAAAAGCAGCCTAAAAGTTGTCTTAAATCTTCACCTGCTCTCCAGCTGAGACAGGACCTGGATTTCCAAATCCAAGAGGAGAAAACAATAATTAAAAGAAGTAAATAAATCCTTGCGTGATTCTTTAGACATGAGGGGGTGGGACAATCAGAAGAGGAGACACTGATTTCCTCATCTTCTGTACAATCTCTGTGGGTGTCAGCCCATCTCACCCTTCCAGAAGGTTCAACATTCAAGGTAAGACTTTGTGAGAATAATCCCCTTGGTCAGAGAGTTCTGACAGTGGTAAAATTCCATTCACAGTGATAAACACAGAATCCTAGAACAGGCTGGAAGGGACCTTAAAGTTCACTTAATTCCCCCCCTGCCATGGCAGGGACACCTTCCACCATCCCAGGCTGCTCTGAGCCCTGCCCAGCCTGGCCTTGGGCACCTCCAGGGATCCAGGGGCAGCCACAGCTGCTCCGGGCACCTGTGCCAGGGCCTGCCCACCCTCACAGGGAGGAATTCCTTCCCCATATCCCATCTAACCCTGCCCTGTGGCAGTGGGAAGCCATTGCCCCTTGTCCTGTCACGCCAGGCGTTTGCGAAATCGAACACTCTACTGATACACTTATTTACTTAATGAATATTTTCAGTTTTAGAAAAGACCTGGTATGCAAAGGAAACACTGCCAACTCTGCAAACCCTCCTGAAGAGCACAGCTCTTCGCCAAAGAGCATAAAATATTTATGGGTGCAACCGTAGCTTTGTGGCTTCCACTCTTAGGGTGAATTCACTCTTAAAAGACCAAATATCAGACAGGCACTTCAACACGAATTTTAAAATTATTAAAAGAAATCAGTGCTTTTCTAACACCTTCTTTTCTCTCCCATAGGTATTTTGTAAAACCATGCAAATACAGAGCTATTGCAGAACCAAGGAAACGCATCCCCAGGAATTGCAAACTTGGATTATTCTCTTTTAATTCTTCCAAGTCTACAAATTTTGCTGTGAGGCAGCAGGGCAAGAAATGGGAAGGCGACAAATCAACCTTGTGAATGTCAGCAGTGTCAGTGAACAAGAAGAAACAGAACAATACCACTCATCATTTCCCAAAGTAAAAAGTAGCTGACCTTAAAATTTGCTTTTTCTCTCACTGAAGCAAATAAAAGTGACCCCATTCTCCAGACACACAGGCAGTGAGGTGGTGTGTCTGTACATCCCTGCTCTGCCCAGCCACCATCTTACAGCTGCACCATGGATCCACCATGCCTGCTTTTTTTCTCTCAAACGATATATAAAAAACTATTTAACCAATGCAAGAGAATGTCATTATCTTCTACATCTGCTTGAAATTCACTGTTGCATTTCTATTTCCATCACCTCTTGCTCGCAACAATGGAATTTTGAAAGCTTTTTCAGAATCTGGCACAGAAATGTGTCTCTGTTTTGGTTCTTGGATCCACGGATCCACCATGGAAAACAACGAACAGCACCAGCATTCCCCTTGGAACCCTTGGTGCCAACTGAGCCTTGTGACATTTCACTGCACTTCACTTCTACCTCAGCGACCAAAGCTTCGCCACGGAACAACTCCTCAGCAGAGCACCCGCGCAGCCCACGGCACAGAGACCTACCTGTCACTGCTGGTACTGCTGCTGCTGCTGAGGGAGTCGCTGCTGGAGGATCTGCTCCGGGAGCCGCTGCCGCTGGGGGAGCGGGCGGGCCGGGCGGCCTGGCTGGCCAGGCGCTGCGGGGACTGCGTCCTGGACTGCGACGAGTGCGGCGAGCGGCTCCGGCTGTGCTGGTAGTTCCGCTCCGGCCTTCTGCCTCGTACCTCCCGTGTAATGTCATCCCTGTAGATATCCCTGTGTACCACACTGGGCAATGTAAACTGCTCCCGGGCCCTAGGTTCGTATCGGGGGTCGTGAGCGTCAAAGCGGTTTGGACTTCGGCTCCGAGAAGTGTAATAGAGCCCGTGTTGTAAGGTCCGCTCCCGAGGGTCTCTATAGTAATCCTGATCGTAATGTCTCGTCCGATCAAATCCGCCCGTCCCCCGCTCATGGTGTCCATAGGCACTATGTTCATAAGCACGCTCCCTGTTATCTGAAGCCCTGCATTTGGGAAGGGGGAAAAATATCGCATCAGAAAGGGGCAGCACGACCAAAGGCAAATCATGCAAACATTCATGGCAGCACTCGACTTATTGTTGCGACTGCTTCTCCACTAACCAGCAATAACCTATCAAGCAAACAACGACAAACTTCAAAACATTTTACTTGACTCCAAAGTTATATTTGTATACAATCAAGCTGAGCAATCATTTTGGTTTAATCACAATATGGGGCTTTCATGACCAGCAACTTGCCTGCACAGGAAAAAAAATTCTGCTTTCCCGTGCAGAATCCTCATTTCAATTGTTCTTTCTCTTTTAAATTCTGTAAACAAGAAAAACTTCGTGTTTGTGGACATTATCATTAACTTCTCCTTTTGCTCTCCATTTTTGCTTAAGAGCTTCAAAAAAATTTTTTTCCAAAATTTGGTAATTACTGGAGCTCTTGTAATTATCCTTCTGCAAAAATGGCATCACAAATTGGGCTGTAGCCATGAAAGCCTCCATGCAAAGCATGACCCATAGGTAAGAAGCTGCTTTCAAAAGGGGTGGCATAACCCATAGAGATTTCCCAGAAAATCAGGGGGTTTCTTGTTGCTACTCTAAAATATTTTACCCTCTTAGAGGGAATTTTTGCTTTGGCCAGATTGCTACAAGCATTCATTCTAAAAGTTATGGATGCTAAAGAAACATCTCCATTACTAATGCTGGAACTGCAAGGATGCAGGTCCCCAAAACATACTAAGACCCTACACATGGACTGAGAATCCAATTTTTAGGCAGTGTTTTTGTCTGGACTGCTGCAATCACAGAATTTCTATCTGCACAGGCTGCTGCTTTCCAACAGCTACAGTCCAGTTCATTTCAGTGTTTTGAACATTTTAAATTGAGAAAGGCTCAGTGATGTTCTGAGTTAGTGTGATCTCTCAAATAAAGAGACTGACAGATAAAGGAACACTACAAATAGTTGAGTATTCCCATTTAGACAAGTACCAGGATGGTACATCTTAGTTACATCTACAAAATGGAAGATCCAGAATGATTACTTTGAACATTTAAAAGATACTTCTAAAATTCTAAATATGTCAGGGTAGCCAAAATTAATTTAAAAATTAATTATCCATCTTACAAAGGACATTTCAACCTTTTATTCAGCCTTCTCTCTCAGATTCTTCCTTTAGAATGTGTTATGAGTCACTTCAGTCTCCTGAATCCTGATAACCCAATTCTGCCCTGTGCCTCCTCCTCCTCTCCTGCATCACAGCTCTAGTTCGAATGGCAGAAATATTTCAGGGATCTTTTATAAACTGAAAATGGGATTTGAATCTTTTTTCGATTAGCATCTCAGGAAGTTCCTTCCATTCCTTCTCCAATGAATCATTAGATCCTTAATCCTCTCAATATATTCACTCTCTGTTGTTAAATTGTAACTCATATCAAGCTTTGTATGGGGCTCCCTCACATCTTGCCTGCAATTTTTTCTCTCAAATGATATATAAAAAACTATTTAACCAGTGCAAGAGAATGTCATTATCTTCTACATCTGCTTGAAATTCATTGTTGCATTTCTATTTCCATTACCTCTTGCTCGCAACAATGGAATTTTGAAAGCTATTTCAGAATCTGGCACAGAAATGTGTCTCTGTTTTGGTTCTTTTTTCCCCCTTTTGAAGGACCAAGATCAACAATTTTACAAACGATTGCATTTAGCATCCTACAAAGTGTTAATCAGTGAGAGCTGATTTAATGAGGTCAGAGAAAAAGCAGTATTTTCTAGCAGGTTACTGTTACAGAGCTGACAGAAAGAACAAATCCTTATCCATGAGAAGGACACAGAAGACAGACAGAGGAAGCGGAGCTGAACAGCTACTGGCTACAGTGCTTTCTTCATTTATCTATTAGTACTAAGTGCTACTGGAGTTAGTGGAAAGAGAGGGTTTGACTTGGGTTAGGAGAGGGGCTAATATACACAGGGCAGGACATACCAACCTTTTCCAAGTGTGGAAACACGACCTATATTCCCAATTAAATCTAGGGAGAGAATTGTGAACATAACTTCCCCAATTTTGGCCCCTCTTACAGGGGTAATCCACCTTCTTAATGGGCAAGGGTGTCAAATGATATTTTAGATGAACCAACAAGAAAAAAAAATTCTTAGTGACAAGACACAAAAAAAAAAATTCCACTGGACGGAAGTAGTCCCAGACTGAAACCGTAACTCTGAAACCCCCAGACTTCTTTCTTGAGACAGAAGGCACTTAAATAGATCCATAATTTTAATTTCCAGCCCTAAGTCTGAATCAAGCAGCTGGTAGAAGATCCCCCGAGGCCCGAGGGCCCTCACGCTGCTGCCAGCAGGCATCCTCTGGCCGCCTTGGTAACCATCCAGCCCAGTCACTTCTCACTGGTGTATCCACAAACGGGTATTAGCACCACGTCCTTAAAGCTAAAGTATGTTTAATGTGGAGCAGCAGAGCTTTTTAAGAGGCTAGATAGTAATCCACTCCCCATGGCTACTGGCGTCTTGACTGTATACCATCCAATAAATTCAAGGCAGTAGTTCTTATCCCAGCTTTAAAAAAAAATAAACTATAATTTCCAAAATTTAGTAATGTCCGTCATCTCTTTTTGCCAATACCATCAGAAAGAATAATCCCAATAACTTGGAAATGATGTAGATCCAAAATGGAACCATCACAAGCTGCCTTCGGTCTTCTCCATCCAAGCGTTATTTCCATCGCTCAGAGTTGTCGGTAGAATCCAAGGGGCCGCATCATTAAAGTCTACTCTGAAATTTGTGGTGACAATCCAATTAACATACCCGCTGCGTATAGTGAGAACTGAGAGCTAGGCATCAAGCTTTCACCGAATTCTAGGTTCTAGTATTCCGAAGATACTCCACAGAGAACTTCACCACATGTTGTAGAGTAAGATAGCTCCATCTGGCAGCAGGGATACATCCAGCAAGGCCTTAATATTATCCAAGAAATGGGACCGCTACTTCTAGAAAAGAGTAACTCCAATATCGATGCTGGCCAAAGGAAATCTTCCATCTTAAAACCACCTTATTTCAAGTGTAGGTAGATATCCAACCAGCTGCAGGACACATCCTCTATGGATCCACAAGGTACCAGCCACTGGGATAGAAATCACTTCCGTTTCCAACCCAAAATAGGAAACATAGATAATTCCCAAAATTTTAAATCCATCTGGGGGCCCTAGATACGAGTTTGTGTTTCTCACCATATCAAATACAAAATACCTGCCTAGAGAAACCTTGGAACTTACCCATCAAGTCTCCGCTCATAACGTCCTTCCCGTGCATGAAGTGATGGTGGGGGGCCATAAGTGGGCCCCCCACCACCTCCTCTGAACCCAGAAACCTCTCTACTACGAGATGCTATGGAAACTGTATCATCCAATCCCCGCGCAGCACTGGGAATGGTTCCTGGCTCATTATAATCCGTCCGTAGGTCTCTATCTCCCATTTTGTTGACAGAGTTGTGTGCCTTCTGGGCACTTTTGATGTCCACAAAATCCACAAACGCTGCCACTCCGCCTTCCGACCCCCTCTTAGGGAGGATTTTGACACTTTCGACACGTCCATATCTGGAAGAGAAGCAAAGCAGAGCACACACGTTAGTGCTGGTGGGAAGAGACCACGTTTAATAACATTGCCTCCTGCAAAATCAACATCCAACCCTTCACCCTTCCCCCGTGCCAGGAAAATCAATCATTGAGAGACATCAGGAGGGGAAAAGCCATTTGAACAGAGAAAAAAGCCATTTAAACTTTCCATGGTTACATTTAAACTCCTTTCTGGAAGTGTGGGGAGCCTACCATGGGATCACCCTTTTATAGCAACAGAGCAGCAGCAGCTGAAGAAATAGAAAGGTGTTCACAACCAGAACACCCCGCACATCGTTAGTCTGACACAATTAAAGAGGCACAATTAAAACAAAACCGTGTCACGAGGAAAAATACAGACAGCCAACAATTTTCTTAGGAGACAAACGACCTTGACACAGCAATTCCACGACTTCGATCTGTATTTAACCCAGAGTCTCTATTGTGATCCTCACTCCTGACCCCAAACCCGTTTCCTTCCACACCTGGCAGGACACAGGGACCCCCAGACCTGGGGTTCAGCCCCCCAGCCCCAATGCAGCCCCAGCTGCCCAACAGGAGCTGAGAAATGCCAGAGGGAATGTGACACCACCCTACGTAATGTATGTTAAGTAACTGCAACACTGGCACTTATGGATGAGTAAATGTCTATGCAAAATAAAAATAAACCCAAACATGTTTGTGTACACAAGGAAACAAGATGTAAAAACATATTTAAATAACTTGCATCCACTCACAGCAGAAAGGACAAGCTGGGCGGGATGAGCACAGTGACATTTTAACAGCCAACAACTGCAGGGTTTGGGTGCTCAGTTCTCTCTGCCAAAAGATTCTGAGCAAAGCAGGGAAAAGCTTTGAACTGCAGCTGGTAATCCAGGACAAGAGAAGGCAGAAAGTGTATTTCTGAATGTGCCGACAGAGAGGAAAGGGACACACAAATAAAAAACCTAATCAGGAAGTATTTGTAAACTCCATGAAGAATTATTGTGAAAAAATTTCTATGCACAAAGGCAGCACAAGGCCGGGCAGATGTAAACAGACCTTACACAGGCAAAACTGTTCCCAGCCACACACACAGGGAGAAGGGAATACAACCACCAGGCTGAGACACACACGCTGTCAGATCCCCGAGCTGCCTCGTTTCATGCCTGGCTTTTCCTACACCTTACAATTTCATCATTGTTGTTGGATGACTAATCCTTAAATACGATCTGAAAACCTGCCTCGCTGACTGCTGCCTTCTCATTCCAGCCTGACCTACTACACTTATATATAACCTGGTTTGGATTCAGAGCCCTTTTTTCCCTGGTTTATACTCCACTGAACACGGCCGTGCGCACAAACAAGAGCATCTTCCAAGAAAAAAATAAAATAAATGCCTTGTTGGGCATAAAGAGACACAGTCACACGCAAGACACGTTCCTGTCTCAGCTGTCCAGGGCTGAGCTTGTCACCTCTGTGCCCTGTGTTAATTCTTGGGAGTTTCCTAATCTGTAATGGTCTGGTTTTTTTTTTTTTTTTTTTTTTTTTTTGTATATTATTTAATTAAAAGCTTCAAATAATGGCAATGGAACTGCAGGAAAGCTGCTTCTCAAAGCATGCTCTCTTTGGAAGCTGGATTTGGTTATCTTGCCTTGCAAGTAAGATTTAGAAAGCCCAGAAGAGTAGAGGAGATGGTTAATAAAATCTGTGTGAGGAAAAAAAAATGGCCTAATTGGATGTGGCAGATGTAGAGAGAGCAGGAGAGGGAACAGGAAAGGAAGGAGAGGGAAGGAAAACAGGAAAAAGCCTATTTGAGAAAATGTTCGTGCCATGAATGAATGTGACAAAAAATATGGAAAGTAATTAGGAATCCTAGTTAGGATCACCCTTTAACTCTAACCCTCACACCTAAACCATGTAGCTCCCAAACTGGTTAGAACACACGCTTTCCTTTTGCTCACTGTGTTTACACATTCAGTTTCTGGCAACCTGAGCCTGTACTTGCCTTCAATCTTCAGGGGGGAACAGGATTAAGATACTGCTGATAATGGTATCAATATCCCTAAAATCCTAGCTGTCCTTTGACTGCAGCCACCATGGCCCACCTCACATGAAGCACGGCCTGCCAGTGACATCAGAGCTGGGCTCTGAGCGACTGCCTGCTCCCCACCTTGACAATTACTGCCCAATTCTGAAATCCTAACACGTACACGTTATTATACATACACAGTCACAACTGTCATTCTTTTGCTGTAGAAGATGCAGAATGTGTTTAAAATGTTCAAATATCTGAGCTCACGCTGCCCAGAAAGCAGACAGGATACAAAACACCAGTGTAATAAGGTCCCATCTACCACAAAACCTGCCTAGCAAAGCTGTGACTCTTCCCAATATGAATTTTTATACTGGAAGTATACCTCAGCTATTAATTATTTTCCTAAATAAGAAATGTATGCGGGAGGCTACTACTGTATTGCAGTGCAGCCATGGTGGTAAATCACTCCACTCCGAGACGGCGCCTGCTAATCCCCCGTTATCCAGATACATAAATATACGCTGCTGTGCCTCGGTGTCCTGCCCCGTACCCTTGACAGGCCCTGAGGATAATCTGTGGCAATCGCCTTTGCTGAAAGCGAGGGAGGCAGGCAGGAGGAGGAGAAAGGGAGCAGAAGCGGGGGATGAAAGAAACCCGAGGAGGAGAGAGCCCTGGGTATGGCAGGGAAGCTGCTGGAAGAGGAAGGTTTGCCTCAGTGCTGTGACTGCAGACATCCTTCGGCCCCCTCCGCCAGGATCAATGTGCCGAGTGATCCGGCCCGGCCGCACCCATTGGCGCCTCTCCGAGCTGCTCCTGTCTTGGCAGATGCTGCCGGGAGGAGACCAGGGGGAGAGGAGGGAGATCTGCAGTGCTGCATCACCACACGGCTTCACTGCAGCACAGAAACGTTACAAGGAAAAAACCACGACACTTTCTGAAGGGCCGGGGGAGGAGAGGCGGCGAGAGCGCTGCGCTTCCTTACGCCGAAGCAAGGCAAGATGGAGGGGAACGCGCTCCGAGGAGCAACCTTTGTCCAGGCAGAGGGCTGGGAAGAGGGGACAAAAGGCCAGGGGAGGCATGGCCACGACCTTTGGTAGCGCTGGCGGAACAGCTCCTCTCAACCTTCGCCTCATATCGCTACACCTGTGCGTCAGCCCTTCCCAAGGCTGCGTTTTGCAATCGCTGCCAGTCCAACAGAAACAAAGAGGTGCCTTTGCTCGGCTCCCACCCCGCAGACTCGAATGAAAACAAGGCCTTTTAGTGCCTCTTCCCGTCCACAACTCCTGCGGATTAATCATTAGCTCCACATCGTAAAGAAGCGGCCGAGGCCGTGTTTTCGGCGGGGTTTGCAGTTCAACCTGAAGCGGAGGAGACAAGGACGTGGGGAGCTGTTATGTCACCAAGCCCCTCCACCAGCACAGCACGACCGAAGCACCCGGCTGTAAACACACATCGAGCAGCCCTTGCAGAAAAAAAGTTGCCCAATAATCACTGCTCGAACAAAGCCATGCTAATCCAGCTTTTCAGACAAAGAAAAGGAATTCATAATTTAAGCATTATCGGTTTATTCACTGTAGATCAAAGCACCTCTATATTCAAGCAGCTGAAATGTCTCTGGGCTCTTGGCACAGCTGCTCAGCATGTTTCCCTCGCTCTGCCGCCCTTCCTCCTCCTCAGCTCTTCCTCCCAAACCAGGAGACAGCACAGCCAGGTTGGGAGGCACAGTCTCTGCCAATGCAGGGCCGGGCTGGTTCCTCCTCCCCAGGAGCGACGTGTCACCCAGGCACAGCCAAAGTCATCCCACACCCTACAGCCTTCCCCACCCCGGGATTGGCACCTCGGCTTTCCAGCTCTAATAAACCACTGCAGCTCGGCTGCTCACTCTGAACACTCTTCCTGCACGGTCCTTGCTGCTCCAAGCAGAATCATTCTAAACAAAGCATGGGCTACGAGAATGCCAGCCAGTAATTGTGTAGTGAGCAAACCTTACTGTTTAGTTGCAATATTCTATAAACTGATTTGGATCTTTATAGGAAGATATACATGATAAGAAGAGGTGGGTTGAAGTGAGGGAGATTTGTTTTCAATATAAACCAAGTTCCACCTTAAATCACAGTATCCTCCTATTTCTCTTGCTGTGCTTCCCACAGGTGTGAAGACCTTTCATACCCAACCATCTTCATCACTGCAGAGTGCTGCAGGTCAGCTACACTCCAGCCAAAGAAACTTCACCCCATTTTCATTTAGAAGCTGGTGCCGTGCTCCATTCCACATACTACTAAATGCAACAGACACTGCAGGACCCAGAATAACGCAGGAGCTTTTTCTGTGTGCTTCTGTACCACCCATTACAAGCATGATTTGACAAGCTGCTCCGATACAGCAGAACACCCCAGTATTTTGTATTCATTCAGGTTCCCTTTGACTGCAGTCAGGTATCTTTAGCCATCTGAAAAGCTCAGCTGATTTTGCTGTGCCACACTCAAACTCCTTCCTCCTCTGTGATTATATAACCCCAGCAAGCCCCAGCCTGCATTATTCAGTAAAACGCTCGCACAGCTTGAAGCTTTCCTCGGCCAATCACATTCCTCAGGCTTTGTTGTTATTTCATAACAAAATAATGTGTCCTGAAATAATACTTCACCAGATGTTTGTGCCTCTTCTTCTTACTCCTGGCACCAAATCAGTCCAAAACCCCACGCTAGAGGTACTCCAGCCCTGCACAAAGCAGGTCTGCTCTAGGTACAGGGAAATCCAGGATGTGCAGCTACTAAACCACCATAAAGCAAAATGCCATCACCCTCCATGGGGGTTTTTAGCCAGGCTGAAGGATGTCTGTTCAGTCCATGAGCACTGGTTCTAGGGTATTCTGCTGTCAGGGATGCTCATTTCACAGCCTGAGAGACTTGGCCCACCACAACAGCACGTGCAGCCACTTCCCAGCCTTAGAATACACAAAATAACAGCAAACAGCAGCACCAACCACACTGGGATCTTACCAGCAGCACGACACCGACCCACAGGGACAGCTCTCCTGCAGAAATCCCGTTTGGAATTGAGCGCCAGCCTCCAGTACCACCAGCTCCCAGCAGGAATCGCACAGTGAGCGTCTCCCGCCCGCACCGCTCACAAAAGGTGTTTAATATTCACCACTGAGAGAGTTCCTGAGCCAGCAACACAAAGGGAACTTGTGTCTCTACACGGGCGTTTGCAAAGATTACAGCACTACAACTGATCTCAACGAGGGCAGTGATATAATAAATGAAATATGGAGCAGCTCCAACACACCTATCCTAAGGAAATGATATTCCGCCATCTTCCAAGCTTCATATGCATTATAGCCACCTGCTTTATTGCTATAAAATTTATATATACACTTATAATTTTTTTAGAAAGGCAATTTCATATGTAGAGCGATATAAGACGGTATTTCACCATCTTCAGACCTGAGCAGCACATGTCTTTGGAATTAAACTGTGCCTCAAGTAATGCAGAGTATTACTCAAAATCTGACAGTATCATCACATGCCTGGCATGGAAGGAGACTTAAGGACTGAGAGACAGAAAAATCAAGACATCTAAACAAAAACCACTCAAAATTGCACTGACTGTTTCATAAATACAGTAACTAATGTGCAGCAGACACCAAAATCAGGGACAGACCATTGAGAAGAGTGTGCACAGGACTGGGATGAGAATAATTCCAATTCACTGAGATAGATCTTGATACAAACAAGCAAAATTCCACCATCCTGGAAAACTACACTTAATTTTAAGTCTCACAAATGTGGGGAACCGTCACCTGTTGAGCTACGATCATTTCACTTGGTAGGACTGCCTGGGCCAGCAGCTGCACTCAGGGCAGACCAGGAGCAGTATTTACTATGGACACCTCGATACCAAGTCCTGGTTGGCTCCCTCACCAACTGTGTCCTTCACACACTCCACAAACCTCCCAGACTGCTTCCTCTCTATGTTTCCAGCAGACAAAGCAGGTTTAAGTCCCCCACAAGAACAAGAGTGATCATGAGACTTCTCCCAGCTGCTTAGAGAATATTTCATCTATCTCTTCAGATGAAACTGGTCTCCTGGCTGGGTGGTTTAGAATAGATTCCCATTGGGTATTTACCTTGTTAGCCTTCCCAGCATTCTTTCCCATAAACACTGAACCCTGTCACCACTATCATTAACCTCTAGACAATCCAAACACTTCCTAACACACAGGGCTACCCCACCACCTCTCCTTCCTTGCCAATTCCTTTTGAAGAAGTCATAGCCACTCACTGCAGAACTCCAGGAGTGTCAGCCATCCCCACCATGATTCCAGAATGGCAACTCATACCATCATCTCCTGCTGTGCAATGCTTTCCAGCTCCTCCTGTTTCTCGCCCGTGCTGGGGGCACTGGTGCAGATCAATTGCTGTGTCTACAAAGACAAAACACAGCCAGTGGCTGGGACAGCACTCCAACCATCACAAGTAGGAAAGCTCATCCATGAGAGATAAATCCAGGAGATGGGCAGCTTTGAAATCCTTCACCTTCCCAGTGCCAAGCAAAATAAAAGCTCCTTGTATCACAAGAAGCTCTGGTTTTCGAGCCACACCAAGAAGAGCCCTTGTGACAACAATGATTCAGAAACATGCCCTAATTACCAAGCTCCCATCATTTTCTAGATTACAATCTGAGATGTTTTAAACCTGTTTAGAGTGATCTTTATTGGCTCTGTGACCTTTGGGGGGAGAAAAACAACGTTCTTCAGGGCATTCCCTGCAGCTCTTCTTCTAGTAATAAAGATCTTCAGGGAAACGTCAAAATCCAGGAACAGAAACAATCACCCAGGTTACAGAGCTCAGCCAGACAATCCTGGGATGAATCCTGAGCACAACTCTCATACTTCTACACTGCTGCTCCAACCCAAACCTGGACCCCTCTGGACTTTGCGGCTCCCTCTGGCCCCCAGCAGCACTCAACGGGAAATCTCCCAACTCCTGACTACAAACAGGGGTTTTGTTAATGAGATACAGCACGTGTTCCTGCCATGCACAGAAAACAGCCAGGGCTTTGTCTGCACTCGTAATCCCTCCCTAAGAGATGACAAAGTAGGAAATTAAAAAGCTAGCATAGGCACATTCACTGATACTCCTGATACTTCTGGTATTTAGGAGCAAAACGCTCAACAGATCAGACAGTCCGGAGATAAAGCCATGCTGGAACAAGTGCTCACCTCTTTCTTTACAGCTCGGCCAAATGGTCCATTTTAGGACCCCCAAGTAAAAGTGATTCCTAATGAACACATGTTATTTATATCTTTACTGCAAAGTGACCTTTTGGATACTGCTGAAGTATTAATATACAAATTGAATTGTTATGTACCGTAGAGGGAAGAAACAGACTATTTAAACCTGGTTTTTCATAGCTCCCACTTTTGGTAGCAAGGATTTCATCCAAGAGTCAACACACCAAGAAATTTTTCTGCAACTCCCATGACAACCAGTTCTGCCACAGATCAGCTGTTGCAGCCAACACACATCAGGTCACATCTGAATATAGGTGCAGCCATTCCTTAAAACACAGACCAGTTCCACTGCAAGACCCCCAGGACACAGAACAGCCCCAAGGAGGAGCCCCAACAACCTTTCAAACCAGGGCGAAGAGGAGGGCGGGGGAGCTGAAGCCATGCTTTGGACATGGGGATTACACGAAGCTGGATGAATAAAAACGCCTCTCAGCACTCCATGCAACATCTCACTGGGCTACATTTAATAACCTCCCCACCCCAGTCAGCAGTTCCGCTGCTGGCAGCGCCAGGAGAACCCAGCATTGCATCAGCCCAGCCAGAGCTCCACCGTGCTGGAGAGAAGGGCTCCACACAACATCAGCCACTCACAGCTGCCAGACAAGGCACAACCACCTCAGCCAGCCAGGACACAGACAGTCTCTTACTAAGGCACTTTTCCTAGTTGTTTCTTTGGAACAATCAAGGAAAAACATAGAAGCACCCATAGCTTATTGGTATATATATTATTAAAAAAAAAAAAATCAAAGCAGCTTTGTGAGCAGAACTAATGAAGACTCATTTCTTACGGATGCATGTCTTGAGGTCGAATTCTCTGGCGTCCAATAACTGCCAGTTCCCACTGCAGCTTTTCCCACGGTCAGGAACACCTCTCTCCCATGTGGATTCTTTAATGTCTAATAAGGGCTGTGCTCTCACTGCAGCTTTTCTCTCCATGGGGTCGCTAATCAGGTCTCTCTCCTCTATTAAAACCGCTTGTTTTCACAAAACTCAAAGGAACGTCATGTCTCTGAGACTGAATATCCCCTTCGCCCTCAGGTTTAGCTGATACTGGCAAATGGGTTCAAAATTGATTAGGGAAGATATATATACACATGGTAGCAATACTTCAGCCTTGCTCTCCAAGCAGATCAGAATAAATATCACTATTTGTAGAAGCACAGAAAGGTTACAGAAATATGTAGGAACTCTGCATGTTCAGCTGTGTTGTCTCAAGCACAACGAGCTGTGATTCTTTATCCCCAACCTACACAGATGCGCACCGTCACGTTCCTACACGCCAGGCACAGCCGCCGAATTCCATCTCCAGGGCATTTTTTTTCTTCCAGCTTAAAGCATAATCTGCAGATTTGCTTCAAAAACACCAGTGGTGATAGCCTATGTTCAACACTTTCTGCAGGGGAATTGCTCAAGCCTGTTCTTTTGCGTGACTGATTTTAGGATTTGTTTGGATTTGATGTTAAGAATGCGCTGCATTGCAACTGTAGGGGAATCTCTTGATTAATCGAGTTTTTTTCATTCTTACATGAAAGGGTAATTCCCCATCTCACTTTTGCTTCTCCAAGCTCTGCTTTGCATGTATTCGGCAGCAGATGGAGGAAAATGCAGAGTCACAACATTACGGTCTCCCTGCCACGCTGCAGAGCACTAAGATGTGGATCATCCTGAAGTTTTGGAAGTCTTGGTCCCACTGGTACAGACTTCTCCAGCAACAGACATTTACAACCTCTTCTCCAAGGTTTTGTATGCTATCCAGAAAATGGTACTTCAGAAGAAAAAAAATGTTTATCTGTCTGCAGTCCCTGAGACCACCACAAGTGATGGAACTCCTCTCCCCCCTAAAACTTCAACTGGGTTTGAACTAGTGACTGGCATCAGTTCACCCCACAGGTTTGACAACTTGAAATTAATTTCCGACAGAAATCAGCCACGGATCCAAGGACTCTCAGTCAAATCCCCTATCACAAAAGCTCACCAATACTAAGAGGTTATGATCTTGACACCAGGGAGGAAATCCAGCCAGCTTCCAGCCAGTCCAGCCACTCCCGCTCTGCCACACCAGCCAGTCACCAAACACAGATGTGCAAATGTCATTTCGTTGCTTCATGACTCACCGCTTCCATCGCCCTGGAGAAAGTGCTTGTCCCTGTGACTAAACCAACTGGCAGCACAGTCCTTGGCGTGAGCCAGGTGTCAGCCCAAGGAAAATAATATTCCCCACTGACAAGCGCCCGGCAAGAGCCTGGCACACACTCGGGTGTGTTTTGTCTGCAGTCACTACCTGCGCTCCAGGCGCTTTCTCCACAGGCGAGAGCCTGGGACTTTCCAGAGCCGAGCTCCTGAACCAGCCAGACTTTAATGGCTTTCCTTCTGCTGCAACTCAAAGTCGAGGTTTTGCAAAGCTGAGCTGGAAACTTGAGTTTCATGGCAACAACAGGCGAGGTTTCACACCTCGGTTTCATGAGCTGACTTAAAGGAGGCCTCCCCACACCAAAGACTTGAGCAGAGCTGTATCTGGAGGTGAGCACGTACTACCAGACCAAGAGGGCTCCTCCTGGGCTTCAAGGATACACCAATACCACTGCTGGGAAAGCTGCTCCCTCATGTTAAGCTGTTTCAGTGATGAATTTCACCTTAAAGCTGCAAAATCAGACTGACACAAGCCAGGCAAGAGCACTAACTGCAGCCAACCCAGGGGCTGTAAACTCTGAAAGGATGCAGAGGAAGAGATGCTTCCTGAGCTCAACTGCTGCCAGAAATGGTGTATCTCACCATACCCACAACCAGCATTATCATCTACAACATCAACCTTGAAGCCACTTCTATTTTTTAAATGTGGCAAAGTCTCTCTGCTACTAATTCTTCCTATAAGTTTTTTCAGAGTTAGGAAAAAGACCCAAGGTTTACTGAGACTTTGATTACAAGGCAGTGACTGTGCTGGCCATTGGCTGTCTGGATACATATCCAGCTGCCTTCCTAAGAGCAGCATCTCACAGATCCCGTGAAATGAAATCAGATGTTGATTACATATACAAGGGAGATACTCATCCACTCTGAGCTTTTATTCCCCTCACAGTAAGAATGCTAATGAGGCCGGAAGACTTCTTTCCCTTCCAAAGATGACTTCTTTAAACATACAACTTGGCAATTTATTTTTCTTATTTTGCCCTATTAACTATTACAGGTCACCCGCAGCTGCCACAGGGAGCCTAAAGAGGGACATTTAAAGGAGCCTCTGTGATCTCCTTGGCAGCCATCCCTGTTAATGAGGACGGGAGGTATTCACCCGGCAGCAGGAGCAGATGGACCGCGGCGCGGAGCTTTGTGCCGTGCGGAAGCCGTGAACACCTCAGCGAGGACACAGGGAAAGCTGTGACAGGAACACCAAGCTACTCTCAATGAATCCCATGGATGGCAAACACAACCAGGTCAGTTTTCTTCCTGGAGAAAAACTGTAGGTGATTCACTACTTGATTAAATGAAATCATTTACAGTCTGGCCATTCTTTGTGTTGAGATAAAAGATGGTTTCAAATCCAGCTCTGACTGGGTACCTGACCACCTCTGTGACAGGAACTTGGTCTGAACACAGCTCTCATTTCCTACCACACTGGGAAAAATAAAAACATGGAAGCTCTTCCATTTGGACAGAGGGGCATCCAAGAGGAACACACACAGGTCAGAACTACCTCACCAGAGTATCCAACAGACAGCCCTGCAGATCATCCTTTCACCCTCCTTCCAGACACATCTGGATTTCTCTGGCTTCTCAGTGGAGAGATGAGAGCACTCTCAGGGCATTCTGATCAGATGCAGAAGCTCCAGATCAAAGTGTGCTTACACAAAAAAAGCCCTTTCAGTTTTAAGTTGTTGAGCCTGATTAAAAAGGGGAAGAGAAAGGAAGCTAAAAAAGCTCCCTTTTGTTCTTAAAAATGTCTGAGCCTCTAACCAGAACACGGTTGTTGCGAAAGACTGCTGCTCTCCTCCCACCATCAGTTTGTCTGAGCAGAAAACTGATGTTCCTTTCACATCCAAACTCTGCTCCTTCTCACCCAAGTCACCTCCAATGTCTGCACCTAACACAAGGCACAGACACACAAACTCTAATCCAGAGCCAGCCACACACAACAGCTACAAAATGCATTTCCAAAAAATCCATCCCAGGATGGTTTCTACCAAATTCAAAGGTGCTGCCTTCAATCTTTCCTGCTGACAGACCAGGCAGCAGCAGGCCCTGGGATGTATCTGGTATATTTATAAAAAGCCTGGAACAATGTTTGTTCTTTTACTGAGGACGTTATCTTCACACTGCAGGATTTTACAGATTGCAGGAGATGATTACAGCAGGTTAAACAGTAACTACTGAAATGCACAAACCGCAGCACTTGCTGAGTTTTACTAATGGTCCAGGAGCCTTCATCACCTCTGAATGTGCTGCTGCAGAACTGTGGTGGAGATGGGTTTCAGGAGATCTGAGCTGCCATTACTCCCCAGGCAGAAAGGTGACACCTCCAAATAACTGTGTGTGTACAATCACCAGGTGAGAAACACAGCTGACTTGTAGCCTGGGCGATGAAAAAAGCAACTTCTGGCTGATTTTCATTAACTGTCCAAGGAATCTTCAGAATACCACAAAAACTTGAGAAAAGGAAAGCAGCAAGGCTGGTTGTACACTGTGAATTTCCATCCTCAGGCTTCTGTTCCTCCCACAAGATTCCTAAATCAGCATGCCAAAGATGCAGCTAAACTCAGAATCTTATTATGGAGAGCAATCATTTTTCTAGTTTATTCCTCAATTCATTGTTTAGGAATGTTTGTCCTTGCAGTCTTTGGTTTCAGGGCATTCTCAGACCTCAGCAAGTTCAATGAACTTAATCAAAAACACAAGTGAAATATCTCACTGGTTCTTATTTTTGGTAGCTACAAATCCAGAGCGTCTCCAACCCAGTGGCAGCTCCACAACTCACACCCAACTGCAACTCTCCCGAAACCTTTAGGCTGCAGTTCTACCCCTTTACAAACATCCTCAGAGAACAGTTTTGGTGTTTGTTATTTCTCAGGTGCCTCTTCACACTTCACATGCAAAAGGGCATCTCCTCCTCTTCCTCACAACCCAACAGCAGCGTGAAACCACCACAACAGCAAGGCGAGCTGCAGTTATGACACATCAGCTCACAAAAACAAAGCTCCTGAGGAGCCCCAGGTCCGCCCTGACTCATCACCTCATCCAGTATCTGCCTTCCACTCATTTGGTTATTTACTTCCTTTTTTATGGAAAGGCAGCGAGTGCCTCTTTGCCCTCAGCGAAGACAAGGACCTAATTTTGGACACACCTCAGGACGTCAATAAGGTCATTTGCCAGGGAACTTGGCATGACTTTCTGGCCTATGAAAAGCAAGGAGGAATAAAAAACCAGTAAACAAGGCTATCACAAAGTGAATTTAAGCCTTTATTCATCTCCTGTTCTGACCTGATGAATGGATTTAATACCTTTGTATGCCTCACTGGACTGGTAAGTTCTCAACATGGGAATCTGTTTTCTTGTACTGTGCAGGGATTATTTTATTGTTGTACTAAATGAATTTACACTAAAGGCAAGAAATACCAAAAGCCAACATGGCTCTTGAACGGCTCAGCAACAACAGAAGCTGCTGATACAAATAATCACAACTAAACACAGCCTGGACCTTTGAAGAAACTTCAGAGAAGAAACAATGCCAGTCAGGCTCAGCAGATGACAGAATTTTGTGACCAAGTGTCATCAACTTATCTTTCTACCACAGCTCAGCATATAAAACCACTTAATAGAAGCTTAGTCCAAATCTACACTCTTTGTGGCTTTTCATTAAGTTTCTTTGAAATAATTACCCAGCCTTGGCCAGTGTGGCATCAAGGAGCTGCCACCCCAAGTGCAGGCACGGAGCAGACCCCAGAGCAGACAGCAGTGGATCTCTGCCTGCTCAGGAGCCACACTCTGGACTCAGCCTGGGGGAACCAGGGGGCAGCTGCAGGCAGACACCTCTAGGCAACAAGCTGGGCTGCCATGGAGCTGGTGCCTGTGCTGCTTTAGGGCACCTGGGATCAGTACCAGGAACATAATTGTCAAAGATCTGATGGCAAACCACCACCAGAGCCAGCACCACCATCACCCCAGTGAGCCACCTGACTGACCAACCTACACTCCATGTGAGGCTGACACCCACCCATGGAACCCTCCAAGGAACCTGCCTCATGTATTCCCCTTCTGAGTCTGGGCAGTTATTTTAATCCCCCTGCCCCAGTCTCCCAACCAAACATCCGACTTTGGTCTCTGGATTGCGTTACTGGAAGTGTTTGTAAAACCAGCACCAACAAGTTCTGATGCTGCCCATGATTCCAGACATGACTCCAGTAAAACACAGGTGTAAACTGTACCCTCCCCTCCTTCACAGCTCCGGGCTGGAAAAGGCAGCACCTCATCTGGGAAAATGCCTAAAGTGACACAGAGTGACAAAACAGCAATAGTTCTGTGGCCTTACTTCTGTATTTTCCTACAATAAAAATACACCTGGACAGAGACCTGTATGGGCTGAGCTGAGTTAGGATAACCATCCCAAGTGATATCCAAGGACTTACTGATCAGTGATCACCAAAAAAAGCCAGGGAACACATTTAAGAGCTTTGCTAGAAAACCAGGAGCACTGCTCCTTCTGACTCAAGGCAGTTCCTGTGGAAAGGCACTGCAAGACCTGCTGGTGCCCGATGTGAGAAGTTTTTCCTCCAAGTGTTCAACACCAGCAGTGGCTGTCACTGTTCTCCCCAGGTCACCAGATCTACCAAAATTCCCCTACACCACCTCAGCCCACAGCAGTGACACGGAGCACAAGGCACAGATTCCACCCTCCCAGGCCAAAATAACACTCCAAGCCATCAAGACAAAACATTTACTCACAAACTGACCAAATATTCTCCAGGAATTACTGCAAACAGACACTCGCCGTCACTTTTTGCAGTTATGTTTAAAATGCCTTTAACCACTTCTCCAGGAGGCATCCAAAGCATCTCCTGTGAGACAGACACTGGAACATGGCAAAGCCAAACAAAGCCCATTTCCCACCCCAAAAAAACCCTTAAAAGTTATTTATTTTCTCCAAGATTGCCCTGATCTGCAGTGTATTCCGTTGACTTTCATGGAGCACTTTTGTTTCCTGAAATCCAGGGTTTCTCCTGGACTTGGTTGCCACTGTGAATGTCTTAATTCTCCCCCAGCACAGGAGATTGCACACAACAGTCACATGGTCCATCATTAAGAAGCTTTTACTCCTCTTTGCCCTTTAAAACACCAGTAAAGGGACAGAACCATGTTCTTTCAGATAACTGGAAGAAAGCACAGGGAGGAAAAAAAATTATGGAAGGGCAGCACTTGTGTTGGGGACAACTGTTACTATATTTAGTTGCCTTGTTCTGCAAGCTGCTGAGCATCTGTTTCAGTGATGGTGAACGATGGGTTTTTTCCAGCATTAATTAGGTGAACCCAAACCACTGCTCCCACCACTTCCCCAAGCTCACATCTCCCAGATCACAACTCGGATTTGCTACTTATTCCACCTGAACAGTGGATCTCCAACCCTGGCACTGGCTGCGTTGCTATTTCAGGGTGCCTTAATAGCTCAGTTGAAAGGAAATACAGAGTATTGGGTTTTGAAAAGGGAGTATTTGGGTAAGAAACTGAAAAACAATGTCAATGTATTTAAATGCATGGAGAATCTCTCCTTTGCAATCCCCTTTAATACCAAGGAAACAGATTTTTAAAAGGGCTTCTAAGGAAAAAAACAGCACTGCTCATGTAAGCCAGTGCTTCTTGAGACCAGCTTCAGTATTCTCTAATTTGAGAGAAGAATTCACAGCAGGGAGTGTTATTTCCATTCACCTCAGTAAACTAAACAAACCAATCAGGAGCATTTGGGGTAAAAGAATAAAAACATGTATTTCTTCAAAATTCTAATTCATTTCTTTACAGAATTCCTTGTGAGGCTGCAAATCCCAGCAAGGTTCCCACAGTCGGTGGTTAAGTGAAGGGGGGGAGGAGAGGCAGCAAACCCTCTGTACTCCTGCCTAGCTGTAAGTTTCAGGAGTTTTCCCTGAATTTTTGCTTCTTTGGAAACAAGATGGTTGTTTCTCAAACAGCGACCGTGCAACAGCCCAGCCAACAGGCTTCCATCTGGGAAGGACAGTATTTCCCAAGCCTGGAAAAACAAACACCCGGGTGAGCTGCTCGGGGAGGGTGAGGCGATTCCCGGCCGCAGCCCAGCGGAGGTTTTGGGGCGGTTTTGCCCCAAAGCTCGTCCTGCTCCCATGGCTCCATGGCTCCCATGGCTCCCAAGTCCATGGCTCCATGGCTCCGTGGCTCCCATGTCCATGACTCCATGGCTCCCATAGTTCCATGGCTCCCAGGCTCCCACGCCTCCCATGGCTCCAACGCCTCCCATGGCTCCATGGCTCCCAGGCTCATGGCTCCCATGGCTCCATGGCTCAGTCTCCTCCTTCACCCTATTCCCAGCCATGGCTCCATGGCTCCCATGGCTCCATGGCTCAGCCTCCTCCTTCGCCCTATTCCCAGCCATGGCTCCCATGGCTCCATGGCTCAGCCTCCTCCTTCGCCCTATTCCCAGCCATGGCTCCCATGGCTCCCATGGCTCCCATGGCTCAGCCTCCTCCTTCGCCCTATTCCCAGCCATGGCTCCATGGCTCCCATGGCTCAGCCTCCTCCTTCGCCCTGTTCCCAGCCATGGCTCCCATGGCTCCACGGCTCCCTTGCCCCACGGCTCCAAGGCTCCATGGCTCCCATGGTTCAGCCTCCTCCTTCACCCTATTCCCAGCCATGGCTCCAATGGCTCCCATGGCTCCCATGGCTCAGCCTCCTCCTTCGCCCTATTCCCAGGCTGGGGGATGGGTGGGAACCGGGCTCTGCCAAGCCCCGCTCCCTCTGAAAAGACTTTCCCTGCCGACTACAGCGTCCTTTCCAAGGAGGGAGCCTTCCCCTTGCCACCTCCAAGGCCGGGAAGCCGCTTCCCTTCCCTTCCCTCTGGAGAATCCCACCGTGCTGCGAGAGCCTTGTCCAGCGCCTGTCCCTTCCCCCAGGCGAGCACGGGCATACAAAGGAAGCCTTGCTCCATTGTCCACCTACAGCACCTACACACCGAGCCTCGCTCCCCGCTCAGCCCCTCGCCCCCTTTTCCAGCCGCAAATATTCCAGCGGGTACATCCCACCAGCATTCGGAGGCGGCGTTGTCATTCCCTCCCCCTGCTTTAGTACCTGCAGCCAAAGGGCTGAAGCGTGTTTTAACTGTTTACTGCCGTGGGATCAGCCCCATCGAAACACACAAATCCCGGGCAAAAATCACCAGGGAGAAATGCCTGGCTACACAGCTCCCTCCCAAACCTCCGATCACAATTTGCAGAGGTAAAAACAACCAAAAAAAGGTAATTAATTCAGCGCCTGCCATTTTTCCCATCCATCTCCAAGCAACAGTACCATGGCAACTTTTTCCCTCCTTTAATACATCTTATAAAAGGAGAAGGACTGGACAAAATAAAACCGAGGAATGTCAGATTTGCACTGTGGAGCGCCTGTTCCCTCAGCTAGTTATGGCTGGAATTAACCAAATAACTCCAGAGCGAGCCTTTTCCCCCCAAAACCCGGCTTTGTAAACAGCACTGGGTCACGTAACCAGGACTTGAGGGACACGACAAACCACCATGAATACACATCCACCATCCCGCGCCTTCACCAAGCGGTGAATTCTTGGCTCAGGGGGATAATAAAGGTGAAAAAAGGTGAAGCTTGATTAAAACAGGGCAGTTTCAGAGCGATGAGGATGCAGAGATGGGGTTTGGCTGCTGCAGCAGCTGAGGCCAGGAGGATGGAGGGGGATGCGAGACCCCCAGTCCTTCCACAACAGACGAGCAGAAACCAGGGAAGAAGCGCTGGGACCTTCCTTTCTCCCCCTCGGTGTCACCGCATCTATTTTTCCCATGGTGACTCATTATTAAGGACGCTCCGTCATTTTTCCAGCACAGGAAGATTAAAGGAAGCTTCAAAATCCATTTTTTTCTGCTGCTGGTGGGATTAAAGCAAAGCGCCTGGAGGGGCCATGAGCTGAGCAGGGCTCGTTACTCTCTTTTTCTTCCTAAAAACCAGCTTCCAGCGTAGGGTGTATCAACTTGAGAGCATTTCCACAGGAAAAAGGTGTTGCTGAGGCGGTGGGGAAGAAGTCTCTTCCTCCTCCTCCTCCTCGCAGGGAAAGACGGAGGGAGGAGGAAAAAACCCAACCATGCAAACAGCTACTACTTCCTTATGAGTGGGATTAATCTATGCAATAAAAAAAAAAAGGAAAAAACAACCCAGCACGATATGAGGAGTCCAGAGTGCTTCCCGCGTGCAGGATCCCGTGTTTTCTCCGTGGGTTTGTATGATTTTTTTTTTCCCCCAGAGTCACGTTTTCGCAGCTGCAGGCGCTTCGGTTCCCACAGCTCGCGGCACCTCGGGGGGACACGCAGCATCCTCCACAGCTCCAGGTGGGAGGGAAACGCAGTAAAATAGGCGAAAATAAATAGAAAAAAAGTCCGAGCGTTGAATAATTTAGGAAGAAAAAATTGAATAGAATGGAAAACAAGTCGGCCAGGCTCAGCGCTGCCTCCGACATCCTCAGCATGGGAGCCGCTCCGTGCCGACCTCCGAGCCCCGCTCGCTGCTGCTCCGTCGTTTCGGGTCCATTTTTAGCCATTTTTGTATTTCCCCGCTCCGGCCGCGCCGCCGATCCCGCCATGGCGCGGGTTATTTACAGCGCTGTTTTCCTCCTCCTCTCCACGGGAACCGCCGTCCCCGCGCACTCCTCCCCCCCTTTCCCACGTTTTTCCCCTCGTTTTTCCCCACACCGCGGGTCGGGCCGGACGGGGCCCCGTCGCCGCTCCCCACTCACCGCTTGAAGTGCTCGATGATCTTCTCCTCGCGCACGTTCTCCGGCAGGTTGCCCACCCAGAGGTGCCTGGTTTCCCGGACCATGCTGCGCGGCGCGGGGCGAGCCCGCCGCCCGTGCCCCGGCTCCCGGCCGCCGCCTGCCCCCGCGCCGCGCCGCCGGCCGCCGCTCGCCGCCCGCCGCCGCCTCCGCCTCGCCCTCCGCCCCTTCCGCCGCGGGGCCCGGCCGCCCTCAGCGCCACCGGCCGCCGGACCGCACCATCCCCGCCGGGGGGGCCCCCTGCCCGCCGGGCCGGCTGCCGGGCGCCGGGCTCGCTCTCCGCCGCGGCTGCGCTCCCTCGCCGGCTCCCCCCGCCGCGCCGCCCGCTCGCTCGCTCCCGCTGCCTCCTCCTGCTCCTCCTCCGGCAGCGGCAGCGCGGCGCCCCCGCCGCCGCCTCCTCCTCCTTCCCCCCCCGCGCTCCCGCTGCTCCGCCGGCCCGGCCGCGCTCGCTCGCTCGCTCGCCCCCCCTCCCCTTCCCTTTTCCCTTCCCTTGCCCGCGCCTCGCGCAGCGCCACACGGGGGCCCCGCGCAGGCGCACTGCGCCCCGGGGCGCGCGCCGCGGGGCTGGCGGGGGGGCGGGGCGAGAGCGCGCAACGCCCCGCGCGGGGGGGGGGGGGGGGGGGCAAGCGGGAGTGCGCGTGCGCGGAACGGGCGGGGGCAGTGGGGGTGTGAGAAACGGGGGGACGGGAGAATTGGGGGGACGAGAGAATTGGGGGGGGGAGAGTGTGAGAGAATTGGGGGGACGGGAAATTGGGGTGGGGGTATGGGAAACTGGGGGATGGGAGAATTGGGGTGGGGGGTGTGAGCGAATTGGGGGGACAGGAAAATTGGGGGAGCGTGGGAAACGGGGGGACGAGAGAATTGGGGTGGGGGATGTGAGAGAATTGGGGGGATGAGAGAACTGTGGTGGGGGTGTGAGAGAATTGGGAGGACGGGAAATTGGGGTGGGGGTGTGGGAAACTGGGGGACGGGAGAATTGGGGTGGGGGGTGTGAGCGAATTGGGGGGACAGGAAAATTGGGGGAGCGTGGGAAACGGGGGGACGAGAGAATTGGGGTGGGGGGTGTGGGAAATGGGGTGACGAGTTAATTAGGATTGTGAAACAGTGGGAGACTCAGACACAATAGTCTTATTGGGGGGCTGTGAGGATCATTAGAGGCGCTTTGAAAATTGTAATGGGGCTGTGAGAGTTGTAACAGGCTCTGCAAGAATTGTAGTGAGGGCCTGTGATAAATGTACAGGGGCTCTGGGAGTTGTGATGGGGCTGTGAGAAAAGGGGCTGGGAGACTCACAGTGTCGGGCTGGGGGAGTTGGAACAGGGAGCTGTGAGAGACAGAACAAGTTGCACTGCAAGGGCAAGGTCCTGCTGGCACAGCTCGAAGGGGCTTCATCCAGCCAAGAGGGCCCTGCTGACCCCCAAACCTACAGCTCCCCCTAATCCCATAAGGATTCCAAAATCCTGGGGCACCAGCTGCCTTCATCCCCAGGTGAGCACACACCCAGCCATGGCCACTGGGCAGACAGGTAAAGAGTGAAGTGAGGTGATGGCAGGGAGGGCCCCACACTGCCCTGGCTCTGGGGTCTAATGGCTCCAAAGGCCAGAGCAGCAGGAACCCTGAGTGGGGCTGCAGGGGGATCCCCAAACCCCCTCGGCTGCTCCACATGCTCCCCTCTACTGACAGAGGGACAATGTGTCACCCAGGGACACTCCCTCCACCAAAGCAGGGTGTCCCGAGTTGTACTTCCTCCAACAGAAGGGAGAGCAGGCTGCCCTGCAAACCACACGGGAGAAACTCCCACTGTGGGAAGGATTCACCTCCTGCTCCCCCACGGGGGCTGGCACAGCTCCTTAATTAACACAGGGTGAAGAAATTGCCCATTGCCAATATCAGTCTCTAGTTGCCTGACATGTCACACCCCAGCTCTGCAACGTACAAGTAGACATTTTTTAACCCACAAGATCTTATTTTCCACCAAAATATGCCACTGCACTGATAAGACACCTATTTCTATGTCCCAAAATGAAATTTAGATCCCACTGTGAGACTCTGAGCAGCTTGAGGTCGGGATAAAACACACACCCACAGCCAGCAGTGCTGGTGTTTAAAGCCTTCACTGCTTTCACCACAGAGCAAACCTGTATTTCAGTATTTTCCATGGCCAAAGTCTCCTGATGACGTTTTGGTATTGATCAAACCCATGTTTTATTTGTCAGAGCTGCCTTTTGCCACCCAGTCCGGCCGGACACCGCAACCTTCCGGCAACAAGTCCACCTTGCTACTGGTCAAAGTCACCGAGCTGTAGTGGCTTAACAAACATGCAAATCTCCTGATTTAATCACATCTCTGACGCACATGGACTGGATCTGTGGTGGCCCCGAGCCTTATCCCCGACTCCAGTGGCTGCAAGCCCATCCTTTGGCAGCCCCGTGCCTCAGTTTCCCCAGTGATGATGGGCTCTGCCAAACTGGGATCTACTGATTAATTAAAAACCCCAACAACTCCTTGCACGCAAACCATCTATTATTCAAAACGTGTGATGGAGCCACGTGCACACGAGAAAATGTGCTGCCAGCACGCTCCACTGGTGCTTCCAGTGTGGAACTGGGCTCAGCTTTCCATTTTTCTACCTGATGGGAAGCCCAAGGAGCAGTTTGTATGTGTCTCTACCTTTAAGGGGCTCTCCATTTCAGAGAGGAAAAACCCAAACCAAAACCACCAAAAAATCAAGCAGCTCTTCCATGAAAAATTCTCCCTCTCTGATGGAGTGCATTTGCTGCAACTGCAATCCCAACTGTTCTTCCTCCCTGCTGGGGTGGCATCTCCAAGGGACATCACACCAGCTCCCAGGTGCTTCCAGGGAATCTCACACGGAGTCACTGCTGTCACCTGGCCATCTCACAGGACATGCAGGGGCTGGGAGCTGTCACAAACAAAGCCATCGACTCTGTTGACAGGAGAGGGTTGAGACGAGTGCCAGGAGAGTTCCATTTACACAACAGCCAGCTGGAAGAGCAGCACAAAGCTCGGCTGGTGACGCAAAACAAAGCTCTGGACCATGGTGATACTCTTCAAATGCTCTGCAGGGAAGCTGTTCCTGGTTGCAACCACACCAGCAATGCTGCTGTAACCAGATCCCCCCAGCTCAGTCGAAGATTTTAAAGAACACAGACCCAGGCTGGAGAGCAGAGCAGGTACAACCCTCCCCTCAGCAGGCCAGAGGGGCTGTGACCAAAGACCAACACCATCCTTGTGTCTGCAGAACAGACACACATTTGTGCCAGCCCAGCGTCCTCCATGAGCGTGAGGAGCACCCAGGGGTGAGGCACGGCTGCACTGCCCAGTGTGCTGCCCTTCCCAGGGGCCAAGCAGCTCAGGACAAGGGGAGTTGAGCTGTTCTCCATGACCCTCGGCCCTTGGGATACACACTGCAAGGAACAATTTAAATTACTCCTGGGAGGGTGTAGCTGAGAGCCTGGCTATCTCCGGACAACCCACAGTTAAAACATTTGGATGTTTCTTATCAGTGCTTGGAGAGGATTAAAGTGCCAGGCCATTTATTAGTGAGGGAGCAGGTTATAAACCCATCTCAGCTTGAGCACCACGTTCATGTCAGGAAAAGCAAGGCAAGAACAGGACAGATCAAAAGAGAGCCATTAAAGGCGTGAGAAAATGGGGCTGCCATATAAGGAGCTAATAAAGTTAGCAGCTCTCCAGTTTGAAGGGAAAAAAAAAAGGCAGGAGAAGTGGAAAACATCCTTGGGGTCCACACAGCAGCCTCTCTTTGAGAAGGAAAAACCAATAAATAGAAGTGGGCAGACACAATGCTTCAAAAGGCAGGTTTATCCATTTTGAACACGGCGCCTTTCCCGAGCGGCGGAGCTGCCACGCATCGCTGAGACTGCTCAGCAAACGTTTCAAAAAGCAAAGATTAGATACTGCACAAGGACAGCAACCAGGACTCTGCTGGCTCAGACAGTAACTTCCTACCCTCAGGTCTGGCTCAGCAACATCTCTGTGTGGTGTGCTGGGAAAGGGGGACTCTACACCCCTCCCTGGCTACATCAGCCGGGATTCATGGGGATCTGAGCAGGAACACAATGGTTCTCCCCACCACCAGTGCACAGCCAGTTCCTTTGCTTTCTGTGAAAAAGCAGGAGGTTTCCCAGCAAAGACCCCCAAGAAACACTCAGAGTGTTCCTTTGTTTGAGCCAGCCAGCTCCAGCCACCATCTTGTCAGGATAAAATGTATTTACGGGTCTTCCTTGCTCATTGATAGTATTTATTAAAAGAACACTATGACAGCTGAATATCAAATTCCCAGCTAGGCTTTTATCTCCTTTTTAAGCCAGCCTGAATTATTGGCCTCATTTTATAGCTTACCCACTCTGCTTTATGCTCGTTTTCTCCAAGAAGGAATTGGTGCTGTTTGATATTTAGGCCCATTTGTTGCCAAGACAGAGGCGATGAGCTTAGGGGCTGAAAACACTTGGAGCACAGAGCCGGGTTCTGGAGCCTCAACCAACACAAAGCACAGGATTTATATTAAAAAAGCTCTTGATTTCAGTTCTTTTTGAGGGTTGGTGCATCAAATCTTCCTGATGAGATGACTTTGTGCAGAAAACTCCCTTCACGTATTTTCAAAATGCAACATTTAGTAATTTATTTTCTGACGCTCTTCCCTCTGGTGTTCTTATCCACAGTGCCAGGGACAGTAGCTGCCACAAAATGCCACCATTTTAGCACACCCACATCCCACAGCCCAGGATACAGGGGCCCCTGGGCTTCAGTTGACATTGAACCCACTTTTATCTCCACATAAAAGCACATTTCTGTTTTTAAAATTCCTTCTACAAAGAACCAGAGGTTTCTTCAGCAGCAAAACCCAGTGTGATGGTTAAGCCACACTATCAAAACCTACATGCCCACACAGGACTGCAAAAGTTACTCTTGCTTGTGGTAGAAATATTAGAAAGAACACCTTTTTTCTAGCCTGTTGTTGGGGGAAAAAAATCACAGGAATATCACAGTGCCAGCTTCTGCCCTGCCTCCCCTTGCCCCCAAACTCCTGTGCAACCACGTGCCAGAGAGCTGTGCCTGCTCACCTCACAAGGGTTCTCCCCAAACACAGAGCTTTCATCACTGGACAGGACTATGGCCTTCCAGGGCTGCAAAAAGGCTGCAAAAGATCCCATTTTAAGGGAAAGCCAAAGAAAACAAACATAAATAAGACAGTTCTATGTGATTTGATACCCAAACAGGACAACTGCAAAGGATATAAATCCCCTAGGGGTGGTTAGATCACAGAATCCTATACTTTGCCATTTTTAACATCTTATTGTTGTATTAAATCTACATCCAGATGTGATGAGAAAAAAAAAATCTCAGAAATTACACTGGAAATGTTATAGGACAAGGCTTTAGCACAAGCCCCACAGTCCAAACCTGCAAGACAGAGGCTGCTCTTCCCACATTCCACATTGGATTGAGCAGCACATCCAGCACAAAATAAACTCTGAGCCACCACCATCTCAGACTTGGCTTCATCAAACACCATTTTGATACCACAGTAACATTGAGGGTGTTTAAATGAAGAGGAGTGACCCCATGTCTGTGGAGTTACCACTCCTTCACTCCAGAGAAAGCACAAAGAGAAATATTTGTGCATCAACACCTGCTGCGCTCTAAAGCCTCTCCTCCAACACGGCATGGGAGAAGTTCCTCGTCTGCCTTTGGCTTTTATTTTCACCTCTGCAGATCTCACAGTGCAGCTTTTTAACTCCTTGGGCTAAGAGCAAAGCTTGAAAGACTGTGGTTTTCTCCTGAACAGAGGAGGAGTGGAGGTTTGTATCGCTTTTTGGCACTGGAAATTCAGGTTTTGTTTAGCTTGGAAATATCATGGATGTAGCTCCAGCAACTCTTCAGGGTGGTAAAAGTTCAGTGCTCACAAGGCAATTCTCACTCGTTTATCCTAAACTGCCAAAGGAAAGTAATTTAGAGTCCCACAGGGTGTGCCAGCCTGAAAAATGTGGAATCATCCCAACAGGCAGCTTCTTGCTCCTCCAAACCTCCCTGCCAAGCAAAGGCCCATGAAGAGTACAAGGTGTATCTCCAAACCAGCACAGCCCTAACGAGGGAATAAAATCCAAATCTCTGTCCACACTGCCTTATTCCAAACAAGGCTTTTGGCACTCTGTTCACACACCTACCACAGGGAGCAAGGTATGAAACCTGGCCTGGCCACCTCATCCCCACCCTGCACTTAATTTTGGCCAAAACGCAATGAATACACCATAGCTGTGCTAGAAATCCCTGCAGCAACCAGTCAGCGAAATAATTTCTCCTAAGGGGCTTCTCCAGGGCCGGGTCAGGCAGCGGCATGCATGGAATCCCGATGTGAAATCCTCATTTAACGACCCCCAGCACTCCCTGTGCGCTAATGACTGCGGGAAGCTGCGCCTCCAAGCCATGTGTGACCGGGCAGGGACCAGCACCAGGTCTCTGGTTATTACCTCTGCAACACAACAAAGGAAAGGACACTCAGTGAGTGAGGAAGCGTTTCCCTTCTTCCTGGCACTCTGAGGAATGGAGTAATAAACCAGCTGCATCTCACAGGAGCAAGTTCACAGACAAAAAATACGTAATTCAAGGGGACCCTGATCTTCATCAACACCATTTAAGATGTTCAACACTCCCTCCGACCTCCACTGCCTTTGCCTGAGCAAAATTAGGAGGAATAGACTATCCCACGTAGGTCTGTGGGCTTGGAGGGAAAGGGGCCCCACAGTTTTGCTCCCTGGAGGCACCAGCTCTCCCCACCCCTTTTGTGTGTATTTTTTTTAACGTGCCACACATCAGCACAATGCTGACAAGGGCTTTGTATGTTTTCTGCCTATGCAGCAGTTCAAGACACACAACTCTGGATTTTTTGAAAGGGAAAGGGGGAGGGAGCTGCCCTTTGCTGTACTGTTTAATTGCACTGCTTGCTCTTCTGCATGACCACAGGGAAGGGAAAAAGCACCAAGGTTTAAAAACAGAACCATTTTTAGTAGCCAAGAGGGTCAAACTCAGTCTTCTCACAAGAGAAGCTCAGAAAAAAATCTACCAGAGACAAGACAAAAATTATAAATCACCAGGGTTTCTTCTCTTGAGTTGGATGTGACCCCAGAAAACAGCACATCCATCCTCACTTGCTGCTGTTACAGTCTCACATTTGCACACCTGCCAATGCAGATTCCAGCACTGAGGGGGAAAAAAAGGAGGGAAAGGTCTGGAAAGCTGGACTGTGGGTTTTTCCACCTGCCAGGAGCAGCTCAACGAAGGCCGGGTGGCTGAGCTCCAAGGAGCAGCGAGCAGAGCACGTTTGCAGCCTTCTGGAGTTCCCATCTCACACGCACATGCGTGATTCGGACAGCGCTGGCAAACAGCTTCCCTCAAAAATAAGGATGACTAATCCACAGCAGCGCCGCTTTATTTATTTATTTTAAAGGCCACAAGGCAGAGCTTTTTCCAGAAGCATCAGCCTTTGTGAAGCAGCAAGCAGTGGGAAGGGGAAGCCCTGGGACCCACTGATGCTCTGCAGACAGAAGTAACCACAGGAACACTGTGGGTTTGTGTGGCCCGTGTGTGACACACGCAGACATGGCTGGAGCATCGTCCCTCGTGTTTCTGGCAAGGCCAGATCCCACTGCCTGGGTGACTCCTGGATCCCTGTGTGGCTCGCAGGGATCTGCTGTGGAGAAGGGTTTAATAAACAATACATTGTTTCCCTTGGAAAAACAAACGAACAAACAAAACTGAGGAAAAAAGGCATGAAACAGCTTTAACCCATAACGGCAGCATCCCCCTGGCTGCTGGGAAAAAACGGGCTGCAGGGATTTGGGATCACCTGAATGGCTCGGTGGGCCCAGTCCCCCCAGCAAGGTCACTCTGGCCCGCAGGGAATGCACACATTAGTGCTCCAGTGCAAGGCTGTGCTGGAACCGCAGCGGAGGCAGCGCTGCAGGAGGTCACTTAGGGACTGCAAAAAGGGAATGGATTAAAAAAAAAAAAAAAAAAAAAATCCATCAGCAGATGTTTACTGACATGCAGCAAATCCACGGCTCGGCTCTGGGAAGCGGCGTGGCTGGAGGGAGAACAGCCCAGTTCCCAGGACGCAGCAAATACTGTGCATGAACGGATTTAGGTTACAGCTTTTAGCCAGCCCCACACCCCACCCCACCCACCACCCCCACCAAAAAAACCCAAAAAAAAACCCAAACCAAATTTGTCATCTTTTTAAGCACTCAGAAATTGAGGTTTGCCACCGAGGTGATTTTGGGTGGTGGCACCATTAAATACTTACCCACCTCACAGCCAAGGGCTGCACAATCTGAAATTTGTGAGTGTTTGCAAATGGTTTGGAAAGCTTTCCAAGGAAGGTGCTGTACGATTGTAAATCCTTCCCGTTATTAATAAAAGGGAGCTATTGTTCCAGCTCTAATCAAGCCTTGTCTCCAGCTGGGCAATTTTAAAATGCAATTCAAAACACACAGAGGAAAAAAATAAAAGATCATGAGGAAGCTTCGGGAAAAAAAAAAACAAAAACAAAAACCAAAACCAAAACAAAACAGTGAAGGAGAAATAGGAGGGGGGAAGGAAAAGAAAAAATAATACTCCTGCAATTTAAAATGAATTCCGAGCAGGAGCATGCTGGGGCGGAGGGGGAATCCCCTCTCCCACCGCCTGGGAAAGGTCACTTATGCCATCGGTGCCATGGCCACGCCGGAGCAGAGCTGCGGCGCTGCCAGCCCTGCCTCATCCATCTCCATCAGCGACAGCGCTGCTTTCCATTTATTTAGAGGGGGAAAAAAAACCCAAAAAACAACCCCACCAAAAAAAAAAAAAAAAAAAAAAAAACCAAAAAACAAAACCAACAAACCCCTCCAAGTTGCAAACACCTCCCAGCGCTCTGTTTTCAAGGCTGGGGAACAGAGCAAGGGGGAGCGGCTTGGAATGAGGCTCGCAGCCAGGGAGAGGTGGCGCATCCTCCGCACCCTCCTCCTCCTCCGGCCCGGCGCTGCGGCAAAGGCGCCGCAGTGGGGGCTCCCCGCCCCCGTGGAAACTTCTGGAACAAGCACAGCCAAGCTGGAGAGAGGAGAGAAACCTTTATACCCGCAGAGGGGAGAGGAAAAAAACCCCCAACAAACTCGTGTAATAAAAGGGAGAGGACTGCACAAGGCCGGGGAAAAATAAGAGATCTCTGTAAAAGTGAAGCCCCCGAGCGGCTCCGGCAGCCCCGGCTCGGGGGGTGGTGCAGCCGCCTCGGCTCGAAACAAAACGCCCCAACAAAGCGTATTTAAAAAAAGAGAGAGAGGAAAAAAAATGGTGGTGTTTGTAGCGCGAGATGGTGGGATAAAGGAGCTGATCCCTCCTCCTGGATCTACAGCAAAGCCGGCCATTGCAGTTCCATTTATCCTTTTTTTGTGCAATGAATTGTCTGATCCGGACTATTGGGTTGCATTCGCAGCTTCACTTACTGCGGTTTGGTTCTGTTGTGCTTTTTTCCTTTTTGTTTCTTTTTCATTCTTTGTTTTGTTGTTTGTTTTTTTTTTTTTTTCTGGGTATATTTTTTTCCTCTTTTTCATTAAAAAATAATCCTTCCCAAATCTCCCAAGGAAAATCTGCATCTCTGTGGAACAAATAAAACATTCAGGCATAAACTTCCATCATGGACTGTAAAAAAAGAGATGGGTTGGTTTTTGTTATTTTTTTCATTTTTTATTTTTCTTTTTGATGGCATTTTTTCTCCTGCTTTTAGGACACAGTGTAGTAGGAATCCAATGGAGGAAAACAAAGGTAATATACATATATATATATAAAATCAAAGTTATATTGGGCCAAAGTTATAGTGATTATATATAATTAAATTATAGTTTTTAGGTGTGTGGGCTTATTTTATATTTTAAGTAGTCCCTGGGAAAAGGTCATGTGTATATAAAAAAATATATAGCGGTATTTGTATATTTATATTTAATGAATAGATGCAAGTATTTCTGTATCTGTAGAAATAAAAGAGCATCTGTACGGGCCTAAATCTGCTATTCTATGGAAAAAAAGCAGCATTTTTAGGTACGTAGTTTATAAGAATTAAGAGGCAATGTTACAGCCTGTAACAACGCTCTGATGCAGGAAAAAAAAAGGTAAGGCAACATTAAAAGAATATTTAAAACAACAAAAAAACCCCCAAAACAAAACAAAACAAGCATGGTACCTTGGCTACAGCCTCCAACAACGAGCGTGTGGATGTTACGGGATTTGGGGTTTTTTAATGGTATTACCACGTCTGATCACACCAATATATGATTTTAATTAAGAGAATGGCGGGCGAGCTGTCGTGGGGAGCAGGCGAGCAGCGATGGCTTCTTCCCATACCACTCCGGCTCCGATGATAAATCAATCTTCGTGCGTTTGGGACTTTTTTTTTTTTGGTGGTTTTTTTTTTTTTTCCTTAAGCACTTTTGGGGATTTTCCATGCCGTGAGGAGACTGGGAGATGGCGGCTTCAACCCCCGCGAAGGAGAAAGCGGTGGAAAAGCGAAGAAGTAGCCATAAAATACCCACCTTGGGGTGGGGTGTGTGTGTGGTGATGATGAAGGGAGGGGGGGGGGGGGCATGTGGAAAGCGCAATACAGGGCCAAAACCCCTCAGCTGTGAGGGGGGAAAAATAACATTTTAGGGGTATAATTGGGGGAGCGGGGGCGAGCTGAGGTGACAGGAAAAAACCGGGGGCTCCGCCATGGCCGAATAAAAATGCGCATTTCTGGCCATTTTCACATCCTTTCGCAAAGGCGGCGAGGACAAAAGGGTAGGAGGGAGGGGGGATAAGAAGAAGGTCAGGTTTCACCCGCAGCGCTTTCGCCGCCCGCCCGGAGGGGATTCCCACAGGATCAGAGCCCTCCGCTGTGCCCACACCGCTCCTCGCCCGTCCTTCCCCCCGCTCTCCGCCCGCCGCCATTTTGTCGCCTCAGAGCCGCTCCCGCGGCCCCGCCGGGCGGCCATTTTGTGAAGCGAGCGCGGGGGGGCAGCGCCTGAGGGGCCGTGAGGGGCAGCCCCGGCCGGCGCCGCCTTTTGTCACCCCAAACCCTCCTTTTCCTCCTCTTTTTATCTTTTTTTTCTTCAGGGGTTTCTCTCTTTCCTCACGAAACACTTCGTGCTTAACTCCCCGCCTAGAGCCCCATCGCTTCAGCAAAAAAACAAACAAGCAATAAAATAAAAAACCAACATACTCAGATGAAGCAATCCAATAAATGAGATTAAAGCATATTCCCCAGCTTGGCTGTGTGGAAAAGTTTAGCAGCACGGAGAATTAAGGTATATATTATTATATACATATTTATTCCCGTTCCTTCACCATTTTTCCCCCCAGTGATAAATCTCTGACGTCAATAATCCACCTTGACAAAGGGGATAACCTCTTCGAAAAATATCCATGTTTTTATTTCAATAAAGCACCTCACTCACACTACTTTACTGGACATTTCATCAAAATAAAGATATAACTTAAACCACTCGAAGCCAAATCTGGGTGAAAATTGGTAATTTTCAGGAAATAGGGCTGCAGGATGCTGTAATCACTGATACGATGAAGGAAATCTGGGATATGAAATAGCAAAATCCTGCTCGCAGGTGTGTGCTGTGCAGACGTCTGTTCACAGAAATAGGGTGGGTTGGGCTTTTTATCCTTTATTTTATAAAGAAGCCAGTATAGCACTCGCAGCCTGGTAACGCGCTTGCGCACTCGCCTCATCCCTTTCCCCTCATGCTGTCAAAATCAATGTGTTTTAAAACTACGTTGTGGCAGTGGGTGGTTCAGTTTTGCCAGGAAAATCGGGGATAAAAAAAAAAAAAAAAAGCTGTAAGCTAATATTCTCTCTCTCTTTTTTTTTTTTTTTTTTAATATATATCTCACCTGTGCTGCATGACCTGGAGAAATCCATGCTTTGGGCTGTTCCTTGTATAATCCCTGCTGGTTTTCGCCTCTACCAGAATCAGCAGGATCAGACCACTTTTCATTTAAGAAATATAATTTTTTTTAGGCTGTGTCAAAGGAATGTGTAGAAAATAGGTCTGAATGCTCTGTGGGGAAGAACAACGCTGCAGGGAGCTGGCTGGGATGTGACTGCCATTAACCTGGGATCCAAAGGAAAAAACACCCCAGTTTTCCTGCAGCTCTTTCTATCTTGCTTGAGAAAAACCATCTCCAGCACCCAGCCTTGCTCCCAGCACCTTTTCCAGCCCCTTTATCATCCCACTTTCCTTGCACCACACTACAAATCTTCCATTTTCCAAAGAAACCTGCAAAAAGGTTGGGTTTTTTTTTTTCCATGAAGCAACACTTCAACCACTGATTCAAAACCACTACAAGCTATGCCTGGCAGCTCCTCCTTCAATTTAAAACATCTTTTTAAAAACCAGGCAGTCTTTGAGTTGTAAAAAGATAACCTTTAGGCTTTTTTTACGGGACACACGGTTGTATTCCTGGGAGCAAGTTGGCCTCGCAGCAGCGGGAGAGATCAGATGCCTTCGCTGGGAAAGCCCAAGGAAATTTTATCCGCGGGCCGCACCCAGCCTGAAGTGAGGAAATATTTGCATTTGCTGCTCCTCGGAAGGCAGCCAGGTCCTTCCCGCTCTCCTCAGCCTGCCAAGAGGGATTGCAAGAGCTGATTGCAGCAGCCAAGGGAAGGGCTGGAGCCATGCGGAGCGCTGCCACCCTCCCTGCCCTTTGCCACTGCCACAGGGACAAGAGGAGGGACCTGGAGTGGGGTTCACGCCTGGCTGGTCCAAGGTGGGCCCAGCCCCCCAGAATGTTACTGTTCAAGGCAGGATGCGTGGTTGGTTTATATCTGCAGATCTGGGTGATTCAGAAGTGTTTGTGACGGGGTGAGGAGCCCAAGGACAGGCTGAGCCCCTGCAGCCCATCTGGGTTTGCTCGGCAGCGGGACAGGATCCAGCTCCTGCAGGATCTCCTGCATGCGGCTCAGAATTCCTCGAGCTCCTCCCAAGGGAAAACACGGGGCTGTGCTTTTCAGGCACAATGCTCCCCACGCCTCAGCTCGTAGTGCTTCTCCCTTTATCTGGGAAGAAGATGCCTTAAATCAGCCTTTTTGTCCTCTTACCTGTGTCCATGTATCCCTGTCCCTTGTCACCCTCCACTCCTGAAATACCACGTCAAATCCCACCACACCACATCCCTTCACCATGCTGCCAAACTCTCCAGCAGTGCCTTTCCTGTCTCCTTGCTTTCTAGGACCTTCTCCAAGGCTGCAGTAAATAAAAGCATTTCCCTGCCTGTCTCCAGCCAAAAATTCTGCAGTCCCAGTGCCAACAGCCCATCCTGGAAGGCTCCAAGGGGGAAATACCCAACTCCTTCCCACCATTCCTCTATGGAAGGGTAGTGCAACTTGGAATAACACATCCAAAACACCACTCAACATTGCACTTCCATCCTCCCCAAAAACCTTGAGTGGAAAAATATCTGTATTACAAAAAGCAAGCAGCTCTCTTTGCCCTCTGGGCCTTATTTTTCCTGCTCCCTTTGGCCACTGCCACATCCTTTTACTTTTTTAGCATCATTTTGATGCCAGATTTTCCTCACAGTTCAAGAAGCTTTGGAAAGTGAGAACTGACTTGGAGCACAGGAATTCCTTGGCATGGGACAAGGAGTTCCTACCCAACCGGACCCAAAGCCACCAACTTACGTGAGCAGGACAAACCACAACTTATTTATAAATACCTTTAAAGCAAGTTGTGACCTGATTGGTGGCCTGGAGATGCTCATTAACAAACACTGAGTAATCAGCTTTGTAGACAGGGAAGAGTCATCAGGAAATAGTTATTGATGTGATTAATTAACCATCATTAACCCCTTCACTCATAAACACAGCACGCGCCGCAGATGCTGTATGTGATCCAGGAGCTGCTGCTCTGGTGGTTGCTTTCTTTGTTTACAGCTCCCATTTTCCATCAGGAAAGCATTAAACATCATCTCACATGCTCTTGCTATTTTCTGCTCTCGATTTGTGGCTTTTTAAACACTTTCGGTTAAAAAGAAAGTTAAAAAGTTTCTCCGCCTGGTTTGCAACGCCCTCGCAAACAAAACCACTAAGCACCGGCAACATCGGTTGTGCAGATGTTGGGCACGCAGAGAAATGGTCTAATTTCTGCTGGTTTGAGGCCGGGACTGAGAGGAGATCAAAAAGCTTCCACTGGCAGAGCGATATAATTTTGGATTATATGCAGAAAGGGGGCTGTCCGTCTTTCCCAGCGTCCCGGCCCTGCGAGATGCTTTTAGCTGGAGTTTTGCTGCCTGATGGAGGAATCTGTGCTCCGGCTGCCCTCTGCCGGCTCCGGGACAGATAGTCAGCAAAAAAACCCCAAACCACACCAAAACCCTTTTATCAACACCACGAAACATCGCCAGATCCCATATCCACCCCAAAAAACAACACTCGGCTCTCCCCTCGGTGACAGCAGCATCTGCCACATTGCTACACCCTAAAATCAACTTTTGTGGAACGTTAGTTATGGATCAACTCTCACCACGCCTAGAAAATCCAAAACCGGCTTTTTTTCCTTATTTTTAAACTTGGATTTGATAGGTTTGGAATGCAGGGTGGATGAAAGGAATGAGAGTTTTTAAACTTGGGGTTTTATTTAACTGTGAGTAACTAAATCAGTGCCCGCTCTCCACAGAGAGAAACATTTTGGTGAAACCCCAAGGAAGTTCGAGAAGAAAGAAACATCACCCAAGAAAACCAAACTGGCCTTTGGAAAAAGGAGTTTAAACAAAGAAATAAGGAATAAAACCTCCATTCCCCACTGCTGCTCTGTCAGGGCATTATATATTCATCATGAGCGCAGAGCTGTGTCGGGGCATATGCACAGTTCTCCACCCTGCCAGCCCAGGTCAGGGTCCTGGGGACATTTTTGGTGATGAAAACCCAGCTCTGCAGTAATTTGGGAGTGCAGCAGGCACCCATGGTCAGCCATGGGGTGCATCCCACTGGGGGCACCCCCATTTTGGTGCCTGGCACTGGAAGGGGTTGATGAGCTGCAGGGTCTCAGCAGGACGACTCGTTGCGCCAGTGGATGTGGCAGGACTTGCAGAGGAGGTGGTCGCCCAGGGGGTAGCACCCGTCCTCTGTCAGCTCCGGTGACAGGGGCATCCTGCAGCTCTGGGGGCAAGAGGGGAAAAGGAAGCCACCTTTTAGGGGTCCCTGTGTGTGTTTCATCCTATTTTCCCCGCAAAACCCACTAGCACCCCAAAAAAGTGACAAACTACATCAAAAACATGCAAAACTGAAGAAATTCTCCAAACACATCATCATCATCACCACCCAATTTATTTATTTTCCCCCTCCCCCATTACCTGTAGGATAAACTGGGGGCTAAAAACCAGCTGTGGGTGCTGCCATCCCTGTCTCCCTGCTCAGCTAAGGTTCAGTGCCACCCCCTTGGCTTTGGGGGCCCCCATTCCCTGGGGCCGTACCTCGCAGCGGTAGCAGCTCTCGTGGAAGCTGCGTCCCAGGCACTCGATCTTGTAGGTGTCCTCGTCCTCATGGGGGACAATGGGGCGCTCGCAGGCGCTGCACACCACGGCGTATTTCCTGATGGGAGCCAACGGGGGCGGCGTGAGCCCTGCAGGGTGACGGGGACGAGCCGAACCCAGCTCCCAGTGTGGGACACCCTCCCCCATGGCCAACCTGTAGTAGTCGGGCACGCAGTACACATCACCCTGCTCATCCACGGCAAAGCTTTCAGTGCCGATGGCCCGGCCACAGGCAGTGCAGGAGAAGCAGCTGGGGTGGTACCCCTTGCCCAGGGCACGGACAATGTGCTCCGTGATCAGCCCCTGGCACTTGGCACATTTCTCCAGCGTGGCCTGGAATTTAGGGAACACATGCCATGAGACAGCAGCCCACGCCCCGAGGGATATTCCGAGGGTGCCGGTTTTCCCCGATGGAGGATGGGTACCTGGAAGCAGGTGTCGCACGTGGGGCACCCGTCTCTCTGGAAGTAGCGCTGCCCAGCCAGGAGCCGGCGGCACGTGCGGCAGGTGAAGCAGTCAGGGTGGTACTGCTTCCTCATCGCCTCCACTGTCGGCTCCTGTGGCCCCAGCGCCTTGTGGCAGAAGGCACAGATGTCTGCAAGAAGCAGGGAGAGCAGCCAGGAGCTGTGTGCCTCAGTTTCCCTAAGTGGGGATGAGCCCATGCACAGCTGGGTGTCCCTTACCTCTGGAGCTGTCCCTCCCCGGGTCCCCATTCACATCCTGCCACTGCCGCTTGCCTGCTTGCTCCTGGGAAAATGTGGGTGGCTTCATTTCAGCAGGGAAGGTGGAAGGGGCCTGGCAAGCGGAGAAGGGCAAAGCCATGTTAGTTATACCCTGCAGGTGGGGAAACTGAGGCACTGGGGGGACTGCACTCTGTTTTCCTCACCTGGAGGGTGGCAGGTGCTGCAAGGTCCAGTTGCTGCAGTGCCAGACCCAGTGGCTCCATAGACAAGGGCGGGGGCACTTCAGAGAGGGGCAGGACTGGTGGGGATGCAGGTACAGGGGCTGTTGTGTGGGTTTCTGCAGCAACACACAGATGTGGGGGTTTAGGGGATCAATAATGTCCAGTAACATCCCATCAGAATAACGCCCTGTCACAATAACACCCCAACAGCTTTGCAGCAGCACTCGCTGACCTGCCCCAAAAGCAAACGCCATCGAAGCAGGAGGGACAAACAGCACCGATAAGCACCTGGCAATGGAGAGCAAACAGAGCCCATCCCCAGGAGCCAGATCCTGCTGGGATGTGTGCAGCGATTTGGGGAATAGCCCCCCATAAAATACCCCCACATCCCCTTCCGCACGCACAACCTTCAGCAAAGCATCTCCACAGCCTCCTCAGCCCCATCACCATCTTTCCACACCGCTCCAGCCCCTACGGACTCCCCTCACCTCCGTTGGGTAACTGGAGGGGTGACAGCAGGATCTGGGGCTGGTGGGTGCCAGGGTCCCCAGCACCACCTGGCTGCGGCTCCCGCTGAGTTTTCTCCTTGGTGGCCACATCCCTCCGTGGTGGCACGAGGGTGATGAAGATGGATGAAGCGATTCTTTTCTCTGCTTTCCCCGGCAACATCGCTGCAGCTATGGAAGGGCCGGATCAGGGGTTGATTCTAGGCAAAATAAGAAAGAAAGAGAGTAAAACTTGCAGGCACACTGGCAGCTCCTGCAGCCTGCTGCCCTTCGGCATCAACTCGCTCCCTCCTTCCGGAAAGGGAGAAGGAACGAGCGTCCCGTCCCACGTCACAGCAATAAATGGTGTCATGCCTGGGAGGACGCAGAGTACAGAGTCCTGGTGAGGCAGCAGCTGATAGCTCCCATTTTCACACCTCTGTGGCCAAATCCCACCTTTTCATTAGTATTTGCATCCCCTGTATTTCCTCTTATTGCTCCCACCCACCTGGTACTAAACTCCCCATGGGCAGCAGGAAGTACCCACCTTTCCTTTTAAAAAACAGAGCTGCTATAGGATTTTCCTTTTGCAACCCCTTTATTGAAATCTTTCTACATCCCCACTCCCTCTCTCCTTACCCGCAATTCCCTGCCAATCACTTCCAGCTCTGCATATTCCCTCTTTTATTTATCCAGGTGGGAAAACTGAGGCGTGGTGCCGTGAATTACCACATCCCTGAGCAGCACCCGGCAGCACAGGCAGGATGCACCCGACCCCGAGAAACCCTGCTCAGGAAGGAAAAGGGCTGTTTATCCAACTTCCCAAGGGGAAAAGCAGCTGGGGCGAAGCTTCCCCTTCCCAAATGGAATAGATTGCAGCAGGGAACCCTGAGGCTTTAGTCAGGGTGCTGTGCTGGTGAAGCAGAATTCATCCCTGAGGTGAATCAGCAGCTTGAAAAATACCTGTGTGATGAGTTCCCGGTCTCATGCGGCTCTGCTCCCCCAAATCCCACTCATGGGGGTCAGCACATTCCTTGTGGGGCAGACAGACTCCCCGAGGTGGGCGAAAAGCTACGAGATGCGAGATGTTCCTGCCGGTGACTTCAGCCTCTGACTCAAGCAGGGAAAGGATTAAAGAGGAAACAGAACCCGGAGCGCTTGGCTCCCTCTTTCCCTCCCTCCCCGCCGGCTACCGGCGCTACCGGCCTTGCCCAGCTCCTCACCCGCCGCTTTTCCTCCTCCCCGGCAGAGCTGCGGAAAACTGAGGGGGGGAAAGAAGAGAACAATCATTAAAAAAAAAAAAAAAAAAAAAAAAAAAAAAAAAAAAGAAAGAAAAAAAAACCCAACCTAAAAAAGAAAAAAAAAATTCTCCGGGGTTAATGGGAACCATGTGCTCATCGCATTCCTCTTTGTGCCGGGGCTGACGGGATCCCGGCGGCCCCGTGGCGGCACCCCCAGAGCCCCCCGGCCCGGGGCCATCGGGGTGGCCGAGGCTCGAGGGGGGCATTAACGGGGATCTCCCCTCCCCATGCAGCTCCATCCTGGTTTGGGGTGGCCAAGGCCACACTGGAATTCCCTGAAATCTGGGGGTGGTTTCCCTGAAATCCCTGGTTTCCCTGAAATCTCCTGGGGTGGAAGCTCAGGTGGGATTAAGGGGATAGGGCCTCTTATGGGGTATCCCCACAATCCCCAAAACTGGGATGAGACACAGCCCGCTAGAGCTGCACCTCAACTGTCCCCTGCCCCAGGGACCTCTCAGAGGGTGCTCGGAGGACGCCCAAGGAAAAAGGGAAGGGATGGGGGTACCCAGCGCTGGGTGTCCCACCCCGAGTGGTCCCACTGTCCTCTTGTCCCTCACCTGGAGGTGGCCTTGCAGCCCCCCGGCATCCGCCGTGTCCCACCGTGCAGTCCCACAGCTCCCTGTGCCCTGCCTGGCAGTGCCTGTCCCCTGTGGAGCGGTGGCCCCACCGTGTCCCCCTGCCTGGGAGCCCCCTGGGAGAGTCCCCAGTCCCCTCCTTGGGGGTGGCTCTTGGCCCCCTGTCTCGTCCCAGGATGAGTGCGGATCCTTATCCCATCACCTGGGGCGTCCCGTGTCCCATATTGGGGTGTCCCCTGTCCCCTCCTAGGGGGTGTCCCAGTCCCACACCTGGGGCGGTCCCTACCTGAGGGTGCCCCTGTCCCCTACCTGGTGGGGTCGTATCTTGCGGGCGAGGTTCTCTGCCGGGGTGACGGGTGTCGCCTGCCCGGAGGTGGCCCTGCAGCCTCTCGGGGGGTGGCCCTGTCCCCACCCCTGTCCCCTACCTGGGGAGCCGGTGCGGGTCCCTCCGTGCGCTCCGCGGGCGCGGCGGGGGCAGCGGGAAGGCAGAGCCGCCCGGCATCACCGCCCCTTCCTCCCTCCTCCTCCTCCTCTTCCACCTCTCTTCCTCCTCCCCCCTGCCTGCCCCACAGCCCCGGGCGGAGGAAGAGGGGGGCACGTGTCCTTAGGGTGCCCCATTCTCCCCCCGACTGCCCCACGCTCCCCAAAGTGCTTCATGGGTGCCCCATATGCTCTGGGACTGCCCCCTCCCAGGTTTTCCCATGGACCCTCAGAGAGCCCCACACACCCTCGGGGCACCCAACCCCAAGGAGTGCCCCGTGAGCCCCCCGTACACCCCCGGGGTGCCTGTGTACCCCAAGACACCCATAATATCTCGATATACCCCCAGGGTAACCCCTCTCCTTCAGTCCAGCCCCAGTTACCCCCATTCAGCCCCATACTCAAAATGCCCCATATTTCTTCTGTGCGCCCCCAGGACACCCCTGTGCCCACCTGGAGCCCCAGCATGCCCCATAAACCCCTATAGAGCCCCCCGTGCTCCGAACACCCCCAGACCCCTCCTGCTGCCCCCCACATTGGGGGTCCTTGCCCAGGCAGCCAGAACCCCCCTCCCCAAACTGCAGCCCACCTTCACAGGGCCTGTTGTCCCCTGGCAAAGCACAGCAGGCAGGGGGAAACTGAGGCACAGCCAGAGGGTCACCCCACTCCATGCCTCAGTTTCCCTTCCCAAGGAGGAATTCTACCCCCTCCCTCAAAAAGCTGCACCGCCACCATCCCAAGTGCCTTTCCATCACAATGGGACCCCAGCTTGCTCTGCCCATGGATTTTGCTGGAAAAAACTCTTTATTTTCTGAGATTTATAACCCCTGGAGGCCCCTGACAGTGTGGCCCAGCTGCCAGCAATGACGGGACATCCATCAGCAGCCTGCAATCCCACTGGGACCACAGGACAAACCCCAGCAGTGCTGCGACCTCGCAGAGTCCCCCCAAAAACCAGGGGCACGGCGAGCCTTCCCCCGACCTCCTCCGTCCCACGGGATGGGGTTGGACACCTTCCAGGAGCCTTTTTGGGGTTGGAAGCCTTCCAGGAGCCCTTTTTGGGGTTGGACGCCTTCCAGGAGCCCTTTTTGGGGTTGGAAGCCATCCAGGAGCCCTTTTGGGGGTTGGACGCCTTCCAGGAGCCCGTTTTTCCTCAGTCCCCACGGGGGATCGGTGGTGGGGGATTCTGGGGTGCCCAGCGACGCCGCCCTGAGTTTCTGCTGTCCGGTTCCACCCCGCGGTTCATCGGGACGTCTCCTCCGATCCGGATCCCACCCGACGATCCAGGCGAGGCTGCTGGGCAAAATCCTGTGGGGACGGGAGAGAGGAGCCCAAAGGCTTCTCAGGGTGGCCCCGGGGCTGTCCCCAGCCTCACCCCGCGTGGCACGGGGGTGTCCCCAGCCCTCAACCCGCGTGGCACGGGGGTGTCCCCAGCCTCACCCCGCCTGTTACAGGGGTGTCCCCAGCCCTCACCCCGCGTGGCACGGGGCTGTCCCCCTCTCACCTGCCTGCAGCAGGACTCCAGCAGCACCCCGGAGTACAGCAGGCACCAGAGCTCTCCCAGCAGCGACACGAAGATGTGCAGGATGTCGCTCCATCGGCCCACGGTGAGGAGGAGGATGAAGAGGCCGCCCATCCTCACCAGCACGGTCCGCAACGCCGCGCCCCTGCCCGTGCTCTGCCGGGATTCCTCTGCGAGGACACGGCGTTGGGGGACACTGGCACCTCCGCAGCCCCGCAACGGGGACAACAGGCATGCGGTGGCTTCATGTATATGTACCCCTATACACCCCCAGCACATCCCATGTACCCCCCACACAGTCCCAGGGCGCCCCAGGTACCCCCAGGACATCCCATGTACCCTCTGTATATCCCAGAACCCTCTGTGTACACCCGGGATATACACACACCCTACAGACCTCCAGGACACCCCATATACTCCCATATATCCCCAGAATGTACCACGTAACCCCTTACAGACACCCTATATACTCCTATACACACCCAGAATGTGCCATATACCCCTTGCAGACCTCCAGGATAGCCCATATATCCCCAGAACGTGCCATATATCCCCTTACAGACACCCTATATACCCCTATACATGCCCAGAATGTCCCATATATCCGCTTACAGACACCCAGGACACCCCATATGGGCCCTATACACCCTCAGAATGTACCACATACACCCTACAGACCCCCAGGACACCCCATATACCCCTATACCCCCCCCAGAATGTGCCATATACCCCTTGCAGACCTCCAGGATAGCCCATATATCCCCAGAACGTGCCATATACCCCCTTATGGACATCCTATATACCCCTATACATGCCCAGAATGTACCATATATCCCCTTACAGACTCCCAGGATACCCCTATGGACCCTATACATCACCAGAATGTACCACATACCCCCTACAGAGCCCCAGGATACCCCATATATCCCCAGAATGTACCATATACCCCCTTACAGACACCCTATATACCCCTATACGTGCCCAGAATGTACCATATATCCCCTACAGACCCCCAGGACATCCCCTATGGGCCCTATACACCCCTAGAATGTACCATATTTCTCCTTACAGACACCCAAGACATCCCATATATTCCCAGAATGTACCATATATCCCCTTACAGACACCCAGGATACCCCATATACCCCTATACCCCCCAGAATGTGCCATATACCCCTTGCAGACCTCCAGGATACCCCATATATCCCCAGAATGTACCATATACCCCCCTACAGACACCCAGGATACCCCACATGCCCCTATACACCCCCAGCCTGTGCTTTATATAGCATCTATACAGCCTCAGGACACCCTATGTACCCCCTGCATACCGTCTGCACACACCCCCAGGACCCCCCATCTGCCCCTATACAGCCCCAGGTAGCCCCGAGCGGCCCCACACACCCCGAGTACATCCCACACACCCCCCATTGCACCCCCAGAGCCCCCCCGAGCTGGGGCATCCCCACGCACCCTGCATGTAGACCACCAGCAGGGTGTAGCAGATGCTCAGCGGGGTCCAGAAGCGCACGGCCTCGCCCGTGGAGAGGAAATCGCGGTTGATGAGCTCCACGGCGGCCAGGTCGGCCACGGCGAAGGTGACGGCCAGGGCGTTGCGCAGCAGGCGCGGGAGGCCGTGCCCCGCGGCCAGCAGCAGGATGCAGACGCCGCAGTAGCGCTGCCGGCTGTGCAGCTCGTACAGGGCGCAGACGTGGCGGGCCAGGCGCCGGGCGTGCAGCGCCAGCAGCCCCGCCAGCCCCGCCGCCAGCGCCAGGTTCCAGCTGCGGTGCGGAGCCCCCTCCAGCAGGAAGGTGAGGCCGCAGGACACCCCGCAGCCCAGCGAGTACTGGCACAGCAGGTAGAGCTGGCTGCTGTGGGCGCCCTGAAAAGCAGAGAGAGGGGGGTCATGGAATCGTGGAATGGGTGAGGCTGGAAAAGACCTCCAAGATAACGAGCCCAACTGTTCCCCCAGCACTGCCGAGTTCACCTCTAATCGTGTCCCCAAGTGCCTCATCCAAACACTTGTGGAACCCTTCCCGGGCCATGACTCCAGCACTGCCCTAGGTAGTCTGTGCCAGTGCCTGAGCACTCTTCCCATGAAGGATTTTACCCAATACCCAATATCCGTTCCCTCTCCTCCTGTCCCTGTTTCTTGGGAGCACAGACCAATACCCTCAGCTGTCCTCTCATGTCAGGGAGTTGGGCAGAGCCAAAAGGGGGGCCCCCTGAGCCTCCTTTGCTCCAGGCTGAGCCCTTTTCTCAGCTCCTCAGCCCCTCCTGATGCTCCAGCCCCTTTCCCCAGCTCTATTTCCATCTCTGGACACACTCCAGCCCCTCAGTGTCCTCGCCATGGAGGTCCCAGAACTGGAGGTGTCCCAGCAGTGCCAGCACAGGGGACAGGCACTGCCCTGGGGGACCAGCCAGGGGCCACTGGCCTCTGGGGACACCTGGCTGAGGTGCAGAGGGACCCACGCACCCCCTGCACCCATAGCCCCTCCATCCCCCGTGGGTGCTGAACCAGCCCCCAGTTCCCAGCTCCATCCACACCGTACCCCACGGTGCCTCAGTTTCCCCCGTGCCGTCTCACCTTGCCGAGGGACAGGATGGTGGAGGTGGCGCGCAGGGAGAACTCCAGCACCACCAGGGCGGCCACACGGGAGCCCACCAGGGCCAGGACAGCCGTCAGCGCCAGCACCTGCAGCGGCTCCAGCAGCGGCCGCCGCGCCGCCATCGCCTCCTTCTCCGCCTGCCTCTCAGGGTCACTGGGGACAGCAGGGGGGACACTGGGACCTCCGCAGCCCCGTCACAGGGACACCAAACATGCGGTGGCTTCATGTATATGTACCCCTATACACCCAGGACATCCCATGTCCCCCCTACACAGTCCCAGGGTGCCCCAGGTACTGCCAGGACATCCCATGTACCCTCTGTACACCCCAGAACCCTCTGTGTACACCCGGGATATACACACACCCCCTACAGACCCCCAGGAACATCCCACATACCCCTGTACACCCCCAGAATGTACCATATACACACACCCTACAGACCCCCAGGACACCCCATATACCCCTATACATGCCCAGAATGTACCATATACCCCCTGCAGACCCCCAGGACACCCCTTATGGGCCCTATACACCCCTTGAAGGTACCATATACACCCTACGTACCCCCAGGACACCCAATATAGGCCCTACACACCAAAATGGGGTGACAAGCCTTAGTGACATCCCCCTCTGTGTGGTGCAGCAGAGGCTGCAGTCCCTGCACCCCTCAGTGCCAAGAGCCACGGCCCAACAGCAGATCCCAAAATCAGATCCCCAAAAACAACCTTCACCCCCAGAGGGGACAAAGGGCTGGCGCTTACTTTGCACACTGGATGTAGAGATAAACCTTCAGGAGGCTGCAGAGCACCGAGATGGCGCAGGCACCCACCAGCCCTGCGGGGAAAGGCAGCAGTGGGTCACCGGTGTCCCCTGGGCTGTCCCCAGGCCACGCTCGGGGATCTCACCTTGCAGGAGCGCATCCAGCAGTGCCCAGCCCCACGCCAGCCCGGGCAGCGCCGGGAGCCAGGACCCCAGGGAAAACATTTTCTATGGAGAGGAGCCACAGTGGAGCCAGGCCCCGGCTCCAAGGTCCGCGGGGTGGAGGCGGGGAGTGGCCTCCCCCGGCTGGTAAATCATTACTGGGGCAAGCCAGGGCAGCTGGAGCTCCGGCCGGACGGGATGAGCTCCAGCTGCCCCGTGGAGGTGAAAATTAGGAGAAGAGGGATGTGATGCACATGGAAGGGCTCAGGGACCACCAGCACCTTTAACCTCCCCTGACACCAGCACTGCCATTCTCCTCTCCACCCTGAGACATCGCAGCATTTCGGGTCCTGTCCCCCCTTCTGCACCACCCCAAAGACCCCAAGACAACACCAAAAATAGAAAAACCTCTTTATTAACATCGGTGGTGGTGGCAGGAGTCTGTCCTACAGCCCTGGGGGCTGCTAATGCTGAACCATGTTCCTGAGCTTGTCCCAAAAGAAGAGGCTGAGGACGGTGTGGGGGCCGAGGCGCAGGTAGACGGCGCCGATGCCCTTGTACAAGCCCAGCAGCCCCTCTTTGCTGGAGATTTGCAGGATACAATCCAAAAACCCGCGGTAGAGCTTGCCCTGGGGAGAGAGGAGCCAGCTCTGCACCCCCGCCGGATGGGAAAAGCCGCGCGTCCCCCGTGCCGTGCCCGGGATGGCCTTACCGTGCCGTCGGCGTCCACCGGCTGGTTGTAGAGCCGCGTGCTGATCACGTCAAAAGGTGTCATTGTCACAGCCACAGCCACACCACTCACCATGCCCCCCGCCAGCACGGCCGCCCAGCTGCCCTTCCTGAACCACTGCGGGAAGCGCCGGCATCAGCTCTTCCCAGCAATGAGAGGGAGCGCGGGGGCTGCTGGCGGCCGGATCCGCACACGCCGCTCACCTGGCGCTCGCAGACCCAGTCCTTGGCCGAGGCGAAGGTGGCGAGCTGCACGGCCGAGCCCACGGCCACGCGGGGCACGGCGCCCGTCACCCCCCGCCACAGCCCCACCACCCCGTGCTGCTGGTAGATGCTCTTGAAAGCGCCGGAGATGCTCTGGGGAAAGAGAGGAAATTGGGGAAAATGGGAAAAATTGGAATGGTGCATCCCACCCGGCAAAATATCCCACCCCTGCTGGACCTTGGTGACACGAAGCCACTATTGGCTTTGGAGAGATCTCAGGGGGTCTGGGCTCTCCGGATTCGGTATTGCAGCCCCACGTGCCTGTCACACTCCCTCTGTCCTCGCACTGTTATTTTTAGCATCATTACAGGGCCAAGCAGCCAAACAACAGCTTTAAATTCCTGCTGACCAAAATAGCATGGTCCCCGCTGGGGCCCGGAGCGTGCACGGACAAGGTGCCACCGAACCCTCCGTGTCCCCCCACCCCAACCCTGTCCTCACTCACCTCATGGTTGTGCTGGTGGCCCACGGCCATGGCCGACAGTGTCTGGGCTTGGAGGTGGGTCTTGACCTTGGGGGGGACAATGCCAGGTGACAAAACCCTCCAATGGCCCCGCTGGGACCGGCTGTGCTCCCCTCATTTTCTTGGCAGATTTTGAGGGGAAGTTTCAGCCCCTCCGACAGACGTGGGGGACACAGCTGAGTAGCCAAGGGGTAACTCCAGACTTTGAATCCCGTTCCTTTTACCCCTCTCTCCCAGGGCAAAGGGACCCTGCAAACACTCACTGCTGGAGCTCTGCAACCCCAAAAAACTGCCTAAACCCTCTAAAATGGGGGGGGGGGGGGGGGGGGGGAACTCCCGCAATTTCTTTTGGGGTAATTTCCTTATGAGGGAGTTCTCTGCTGGTTTTCTGAGGGGGATTTGGGGGACAAAACACGGGGAGAGCATGCACAGCGCAGCCCCACATTTTGGGGTTGGGGGGGGTGGGGATGAAGCGAAGCAGGAGAAGAGAGAACACACCAAGCCAGTGTTCATAGGATGCAGCCAAGATGCCGAACCTTTTGGGGGGGTCCCCAAAACACCCCCCTCCACACCCCACGGCCTTTGGGACGGAGCAGCACTCACCAGGTACGCGGGGCTGCCCACGATGGCTCCCACCGCCCCGGCCACGGCCCCGGCGGCCACGGTCCCGCCGGGATACCCGGTCCAGCCGGCGTCCTCGGCGTGGGAATAGCAGTAGAAGCGGACGCCGTTCATGAGCCCCTGGTAGAGCAGCCCGGCCGCCAGCCCCTTCTGCAGCCCCCGCAGCCCGTCCGCCCGGCACACGGCCACGGCCGCCCGCAGCACCCCGCGGTAGGGCCGGGGGTACGTGCCCGGGGGCTGCAGCTCGCCCTGCAGCTGCAGCCGCGTCTTCACCACCTCCAGCGGGTTGGTGAGGAAGCAGGCCAGGCAGCCGGCCGTGGCCCCCAGCACCAGGTCGATGGCCGGGGGCACCCCCCCGGTCGGTGGGGGGCTGTTTTGGGGGGGGTACTGGAATTCCTGCAGGGAATCGGGAGGGCGGGGGGCGAGGGTCCCCGCCGCCATCCGGCACCTGCCCGCGGGGGTGGCCCCAGGCTCCACCTCCCCGAACAACCGCAGGGAAAAAAATCCGGGGGGAGCGAGAGCGAGCGAGCGCCGCCTCCTGCAAACCAACCCCCCCAATCCAGCCCCCAATTTGGGGAAGGGATGTGGGGCAAAGGTCGGGTTGGGGGTGCGCGTCCGGCCCCCCCCGACACCGGCGCGCCCCCGGCAGCCGCGTCCAGCCGGGCCCGGTCTCACGTGATGGTGCTGCCCCGGCGCAAATAGGGAAAAGCAGGCAAAAAAAAGGGCGGCAACATTGAAATAGAAACGGAGGGAGAGGAATTTGGGGGGCGCGCGCAGTCGCCCCCCCGCCCCAGCCAGCCTGGGGAGGAGGATGAGGATTGGAAAACTCGCTGCGCTTGTGGCCGCGGCGCGGGGGGGACTTGCAGAGGGTCTCGGCCGCCTCTCCCGGCGCTTTGAAATTGGAGCTTCCCGCGGAAAAACGCCGCGGGGGTGGGGATGTCGGTGTCCCGCCCCCGCCGTGGATTCCTAATTTTGGGGCTGCGCAGGGACCCCCCCGGTACCCCCATGGCCGAGGCACTGCGGTGGTTGCTGAGGGGCAGGACGTGCGAACCCCCCCATATCCCAGACCCCTCCCCTGCCAGCGGTGTCCCGGTATCCCCCAACACTTTCGTTTCGATGCCAGAAGTCAAGGAGGGTTTACGGAGACAGTGGGTGATGCTGGGGCTGGCCCCATGGCTGCTTTTTTCTCTTCTAGACTGGACTAGATCTCCTGGATGCAGGGGACTGGGAATATCGCCTGGATCCAGGGATAAGCAAGGACAAAGCATGAAGACTCAGTGTCTTGATGGGTAATTCCCATTGAAGCCACAAACGTGTCCCACTGCAGGGTTAACGTTGTTGAGGAGCTCGAGGTACACGTCCTCCCCCCTTTTCATCCAAATCTCCCCTTTTTATGTAAATCCTCCCTTCTGCCTGCCCAGAGCCATCCCACAGGCTCCAAAGTGAGGGCAGGAGGAGCAGCAGCCCCAGTTGCAGAACGTGGCGTGGGGCTGAGGCTGAGTTACCAAGGTCTATTTATTTGGGGAGGGGGGAAAGGAAGCAAATGTATGTACATATACATTCAGTCACGTATGTTTCCTCCCAGAAAAAGGCCCCGTGAACTTATATTACATGAGAAGGTCTCCGGGTTGTTATTATTATTGTTATTAATATTATTTAAAAGCTGGGGTTGTGCCCCAAAGTGCTCGTTGTGGAGCGCAAGTGGCGATGGGTCCTCGCTGGTCTCAGATGCAGTGAGCTGAGGAGATGGGGACGTGTTTGGTGGCAGCCACATGACAATGTCCCTCAGGACACCTGAAGAACGTGGCACTCCATCTCTTCTCCCCCAGTGCACAGGGTCAGCATTAAAACTACAAACCGGCTGCTGAGATTTCCTAAAACCATGTTTAAGCCAAATATTTGGCCTTGTTCCTTCTTCCTTAGCCGCAAATCTCCTGGACAGGCTGAGAGTGGTTCCGGAGGCTCCGGGCCAGCTCTCCAGGAGGAGGAGGAGGCGGGGCGGTGCCGACTCCTCCTCCCACCACGGCGGTGATTGTATGAGCAACAAAACATGCACGGTAGCGACTGAGTGCGCCCGCCTCGCCCCCACCCTGTTCGAAAATGAACAAGTCCTCAGTCCTGCTCCCCACCAGAACGGGGATGCTCGTCCCAGCCCACCCCGCTCCCACCCTCTCCCTCACTACTACTGGGACATTATTCTGTGAAAGGCAAATTTTTTGCCCCGTGGCAGCTGGACAAGGAGGAAGGTGCAGGTGGTGAAGCGTCTGGCTGCTCCCCAAACCACGCCGGATGTCCCTGGCTCGGTGGAGAGCGCGGGGTCCACGCTGCAGGCACGGCCCTGGTGGGGACCAAGCGATGGCAGGAGGGTTTGGGGTGCCAGCTGCCCAGACACAGGCCCTGATCCCCAAAACTGGGCCCTGTGAGCTGTCCTCCCCGGGCAGGGTTAACACCAGGGGTCCCGCTCGGCCCGGCCCCGGCACAGGCTGTCGCTGCGCTGCCAGGCGCTGTCGATGAGGCTCTGGGCGTCCTCACATTTCTTCTTCACAGCAGCATCCAGAATGGCCTTGTGCTGGAGATCGACCTGAAACACGGGTGGAAGGAGAAGAGACAACAGTCACTTCTCCATCTCGCTGTAAAACCACCTCAAAAAAACCACCTCAAAAGCTGCCTGTGTCACAGATACTGTGACAGCGGGGCTGACCCACATTCTTCCCACTCCCCTTGCCAGCACTGGGTGCTCATGGCTTGTCTTGCCAGTCTCTAAATCCCACATCCTGTGATTATATGGAGCCACAGGAGCTCCCTGGCTCTCCTGCCCTTTGTGGGAAATCTGGATTCACCCTCCAGGAACAAATTCATCCCTCTGCTCTCCCTCACTCGACGAGGGAGCCCCACATGCTCACCTGGTAGATGTTCCTCCATGCAACGTTCAGTGCTGACAGGAACCTCTCCAGTTCTGTAGTGCAACTAAAATAAAGGACCCAGGGGGGCAGGAACTCCTTGCTGTCCTGAGCAAACTCCTAAACACGGAGAGAGAGGCCAGGAGTCAGCACTGGGTGCTTGCCCAGCCCCGGGCCAGCGGGTCCCAGAGCCCTGCCCTCACCAGGATGCAGTACTCCTTGCCAGCCTCCGTGGAGATGGCGGTGACGTCGGTCAGCTCCGCGGTGCCCAGCGAGCGGAAGAAGCTGGTCTGGCAGTCCTCGTGGCACGTGAACACCTTCTCATCTGTCAGCACCAGGCAGCAGGGAACGCACGGCGTCGGGGCAACACCCTGGGGGATCACCTGCGTGGGGTGGGGAAGGGGGGTAAAACCTGGCACGACGGAATCCCATCTCCATGGGCTGCCCTGTGGGGAAACCCTCCTGGCTCAGGATAAAGCTGCCTGCTCCATCCTGACAGCCATTCCTGCTCCCTTCAGCAGCACCACAGGGGCTCAGGGCAAAGCAGCCACGCTCGGGGCCTGTCCCCAGCTCACCCCTTTGGAGACAGCCTGGCAGAAGTACTGCATCCAGTCTGCCATGTCCTCCTCGTTGTCGGCGCTCAGCTCCAGGGAGGGCCGGTCCGTCAGGATCACCTGGAAGGAGTGGGGCCGGTCGGTGGTGTTGGAACGCCGGCATCCCCCGCACTGCTCGCCGCTGGGAGAGAGGGGGAGGAGGGACATGAGCGGGACGGATGGGCCAGCACGAGCCTGAGAACAGCCTCTCAACTGCCCTCCCTGGGCAGCACCTCGCCCCTGTCCCAACAAACACTCATTCCCCATCCGTGACATCCCCTGGGATTGCTCCAAGGACCATCTCCAGGCTCCTCACATTGCAGGAGGGCTGGAGTTGAGCACAGTGTGTCCCCCAGCAGGGCTCTTGGAGGGATGCATCACCCTTCAGAGGCCAAGGCCCCTTCCAAGGAAGGAAATGAGCCCATTTCCAGTGGCATGCACCAGAGCCAAAACACATGGGCACCTGCCCCCAGGCAGGAGCAGCCAGGATTTCTGAGGGATTCCTGCTGCATGGACCAGGCCATGATCCAGCCTGGAACCCCTCCTGGACATCCCAAGTAGCTCCTGCTCCCCAGATCCCCATGGAGTCTGGGTTCTGTGTCCTAGCAGCCACTCACCCCATGTTGATGGAGAGCAGAGGGGTGACGTCCGTGCGATCGGGGTACTGGTACAGGATCCCATTGCTGCCGTTTGGGAAGATGAGACGGGGAGGAACTGGAGTCAGCCTGGCTCTGGTATCCCCTGACTTTGGTCCCACAGCCCCCCCTGCCCTGCCCTCCACCCCTGCAGGGTCACATTCCTGCTGCTGGGCACCCACAAACCGTGGCTTTAGCCACCAAACCGGTGGCTTGGCCCCTTTAGGTGGCAAGATGAGTCCTCTCCCCCTCCCAGGCAGCTCTTGGGCAGCAAACTGCTCCCAGCACCTTCTCCCAAGAGCCCTGTCAGACCCCAGCCCCGTCCCACAGCCCCAGTGCCCACCTGAGCACCACGAAGCAGGGCTTCCACTGCTCCTTGCCCAGGTAGGAAGTGCCTGCCTTGTAGTGCAGGATGCCATCCTTGGTGACAGCGTGCTCTGCAGAGGAGCAGCTGCTGCTGGAGGGTCCCAGCGCCTCATCCATGGGGTCCTCCCAGTGAACGAGGCCGTAGAAACGCACAACCACGCTGCAGGCCTGGGAGAACCAGGAGAAGTCAAGGGAGTTTCCTGTGAGCCTTTGTCACCTGCAGTGATGGTGGTGATATCCAAACTCACCTCACACTTGGACTCCTGTGCCACAAACTTGGCAAGTGCCAGTTTCTCCATGGTGGCATCCGTGAGGATACTGGGATAAGGGGGCTCCCGGCACCCTTTGATCATGGCTGACTTCAAGGAGACCAGGAAGAACCTGAGAGGGAGGCAGAGATCTCTGACAAGGCTGGGGCAAACAGCCCCTCATCTCCCTCATACGCCTGGTGCCCAAGGGGCTCCCCTTAACTGTGAGCCTCTGCTCTTCCAGACCAAAGAGTTGCAAAATCAACCTACAGATCAAAGGTGATGGGAGGCTGCAAAGCCTGGACTCCAGAAAGGAGACAGGTGACACCTGGAGGTGGTCACTCATCCCAGCACAGATCCCAGTATGGCTTGATGGTCACCTCCCTGAGCTGCCAGCACACAGAGACCTGGGACATGCCTTGGAGCTCATCCCTACTCATGCCAAGTGACAGATGTGACACCTGGTCTGCATTGCCCAGAGTCCCAAAGCTCAGACTGAGGGATGGAGTAACTCTTGATCCAGGGAAGATACCTTGGTTTTGTCCATGCCTGAAGCATTTCCAGCTGTCAGCTGGGTTCAGCCAGTGGCACCAAACCAGCCCCCAACCCCCTCATGGGTCACAGGGCTGTCTCTGGAGTCTCCCACTGTCCCCAAGTCCAAGAATCCCAGAGTTCTGTCCTCAGTTCCCCACTCACTCAGTGAGAGCCACGTCGGCAGTGTCCAGCAGGAACTGCTTCCTCCGGTTGGTGCACACCAGGGTCACTGTCTGCTGATCCAGCCCAACCTGTGCCACACAGCAATGGTGAGGGAAGCCAGGCTGACTGGGCTGACTGGGCTTCTGACCCAGGGAGAGGGTCACTGGTCAGTCTGCTGCCCATGCAAAGACATGGGCACCCACAGAGGTGGCACTGCAAGGGGCATCACTGCCAGCTCTCCCAGTCTCAAAGGTTCACTGCCCATGGACACAAACCCACCCTCACCCCTGGGCAGGTGAGAGCTGCCCCTGGCCTGGCTCACCGAGATGTAATCCAGCTCGTTGTAGGACACGGCCTCCTCCACCATGTACGGCTTCTCCGCTGCCCCTGGCACAGACACAGAGAGCCACATGAAGGGGGGCACTGCACCCCCTCTGCAGCAGCAGCAGCACCTGCAAACCCAGCCATGGCCCAGGCAGCACGGAGCCATGGGACACGTGTCCAGGGCCCCTGGGGGACAGACAATCTGAGCTCCTGCTGTGAGCACGGGACTCAAGGGAACGGGCAGTGAAAGCAATGATGGCCCAATCCATGGACAGGCTGTGGATGGAGCCTCCCTCCCTGCCAGTGAGCCCAGAGGCTGTGGGGATGTGATACCTTTCCGGATCAGATACACGTAGCAATCTGTCAGCAGGACGTAGATCAGCTGCAGGTTCCCCTCCATGTGTCCCGTGCTCATTCGGATCATCTGCATGGAAAGAAAGGAGCTCTCAGCCCTGGGCTGATGCAGGCACAGAGCTGATCTTTAATTGATGGAGAGCCCTTACCCTGAACAGCTGCTCCTCGTTCTCCCGAAAGACGTGGATCATCAGCAGGAGGAGATGGTTGTTATCCACCCTGCAGAGAGAGACAGCAGAGGATGGACATAGATGTGAGGCTGGGTGAGTCCAGGAAGGGCAATCCCCTTCCTTGTTGGACATATCCATAATTTGGGCATTGTTAGCTCCCCAAGACCTTCTCTTCCTGACCCTTTGTGCCTCCTCTTCATCCTGGAGAAGGATGGGCTTTGCCCCCAAACCAAGGACAAAGGGAAAGGCGTCAACTGGAGCTCAAGATTGTTTCAAAGATGCTCTCCTTGCTGAGCACACCCATCCTCACCTGAACTCGGAGGGATGGGTCAGCTCCGAGGGGCTGCCCTGCCCTTCCTCCACCCCAGAGTCCTCAGCGCTGCTCGGGGAAGGGCTGGGCTGCTCCTTCTTGGGCTCACAGAGAGCCTGTGGGTTGGTGGTTTCTGTCTGGCTAGTTTGAGGTTCAGCACTCGCCCTTTCAGACTCCTCTACTGCCCCAACTGCTTCTCCCTCTCTGCTTTCTTCTTCTTCAGGAGCCTCAGGGCTACCAGAAACATGTGGCGGTTGGCCAGGCCCTGGAAGGTCATGGTGGCCACCACCTGGTGCAGCAGCGTTTGGACTCTCGACGGTAAATCGGTAGAAGTCCATGGGGGCTGAAATCCCCTCGCTAAAGTCGCCAGAGGACGATCCATCCGGGGTCTCCCCTGGCGTGCCGGTCCGAAAGGGCTGCCCGGGGGGCTCCAGGGCGGCGTTCCAGCCCCCGGGGTCCAGCTGCCCGTTGAGCCTGTCCATGACCTTGCTCAGGGGCTGCCCCACGCTCTCCATGGACGTGTCCTTCATCTCGGGGATGCGCAGGGCCAGCGGGCCGAGGGCAGCGCGCTCCCCATCCCTCGGCGCCTCCTCCCTGTCCGTGTCCCTCGGTGCCTCCTCCCTGTCCCCCTCCCCGTCCCTCGGTGGCTCCTCCCTGTCGCTGAGCCCGTTGACGCCGCTGTCCCCGCTGGCCTCGGGCGCTGCGGGCGCCGGGCTGTTCGCCGCCTCCTCAGGCTTCACCTTCTTCTTCTTGCCCGTCTTCTTCTTCTTGGCTAACCTGTGGGAGAGAGGAACATCACCCACTGTGCCTGCTTAGACTCTGCAATAGGCACAGGGGTCCAAAAACATTCCTTTGTAATTTTCCCTGTTGCAGAGAAATACTTCTACTCAGGAACACTGCTCAGTGTGCAGCCATGTAGAGCCCCCATCTCTGTGCCAGTTTTCATGAGACAAGCTATGGGCACTTTCTCCTACCTATCCCAAAAAGAGGTGTCACTGCTGACACAGCACCTTGGGCTTTCTTTCAGCTGTAAAGGGATCACAAATGGTTGTGGTGCTGAAATGACGTGGGAGAAATCCCTGGTTGAGATCAAGAAGCTGGGAAGGGAGGAAGTTTCTGGAGGTGGCAATGCTGTGTCCCCACCTGCCAGGAGAGGGAGATGCAGGTTGGAGCACAGCAGGATGTGCTGTGGAAGTGTTCTGGCACCCACAGCACCCAAATTGCTGCCAGGTCACCCTTGTTTGGGAAGTGAGCCCAGTGCTCCCCTTCCCTGTGTCTCCCATGTGGGATGATGTGTAAAACCCAGCTCCTGTGCTCCAGCACAGCCCTGCTGGGCAGGTTTGGGGAGTCCCCATCACGAGGTGTGAGCAGACAGAGCCTCGAGCTCTTTGTCTGGATTGAGGGCTCTGAGGGATCCCTTGGGGATCTCCCCTGCAGGAGTCAAACACCCAAATCCCGGCCAGGAGCTCGGCAGAGGCATCTCCCACGACAGGTCTGGCCACAGCTCACTGACAAACAGGAGGAGAAACAGGATGGGAGACAAGATCCAAGCCCCAGAGCTGCTGCAAAGCTGCCACCAGCTGGAGAGAGCTCCAAATAAATGCTCATGGATTACTCTGAGCCCTCTGACTCACAGAGGCAGGGAAAGGGGTGATGTGTGTCGCTATAGGACACAAAAGAACATAAGCTCACACTGCTGTTCTCAAGGTGAAGAAAAAAGGGAAGTTTATTTTCTGACTCTAAAATTTGTATTTTTTAAGAGTGCTAGTGGATTGGAGGGTGACAGTGCCACCTCTCCAATGACACTGGACAGACTAACAGTCTATCAGCTTTCTCCTCTTCCATAAAGGAATGCAAAACAATGAGTTATTTACAGAAAGTGTGTGAGAAAGTTCACTACAAGAATGTCAACATCAGAAGGCTTAGAAAATCTTAAAAAACCAGAGTGACAGATGTGGAATCAGCCCAAGGAACCCAGCCCAGCTCCACAGGGCTGAATAAAGTCTGCAGCACAGATTGTCCTCGCTGGGACAGAAGGAGTGTCACACCCCCACCATGTGCCACTCTCCGAGGCCAGCAGCTGTCCCTACCTGATGACCTCCAGCTCTGTGCAGCTCTCAGACTGGTCCGTTCCCTCGGGGGTGGCCTCTGCCCTGTGCACGGGTGTGGTGTCAGCAGAGGACGGTGCCTCGGCCCTGTCCTGGTTGAAGGGGTTGTGGCGCTGCTGCGTGGGGCTCCTGGCCGCGGCCCTGCCGCCGGTGGGCTCCGAGCGTGGGCAGCTCAGCGTGTCCGTCAGGTCCCCGTCTGCAGGACAGGGTGGGAGAGAGGATCAGCCCTGGCTCGGGCTCCTGGGCACAGCCAGGCCGAGCCAAGCCACGTGCAGGGGCTCGGGGCACTGTGTGGGCACCGTGCCATTGGCAGTGCCAGCAGGTCCCGGTGAGGACGGACAGCGAGGCCAGCGTGAGACCCTGCACCCACTCTGCAGTCCAGAGAATGCCTGACACAGCAGCTCAGTCACCCAGGAGCCAGCAGCCAGATGGAGAGCAGAGGTGGTGTCTGAGGGAGGTGCTGAGGGGTCCTGGGGCCATTGCTCCTGAGCAAGGTGACAGCGAGCCATGAGGCTGCTGCTTCTCCCCTGCTGTGGCCATGTGTCACAGACATGTTTTATGAAAAATCCTTTCCTTAGGATTTTTTCCTCCTGAGAAGGTGAGAGGCCTCAGGAACAAAATGTAAACAATGATTATCTGCTGCTGTGGAATGCAACAGGTGCATTCTGTGATTGGTCTCACATGGTTGTTTCTAATTAATGGCCAATCACAGTCAGCTGTCTGGACTGTCTCAGTCAGTCACAAGCCTTTGTTATCATCCTTTCTCTATTCTTAGCCAGCCTTCTGATAAAATCCTTTCTTCTATTCTTTTAGTAGAGTTTGAATATAATATATATAAAATAAAATAATAAATCAGCCTTCTGAAACATGGAGTCAGATCCTCATCTCTTCCCGGGTCCTGGGACCCCTGTGAACACTGCCACAGCTGTGGGAAGGTGCCTGCTCAGCTGGAAGGGCAGACACAGAGCCAGCCCATGGAGCAGCAATCCTGACAGAGCTGGCTGCTCTCCTCTGCTCACATGAGACACACGTGGGGGCTGGAGTGTGCTGGAGAGGGGACACAGCATTCAGCAGGCAGCACAGACAGGGCAGAGCACAAACAGCTGGGCCCGTGTTAGTCTTCAGAGGGAAAAAGAGCAGAGAAGGGCTGCAGGAGTCATGCTTGGACTATGATTATCTATTATCCATCCAAAATCATGGTTAAAGGAAAGTTATACATGCCCTTCCCTTCTCCAGCACCACTCCTGGTCCAGTGGAAGGTGTCCCTGCCCATGACAAGGGATTGGAACGAGATGATCTTTAAGGTCCCTTCCAACCCAAACCATTCCATGATTCTGATTCCTTTGCACAGCCAGCTAAAAAGACCCCATGGGAAGAGAACCACAGCCCTGGCAGACTGATTTTGGGTGTAGGATTTGAGGAGGAAAATGAAACCTCTTGTAAAACTTTAATCCAGGCAGTTTGTGCTGGATGATTCCAAAACTCCACTTTGTTCTCACTGAAAAAGCTGCTCTGGAGCAGGGAGAGTCAGTGTGAGCTCCACCAGGGAAGTCAATTGGGTTTTATATCCTCAAATCCAGAGGGATCTGCCTTCTCCCAGCACCCCTGGACTTCAGCCTCCACCCAACACCCCCACTGTTGGCTGCATCTACTGCTGGGTTTGGAAATCTGGTTTGTACCCTCCAGGGATGGGTTAAACCACCTCTGTGACATCCCTGTGGTGGGGAAAGAAAGAAGCTAAGAGGGAGCATGTTAGAGCCCGAGAGCAATCCACATGGAATTCAGGCAGATTTGCCCAAACAGTCCCCAAATATTCAGGTGGTCCCATCAGGCTCCATCCAGCTTTGAGCTGCAAAGGATGGAGTGTGGTGTGTTTCCTCTGGGGGTGAAGCAGAGAGGATGCTGCTCCAGTGCAGGATGTGCACAGAGGCTGCATGTGGAAGAAGAATAAATTCCTTTAGGCTGGGCAAGTGCTCTTGGCCATAAAGGCCAGAGGTAACTGGTAAGAGGGTTTAAAAAGTGGTATAATTAGTAAAAATAAGAAATGTGGTGACCCCAAACTGACCCGTGTGCTGGATATTGTGGCTTCATGGGAGAAGTTTTCACACAGAACAGGATGATCTAGGGAAAACAAAACCTCCCAAATTACTCCCTGCAAAATACCCAAAATTAAAGGCAGCAGAATTAGTTCAGCTGTTTTCCAGGGCTTTCAGGAATCCAATGATGGTGGATCAATTTTTCAGTCAGCACGCTGTGTGCTTTACCCCAGAGAGGAAATCCATGGCATGAGGGCAGCTGCACATCCCACATTTTGGGCCTGTACAGAATTCCATCAGGACAGGGCAGTTGGTTGTTAATGAAACAAACATGGGAACATGCAGCAAGCTCAGGGGGCAGCAATGCAGACAGAAAACAAAAATGCTGTAAGAGATGAGCGTGTCCCACCTTCCCAGTCTCTGCTGGGCATGGTCTGCATTGCTGGAAAGACATCTCCAAAATCATAATCTACAAGAATGAGGGATAAAACTCAGGATTAGAAATACAGGTAGTGGGGAGGGAAGTGGGGAGAGGGGACAGTGTGAAGGGGATTTGGGGAGGGAGATGGGAATGGGGAGAAACAAAACAATTGCCCACTGGTACCTGAAACACATGAGAAAATAGGGAATGTGGATGTGAATGGAAATCAGCTGCACTAGTGGCAGTTCCTTCTGGAACACCCATGCTATGGGAGCTACAAAGGGACCAGGGAAGGGTGAAAGCCCCATTATTCAAGCTGCTGGGAAGCTACACCAGATAAACAGTGTCACCTAGGGCTTGATCCTCTCTGGGAAGCAATTTAAACTCTCTGTGCCTCAGTTTCCCCATTTCACACTTACCTCCCACAGATACTGTGATGTTTGACTCATGAATGTTTGCAAAGCCAGGGATCTGATTAAAGGGGAAAACTTGTCCTCTGATCCTACAATCCCCAGTTCCACCTACACTCTCAGGGTAGAGACATGCTCCTGTTGAAATGATGAGCAGGGTAATAGTTACAGGGAAAAGTTAAATTCCTCCATATCAGAGGAGCAGCAGCAATTCCTGCCCTCCTGGGTCCTGGTCCAGCATTCCTACATCAGCAAAATTTCTATATCACCAAATCCCTCTGTGCATGGGGAGACTGAGACACAGAGCACAGCCACTGCCTGGACACATGGAATAGGCTGAGATGATGCCAAACCCAAAATCCATCTCCAAAGTCTCCTGGATCTCTACTCCAAAGCCCTCTTCTCTCAAGCTTTAAGCAGCCATCCACAAGAAGGCTGGGGACATCCAGTGGTAGGGACAGGCAGGAGATGTCTGGCACAAGCCATGCTCTGCTGAGGGAGGAGCAGCAATGCAAACCCAGGGGTGCAGCACAACAGCTGCTTATGCCAAACTTCTGGGGACAGAGACCCTTCCTCTGTGATTTTTATTTCTAGGCTCCTCGTGCTGTTTCCAGCTTCCCTGGGATGCTGGAGATTTGGGAGGAGCAAGTTCCCTAAAATCAAGCCCTCCCTGTGTGCATGTGTGGTGAGCCCAAACCAGTGCTGTGCTTCCAAGTCCTTTGTCAAAACAACTCCAGTGCCCATCCCAGGCTGTTCCTTCTCAGCATCTTTAGTACCTGCAGGTTCTGCCTTGCTCATAAAAGGCCCCTGGTGACCCTTGTCTTGAGGGAACCCATCTGTGTGTGGGCTCAGGCCCGAATTCTCTGCATCCATCTAACACCTCATTCCATTCCAACTCTATTCCACAATCCCTTTTGCTCAAGCTGACATAAAAACCAGGACAGGACCAATGCATTTGGGATTAGGAACAGCATCAGCAGAGCTGCTGCTTGATGTGAACATGGTGGGTGCAGGACAGGAGCTCCCTGCTCTGGCTGCAGCAGACTCATGGCACAGACACAAGGTACTGCCTGCCCAGTGTCTGCCCAGTTCATCAGGAACAACACCCAGCCTCTCTGAAGGGATGAGGGGGAGGTTAGGACAATTTATCAGGCTGCTCAAGATGTATCAAGAGGAAAAAACAACATCTGAGACCACTGGCTGCCTTTCTCGCAGACTGAAGACACAGAGAAGACTCTGGAAACTACTCCCCTCCAGGGCCAGCACATGTGGCTCTCTGACTGCCAAACAAACAGTTAAAAACCTCCCCTGCAGCCCTGTGTCCCTGCTGACCTGGAAGTCACATCCAGATACAGGCACAGCCTTTACTCTGTGGGGAGAGTCCTCCAGTTCCTGCTAAAACCCTCAGGATGGGAATGTGGCCTGGGGTGCCTGCAGGGAATGTCCTTCTCTCCCAGTCCGAGGCACAGAAATCAGCACAGAATGGTTTGGGTTGGAAGGGACCTTAAAGCTGACCTAATTCCACCCCCTGCCATGGGCAGGGACACCTTCCACTGTCCCAGGCTGCTCCAAGCCCCCTCCATCCTGGCCTTGGGCACTGCCAGGGATCCAGGGGCAGCCACAGCTGCTGTGGGCACCCTGTGCCAGGGCCTCTGCACTCTCACAGGGAAGAATTTCTTCCTAACACCTAATCTAAATTTCCCATATTTTTGTTTAAAACTCTAAGGTTAAACCCATTCTCCCTTATCCTCTCTCCCAGGGATGTAAGACAGGAGAGCCTCCCAGTCTGGCTGCTGGCTCTCCTGCTTTGCTCTCCTCCAGTCTGAAATCTGCTGCCTTATCTGAAGGGGATGTGGGAAGAACAAATGCCCGAGCCCCACTGACCCTCGCTGGACGGAGCAATGGCACTGTCGTCCCATTCCAGGTTGGTGGAGGTGACAGAGTTGAAGGAGTTGAGGGAGAGGCTGTCGGAGCCGTGCACGGAGCTGGGCAGGCGCTCCTCGAAGTCCAGCAGGTGCTGAGGTTTGTAGTAATCCGGCATGTAGGGGGCCAGATCCAGGTATGGAGCATCCTGCAGGGCAGGGAGGGCTCACAGTCAGGCTGCAGTCACTGCTACTGGCACAGCTGGGGGAAATGCCACCCACCAACACGGTGGGACGGCCCCTTGAAGGTCCCTTCTCAGTGTCCATCTCAGAGGAAACCCAGTGGTTTTACCAAGGGTTATCCAGTGGATTTGTTTTTTCTGGAGGGACACCAGGGGTTTGTACCACATTTGCAGAGCTCAGCTCTTTTATCCCCATCAATCTGCCCTGCAGCTGCCTTGCTCCTCCTCCAAGCAGTGAAGAACTGAGCAACAGGAATAAATCCCATTGTTGGATCCCCAAAGAAGTCCTTCCCAAAATCATCAGCGTCACATTTTCAGCTGAAAGTCCACCCTGGACCAAGTAGAGGATCTGTCCCAACCTGGCCTTCCCTGCTCCACATTCCCACTCTCCCAAAGCTGGAAGAACAGATCAAACACTCACCAGGTCCAAGTCAAAGCGGATGAACTCCAGTCCAGACACCAGTGTTAAGAACAAGGTCAGATGGTCGTGACTGCAGACCAGGGCGTTCCTGCCACAGGGAGGAACAAAAGAGCTTTACAGATCAGGGAAAGAGGAGGAGCAGCTACAAGGGCCCTTCTGTTTCTTTGGGGGTGTCTCTGAGCTGCCATAGATCAGCTCTGCAGCTGGCAGCCCACTCCTTGCCTCTGTGGGCAGCCACTGTGTGCTGTTCCCAAACTGAGCTACAGCCACATTTCCAGGGGTCCAGCAAAGCTGGGTGCCTGGGCAGGAGCTCAGCAGCTCCTTGGAAATAATGGAAAAATACAAAGGAGACTGCAGAGTAAAAGCAGGAACTAGGAAAATACTTGCAGGGCCTCATAGAACTAAGAAGATGCTGCATTCACATCTAGGACCCTTAAATTAACCAAATAAATCCCACAAGAAAAAAAATCAAACCCTGATCAACTGCTTGTCCCCCACTGGCAAATTCAGGCTGGCTTCAGACCAGGAGGGATGTCAAACATTGCCCAAAGGAGGAGCTGGGATACTCACTTGACATAGTACTTGTGCAGCAGGCTGAGGTTCTCCTGGAACAGCCTCAAGTAGCTCTCCAAGGAATTTTCATTGAGGGCAAGGTAGAGCCAGGCCCGGCCTGGAAACAGAGCAGCAGAGAGATTTATCTGGAAACACCTGAGAAGTGACACGAGCCTAGAAATAGTCATGAATTAGTTAAAACCCCTCAGATCATTCATTCGTATCATTTGAGGGGAGCAACTGTGAGGGAAATTGGGAGGGGAATGCCAGTGAGAGATTCATGATTTGGAGTAAAATTGGTGAGGGACAGGTGAAGAAGGAGCCACACAACTGTGTCTCTTCAGCAAGATGGGAGCCCTGACAGAAGTGCTGGGAGAAGGGAGAGGCAGAGGGAGAATTGCCATGAATCAGCCCAGGTGAGATTTGACACAAATTCTGGTGCAGACAGGTGACAGTAGAGCCTGTGCTCAGCTCTGCTCTCACCAGCACAGGCCCAGGACAAGGCAGGTGTTTGGATAAGCAGGCACAGAGGATCTGGGCATGGTCTTGCATCAAGAGTGGCCTCGACGGTCTCAAACATCTGCTATGGACAACTTGGAGCAGGGAAAATGCAGAATCACACACATGACTGCTACAGCAAGATGTGGGGTGAGAGGGGATGCTCCCATCTGCCAGGAACCCCTCCCAAGGGTACAGCCCTGCAGGATTTCCATCTGCCAGGAACCCTTCCCAAGGGTACAGCCCTGCAGGATTTCCATCTGCCAAGAACCCTTCCCAAGGGTATGACCCTGCAGGACTCCCATCTGCCAGGAACCCTTCCCAAGGGTACAGCCTTGCAGGATTCCCATCTGCCAGGAACCCTTCCCAAGGGTACATCCCTGCAGATCTCCCATCCCTCTCCCTGGGTTCCAGGGCAGCAGAAGCTAGGCTACACCTCAGCACCAGACCCCAAGGCACAGTGACATTATTTCCAGAGACCTCACATGGTCATGGCAGCACTCCCACCTCCTTGGCACAGGCTGCCCAGGGAAGCAGTGGAATCACCACCCCTGGAAATGCTCAAACTACGTGTGGATGTGGCACCTGGGGACGTGGCTTGGTGGTGGACATGGCAGTGCTGGGCTAATGGCAGGACTCAACCTCAGAGGTCCTTTCCAACTTTAATGATTCTGCAATTCCTTTGCCTGGGACCTGGATCCCAATGGCTCCCTCGATCCACCAGCAGCCCCAACTCCTCAGCACAACCTGGGCGCCCCCAGGGGTCCCAAAAGTGAGAGCTGGGGACACTGGATGAGTACTCACTGCGTCCCAGGTTGGTGGCCACGTGCTGCAGCACTTCGATCTGTTTGATGGCTTCCCTGCGTGTGAAGTGAACCACCAGCACCCAGTACCCCGAGGAGAGATCTTGCAGTCTGCAGGAAGAAAAATCCCAGAGGAATATTAAACAAAACCTCCACCCCAATGCCTGCCTAGATGTTTTCCTCACGCTGAGGTGTCACTGTCATATTTTGGGAAAAATCCCCTTGCCCAGGATTCTTCTCCTGGGAAGCTGAGAAGCCTCAGAGAAAAAGGAAAACAATATTATCTCATTTGCTTCTCTTGTGTTTTGCTGCTTTGCAATGTGGTTTGAAGATTGTTTATCCAACAGGTGGTTGTTTGATTGGTTTCATGTGAATTGTTTTAACTTAATGACCAATCACAGTCAGGCTGTGTTACTCTGAAGAGGGTCACGAATTTTTCATTATTATCTTGTTAAGCCTTCTGCCTGTATCATTTGTCTATTCTTTAGTATAGTTTTAGTATAATATAGTATAATATAATATAATACATATTATATTATATAATAGTATAATACAATATAATATAATATAGTATAGTATACTATAATGTAATGTAATGTAATGTAATACAATAGAATGTAATAGAATGTAATATAATATAATGTAATATAATGTAATGTAATGTAATATAATATAATGTAATGTAATGTAATGTAATGTAATGTAATATAATAATATAATATATCATTCTAATATCATATCATATAATAAAATAATAAATCAGCCTTCTAAGAACATGGAGTCAGATTCATCTTTCCTCCCCACAACGGGGGACCCCAAAAATACCACAGCAGGCTTTTCCCATGGGGACAGCAGCACCCCAGAGGGGCTCCAGGCTCACCCGTAGAGCAGAGCGTGGTCCAGGTGCTCACAGAGCCGCTGCAGGACCTTGTCGTGGTTTCTGATGGCCGGGGTCTCATCTTCACAGGCAGCAAAGTAGCTCTGCAGCTGCAAAAAGAAGAGATGGCATGGCTGGAATGCCCCTCTCCAGCCCACGAGGAGCAGGTGGAGGTGCCAAAGTGCTCATATCCAGCACTGAACAGTTTCTTGTGTTCCCCCAGCTTGCTAAACTCTGTTGCAGGTTTTACTTAGGGGGTGTAGCTGATGTTTTGAGAGGACTCTAAAGGCAGTAATGTTGCCCAGGGTCCCCACATCTCACAGCCAAGCAGTGCTGTGGTGGCTGCACAACCAAGTTCCCCCATGGTGAGCAGCCTCTTCCCTCCCAGCCAACACTACAGCAGGGTCTGGTGGTTCAGAGCAGAAATAAACCCCAGCTCTGCTCTGTTTCTGGGTCTGACATGCATGAAGCCTCTCCTTGCTTTTGCTAGAAATCCTAGAAATCCCCTTGCACCCAAATCCTCCCTCCCTTCCCAGCTGACCCACAGGCCTCCTCCTGCCCCCAGAGCTTAGGGATCTATTTAGGTCCTGTCTCACACACCCTTGGCATCCAGGCAGGGAGATTACTCTCCCTGGATGTAATCTCAGCTGGGCAGGCCATGGCTGTTTGCTGGCCATGTGCAAGAACAGCTCAGCTGAGCCACAACAATATTAGAGACAATATCTGTGTTATTTTAGTGACCCGACATGTCTTTGCCAAATCTCACTAGATGACAGATGTGTAAAACATAAAAACTTGACATTAGAGTGCTTGTCAAATCTGATCTGTCCCCCAAAACAGGTTTTTTCTCCAGAATTATGACTAGAAAACTCCTTCTGGAAAAATCATCCAGTCTTGATGTGCAGCTACCCAGGGGTCAGAGAACACCTCAGGGCCCATGGGAACTCTTAGGAGTATGAACATATTGACCTCCAACACCTTCCTGGCCCAAAGACCTTGAACCCCTCTTGTGTTGAGATGACCCCAAGGTGTTTCGAAGTCTTTTTCCCAGTCCCGAGACTGAACAAGAAGAGATGTGTTGGTTCTGCCTTTCAAGGTTGTTGATTTTTTCTTATCTATAACATTCTCTTTCAAGATCTGTCCAGCAGGTCAGGCTCAGGCACACTGACTGCCCTCAGGGCAGTGTTATCCTTTTATACTAAGAACTACATGTACTTTATTTACAGTAATTTTCCAATACCTATCACCTATGTTAGACACTCTGTCTCTACTCTAAACCAATCCAAAAGTGTCACCATCACACAGAAGATGGAGGACAAGAAGGAGAAGGACAGACACACCCAGATTCCTCCATCTTGCCTCCTGAACCCCCATTCTAAAAACCCCAAAATTCTACTTTTCCAACTTTTCCACCCTGTGATAAATTCACAAAGTTAAAAACCTCCCCTGCAGCCCTGTGTCCCTGCAGACCTGGAAGCCACATCCAGATACAGGCACAGCCTTCTACAGCCTTCTACATCATTCTACTCAACCTCTTGTGTCTTGTACATCTTCAAACAAAGTTGGGAATTGTTTCCATGGGCTAAAATCCAAGGCACAGGTGTTTTTGACTCCATGCCAAGGTCTCTGAGCCCCCTGCCAGGGTCTCGAGTCCTCCAGGGCAGCCAGAGGAGTGTCCTGGGTTCCAACACCTCTGGAGCTCTTAGGTAAGAAGGCAGAGCCAGGCAGGTTCCTGCACAGAGCTGGTCCCAGCCCTCAGGTGAGAGAAAACTGCTGAGCCTGGAGAATGGCAGCCAGAGCTCCCCTGATGATGGCACAGCCCTGCCCTGCCTGTCCCTGTCCCTGTCCCAGCAGGTGAGTCCCTGGGGAGGCAGATGCACAACCAGGATTGCAGAGGCACCTGTGGGTGTTGTGGAGATCCTCAGGGCCTTTCACAACACCCAGGTGAGACCTGGAGCATTTCAGCTCAACAGCTCCTATCCATTTTTGGGAGGAAGCTTTTCCAGAAGATTCCCACTATTCATAGGCAGCCCAGATTGAAGCAGAGAGGAAAATGCCCTAAAATACCACTATTGAAGAAAAATTTCAGGAGGTACTTGCAGCCAGTTTGAAGGTGCAGCAAGGACATCAGAGGAAGAAATAAACCTATAATTTAGAGCCATATCCCTCAGGTGATGGATAGATGGAGTCATGGGGATGATGTCCAAGAGCTGGAGCTCACTAAAATATCCCATTTTTGGGAAAATTGAGGCAGAGGCAAAGATCTCACAGGACATGAGCCAGCACTTGAAGGCAGAAACTCCCACCTTGTCCCAGCCAGGCTGTGGGTTCTGCAGGGAGCTGGGGCACCCCTGGAGGAGGTTCTGGGTGTTTCTGCAGGCTCTGAGCTGGATTGGGGAAATGCAGCTGTGAGAGACAGCTGGGGGGAACAAGAATAAATCAGGCATTTCATGAGCTCACCACTGAAAAAAATGATACACAGCTTGGGAAGGTCAGTTTGGAGGGAACCTGGAGCCTGTCTGTGCCTCTGACCAGAGGAATTCCTCGTGACAGAGACACCCCAAGCCTGGGCAGCAGAAGAGATGAGGAAATAGAAATATTTCCTCTTTTTTCTTTCCCCCTTTCTCCCAAAATAACTCAGAACTTTGTCATGCTCCTTCCTGCAGCCAGTGCACAGCTCCCATACAGCACTGCAGCCAGGGATGGTGCCACTCCCAGCATCCTTCCAAAATAAACATGGCCAAAGGCTTCCAGCACCCAGCCAAGGGCAGGCACGGCTCACTGGAGCACAATTCCCACCAGAGACCAGGCAGGTGAATCCCTACCCAGCCACCCTGACCAGGGAGCAAACAAGACACAGCAAGCCTTGGGATCTCCTGGGTGGAGTCATCCCTCCAGCCAGGGTGGGGAAACACTTGCAAAAGCTGATGGGGAGGTGTTTCTGGCTTGGGAAGAAGGGTGAAGACACATGGAGAAAAGTTAGGATGAAACAGCTTTCCCAGCTAGGGAACAGAGTCCAGCTGTGCTGTTTTTCAAAGATTCAATGCCTAGCTGAAAATCTGTAGGAATTACAATCATGAACATCATGAGGGATGATCCCAGCACCCATGTGGTGATGGCAGCAGTGATGTGGCACTGCCCCAAAAATGGCATTTTATAGAGTGTTTATGGAGTCTCCTGTAAGTCGTTATAAAACACGTGGATAATTGAACCAGCCTCTCCTCCTGCAGTCAGACCTGTCTGGGAGGTGGTGACCAACTTCATGAGGCACCCACAAAGCAGCTCCCTGACACAGCTGGGCAGTGAGCAGGGCTGGAGCCAGGGAGATCAGGAAGGAGGGAAATAATTGGATTAAAAACACCATCCCTGGATTTCTGCAGAGATGCTCTTCCCCTCATCTCCTCTGCATCCCAAATCCAGAAGGAAGGGCTGATGGCTGGCTCGGATGGAGGACTCAGGCTCCTGAGGGGCACAGCAATGCCTGGAGCCCTGACCCAGGGCTATTTATAGACATTCCTGTGGCCAAAAGAAGCCCTGCTGGCATGCAGAAAGCATCCCAGCCATGCAGCCCCAGCCAGGTCTGAGCACTGGTGCTTCTGGGGCAGAACCTGCTCAGGGAGAGGGCAACAACAGCCTGGGCACAACAACAGCCTGGCCACAACAGCCCAGCCATGGGCTGAACACACCTGGGAGAGCTGGAGCACAAGGGAGTTTGTCCAACAGGAACAGAGACCTGGCTGCCACTGGGAAACACTCACACCACTGAGGAGGAGGAGGATTTAATTGCTGTTTATCAATCACAAGTTCATTTTTCTAGCAGTGACACACCCCACCCCAACGCTGGCACGCATGAGAGAGGCTCTTCCTTGCACAATTTTATAACCTATTACTGCAGAGCTTCCCAATGAGTGTGGAGATTTCCAGGCTGATCTGCAGAGCTCCTGTATTTGTTGGCTTCCCTTGCAACAATCAGGGAGGTCTTCTGGAAAGCCCATTCCCAAATCTAATCATTCTTGTGGTGGTTGTGAAATCCCTTCAGTAATTCTAAAACCTCACTGGAATACTGAAATAGTCTCCTGACCTGTTCAGGGCTGGCCTCAACCCAACTGAGTCCACATCTCCTCTCTGTAAATCTGCCCTGCAGATGTTTCACAGCAGCTTTCCAACATCAATTCCATTTCACTTGTTCTGCTTGGTATTTCCCTGGCAGGACAAACACGGCGGAAGAACAACAAACACCCTTTGCATTCCTCAGCTCCTTCACTGGGATTGGAAAGGTGCTTCAAAACCCTCACTCCCACTCACAGCACATGCACTGAGGTGAGGGGTTTCCCCAGCTGGAAGGGCTGAGCACCCTCAGGAGCAATCCTGGAGCTCCAGGGAGCACAAGGAACAGCAACTGCCCTTGTCCCAAGCGATGCCAGCTCAGTGCCAAGGGAAGAAACAGGGGAAGGGGCAGGCCAGACACCTCAGAGCTCACATTCACACCTGAGGGGGTACAGACATGCAATGGCAAATGGATAAAGAGGAGGCTGAACTCCTGGGCCTGGAAAACTCCTAATTTTCCATACCATCCATAAAAGCAGGCTGAATGCCATGGCAGGGGTACTAGTCTTTCTCATGCACTTGTACAACACAAAGCCCCAAAACTCCAGCTTCTAGCAGGACATTTTGGAGGTCACACACATGATCTGACTCGACACTCCCTACAAACCAGCACTGGCCTCAGTGCCCAGCTTCCCACCTTGTGCACCTTGCCTGGATCTTGGGGGTTTTTCCAGAAAACACACACCAGGCACATTCAGAGCATCAGCACCTGGAAGGTACCACGAGTGGCACTGGATCAACCTGGAGATGTGGAGAGACAGGAGCCTGACTCAGGTAAAGCTGAAACCCACAGCAAAGTTGCTCCTTGCTGGAAACACTGAGCTTTGAAGCATTTCCAATCCAATCCCAGCAAGATTCACACCTCCTGGGACACATACACTTCTCAGCTCACACCCCCCAAGGCTTTTCTGGGGCTTTCCTTCACTATTTCTAAGCACAAAGCCTGCAGCAGGCTGGACCCATGTGTGACTCAGACAAGGAGAGTTTTTTTTCCAGTAGGAATTTTTAGGGAGCATCCTGTTCCTCTGTCACAGCGAGCAGAGCAGGGGCTGAGCACAGAATTGGCTGCAGCAGAGCAGAGTCCCTGAGCTAACCAAAGGCAGGTGGGAAGGTCACATACTCATCGTAACAGAAAAAATAGATTTTATGGGAAAAAAAAATAAATAAGTCCAGTGGCAAACACACCAGAAGCAAGCAAAGTGCTGCTCCCTCAGAGAGCTGCCGCTCTGAGTCCCTCCCCACCACACACAGCCTCCAGCCCCTGCTTAATTCAGTTGCAGCTCTTGGACCAGTTCACCAGAAGTGGGGAAAGCTGAAATCACTCAACAGCCACCAAAATTGTGCAATCAGAAGGAGAGAGGCTTGGAGGCTTTCCTTTAGCTCCTTGGGAAAACCACAGCCAAATTCACCCTCCTGAATCAGCTGCTCCCCCAGCAAAACACTTTGTGCTAGAGAGAGGAGAACAAATAGGATTTTTAAATTTCCAAAATGTTATCACAGGCTTGTCCACCCACAGCTCCAGAGCTGATTTTGGGTGTTATGGAGGACAAACATCAGTTTAGGTACCTGCAGAACCAAATCCCCTTGAAATTGTGGATGACAAACTCTGGATCACCACCAGCCCTGTGGTGGTGTCAGTGTGACAGTGTGAGTGTGATGGTATGAGTGGCTCCTGGATGGCCAGGCAAGGAAGTTTCCTGATCACTGGGATGAGGCAAGAGGAATTTCTAAAGAGATAAACCTTGAAATACTCCAGCAACCCAAGCAATACACAGCTGTGACGACAGCAGAACCACAGTACCACAGGGACAAAGCCCTTGAGGCCCACCAAGACACACCTGTGGACTTGCTGAAAGCACCTGAGTGACCCCTGTGTCTTCTCTTCATGGACAACTCAGAAGCTCCATGAGATTGCTGCTACTCCACCCACAGGCTTTTGGCAGCTGGCAAACCTGGTACAGATGGCAAAGGAACATGCAGGGCTGCCCTCTTCATGAGGTCCCTGTAGCAGCAACAGGTGTGGCCTGGGGAGATGTGAGGGAAGGAAAGACCCTGGCACAGGTAAAACCCTTGTGGTCTTGGAGCCAGAGAGGTGCCTCTCAAAAGGGAGTAGAAGGCAAGAGACTGTTTGGCTGTTTGCACATCTCTGTGCTGGGCTAAATAAACGCAGCCAGGCAGAGATGAGCACATTCCCTACGTGGTTTGAGTAGAGATGCTCCACTCCAGCACTCCCTGCTCCTCTCCAGGACAAAGGGGCTCCAAGCCCTGCCCAAACCCACCCTCCCTCATTGTGCAGGAGAAGCAGAGGTGTCACAAGGCAGAGCTCAGCAGCTTAGGGGACTGCAAAGGCATTTCAAAGGTACAGGGCTGAAAATCCAACCTGGAGACAGGCAGCAAAGGCTCAGCATTAACTTGCTGTGAGGGTAGTGGAAACCTTCCCAAAGTCATGCAGAAACGGAGCAGAGCCAGAGCTTTTGGCAAGAACTCCTGCAACGTCAGCAAAAACCACTGCTCCACCTGATTGACATGCACCAAGGATCAGCTGCTCCAGAGTTCATGGCAATGTGTGTCCTTCAAAGGCAGCAGAACGGCCTGAAAACCAGAGTAGAGTCCCAAAATGTGGCATTCTAACCTCTTTTCTGATTTGACATTCAGCTCCTGGAATTGTCAACAATAACACTGTTTAAGGACTGCATTTTCACCACCTAATCCCAGGTAGGAGAGCACTAAACCCCTCCTGAGCCCAGGGAATATTCAGGGAAACCCAAAAGAACACAAACCACCAGCTTCATGACCAGGGAACCTGTGACAGCTCCTGGCTACCAGGAGATGCTTGGCCAAGGATGGATTTGAAGTTGTTGGCATTTCTGGTATGTTTAGAGCTCACGTGGGCAGCACCAGGAAGATGCCCTCATCCCACTGCCACCCTACCCAGCAGCATCTCCTAGAGGGAAACAAGCAGCCATAACATGCCCATCCCAAATAAAGCCCTAAATCTTCACAAAAATCAAGGGTTAGGCAGCACTCTGTGCAGTAATTTGAGCTGGAGCACAGCCCTCTTAGCACAAGGGGAACTGAGTGGGAAAATGGAAATTAAACAGTCACAACACTGTCCATGTGTGCAGAAAGCATCACACTGTGAATTAATCTACAGCTCCCAGGGAGGACACAGAGGACAAGCTGCAGATGGGAAATTAAAACCATGCTCCCAATTCCCTTGGAACTGAAGCAGGGACCCAGCTCCCCAGTGCTGAGCCTTCCCAGCCTCTCCTGAAGCCAAAAGCAGAAACTTCCTGACATGTCTCTGGTTAGAGAAGCCTATTTTGTCTAAGTTGGGTGTTTTGCCTCACTGTTTTCAGTGGAGGCTGACTTCACACCTCCAACCTCACAGCTCTGAAATCCACAGCAGAGCTACCACTGATCCTCCCCCCTGGTACCTGGGAACCACACAGAGAACTCCACAGGCTGGAATTACCCTCCCCAAGCACATTTGCCACTTTTCCATCTGTGCTCCATCCCTCAAGTCTTTCCAGGAAAATAAGAGAAACTGACCTGTTCACTGAGGTTTGAGGGATTTGCTTGGAATCAAAGTTTGTTTTTGCTGTGGATTTGTACAGCATCCACACACCCATAATCCCAGTTCTATCATACAATTTTAGAAGCCTTCTCCACAACCTCAAGTCAAATGCAGCGTTCTCTTAGGGATCAGTGCCTGCCAGCATAGAAAATCTAAAATTCTCAGTAGCCAGGGCTCCAACATGCACAAAATCCAGCAAAAACTGCAATCACAGCCAGCTACAGCCCCAGCCCTGAGTGCCAAACCCTTCCCAGGGCTGTGCTGCTGCTCCTCTCCTTCCCCATCCAAGGCTGCTGAGCACAAGGTGCTTTTCCCTGGGCAGCTCCATGAAAATAAGGCATTGTTTCCTCCCCTTTGGGTCTGCAGCTGAGAAAAGAAAACCTCCACCATCCCCACAGACACATCCAAATCCTCCCCTGCACACCTGCACCGGTGCTGAAAGTAAGGAGTGAGCAGCCCACACTGTGAGGAAGCTCCTGAAATCAGAGGCAGGATGCTTGGGAAACTCCTCCAAGCCCCATGACACAATTCCAGTGCCAAGGAATTACTCAAGATGAGGATGACACAGTAGGATTTCCCAGCACAAAGCCACTTGCTCCCTTAACCTCGTACTTTACTCTTGCCACTCACAGGGAAAAGAGGATCAGGGATTTCAGGCTGAAGTGGGAGAGGTAAGCACTGGGAAAAATCAGCAGCTCCACAGTGATTTCCCTGAGGAAAGAGAACTGCATCCTGGGGGTAAAAAAGCAAGGTGGAATTTCACCATGGCCTGAGTTTGGTTTCATTGGGATGGTAGAAATTAATCCATCAGCCTGAAGCAGGTTCCTACACTTCCCTGAGTTTTGCTCTAAGCAAGGATGAACAGGCAGGATTAGAAAATTCCAAAAGTTTCACTGCTGGACCAAGACAGGAGTTGGCAGGGATTGCCAGCACACCTTGGCCTGCCCAGAGCTGGAGCTAAAGAGTCCTCTTCAATCACAACAGTAATTAAAATAAACGTGTTGATTTTTAAGCTTTTCCAAACGTGATCTTCCAAGGATTTTCTGAATGCAAATAAATTAGATCCAACCAATCCTGTGTGGGAAGTTGTATTCCTTCTACATACAGGGAAACTGAGGCAGGAGCATTGCAGAGCATTGTGATAGAGCTCAGAGGAGGTTAAACATCCACTGATTTCCAAATAGATATAAGATTATCCTTAATTCTCAGAGGATAAAAAGGCAAGAGACCAGAGGTCAGGATCATCCATGGAAGAAAAAAGCTGGGAGAGGTTTGCACATCCATCCTACACCCCAGAGGCAGTGTCCAGCCATCCCTTTCTTAATAGCACCAGGAATTTGGTCGTGCTTGTCTTCATAAAACAAGTTTTCATGGATGAATCTCTGTCAGGACACACTGCAGAGCACAGGAAAACTATTCCATATGGCAGAGGAAACACAACAACTGGAGAAACAACAGCAAGTCCAGAGAGCCTTTGTCCCAAAGCTTGGGACAAACACAAATGAAACTCTTGTTGTCTCCTCAGATGGAGCAGGGGCTCTTTTTCAAGGTTGGTTGGAGCTCATGTGTGGGCCAAACCAAAACTTCCAGCACGTCCTTACAACTGTCTCCTTTGGCCTTCCCAAAGATTTCAGCATCCTGGTCCCTCTGTGCTGGCTCACAGATGTTTCCACCACCAGGATGGGCTTCAAAGAACCATCCAAGGAGAAACAAGGGGCAAGGAGAAGGTGAGAGGACACATGTTCAGAGCACTGCTTTGAGGGCACAGAGCAGGGCACAGGAATGAGCCACACATTTCCTGTGTACATGGGGAGAATGTCCCAGGTCCTGCCCCTCTCTCCTGTGCCCCCCACAGGACAGGCCTCTACAAAGATGGTTTTAGGCTGGACTCCAAATCCTTCCTGAACAGAGCCCCAGGAAAAAGACTCCCCCCAATCCTGTCCTTTGAAACAGGGAATCCCAGGCAGGACAATCCCAGAATATCCCAGCCAGCTAAAACAGAGGGTCCTGGGGTGGCCCTGGCAGTGTCCCTTAGGCAGGGTGACTCCACACCCCAGATGTGCCACCCCCAGCACCAGAAGAGCTGTGTCCAACCTCATACCCTCAGCACAGGGGGTCTCCAAGGACACTCCCAAAAGTGTCCATCTCAGGCGAAGGGGATGCTGTGTGCCCTTGACCCCACGCTCCTGTCCCAGAGTCCAGCAGTACCCCTGGGATGTTTCTTGGCTGTTGGGGTCTGCAGCATTGTCCCCCAGCCCCATGCCTCATGCAGAAGGTCCATAGGGACCCGTCCTTCAACCCTACATCCACGGCAGTGGTGTGTGGTACCCAGGAGTGTCCCCCAGCCCTGCACCTCTGCAGACACAGCCTCCATGGGCAGCCTTGGGCAGGGGGAGCCCCCAGGGGGATCCCCAGGACCACAGCCCCACCCTCAGCCACAGGACAGCACGGGGTCCCAGAGCTGTCCCCAGCACCAGCTGAGGGGTCTCCATGGATGTCTCCAGGCCTAGACTGATTACAGAGCGGGATCCCCACGACAGTCCCCAGCTCCGCAGCCCCGGCATCGGGGTTCCCCAGGGCTGTCCCCAACCCCCGCAGCCCAGAGGTGTCCCCAGGCCCAGTCCTTTCAGCACCGCGGGTCGATGTCCGCAGCCCCCGCCGTGTTCCCGCTCCCACCTTCTTGACGGAGAGGGAGATGTTCTCCAGGATGCGGTCCTTCACCTCCGCCGGCTCCATGGCGCCTCCGCCCGCCGCCGCCCGCCGCGCCCGCCCGGCGCAGGCCGAGCGCCGTCCCGCCCGCCGGGCCCGCTCCGTCCTGCCGGCTCCGTCCTGCCGGCTGCCCCGGCCGGCCCCGGCCTGGCGGCTCCGCGGCGCTCAGCGCGCCATGGCCGGGCGCGGGGGCGAGCGGGCCCCGCGGGAGCACAACGGAGCAGAGCCGCGCTGGGGCCGCGCTCCGCCGGGAACTGAGGTCACGGGAGAGGAGGGAGGGACGGAGGGAGGGAGCGAGCGGCGCTGCCCGCCCCGGGCCGGCAACGGGACCGCCCTGGGCCCGCAACGGCACCGCCCCAGGCCGGCAACGGGACCGCCCCGGACCGGCAACGGCACCGCCCCACCTGGGGATCAGGGCCCGGTCCGGCCCGGTCGAGCCGAACGGGGCGAGCCGAACCGAACAGGGCCAAACGGAGCCCAACCCGGCCCGGCCGAGCCCAACCCGGCCGAGTGGAGCCGAGCACAGCCGAGCCCAGCCGGGTCGAACCCAGCCCGCCCCAAATGGGGCCTCGGCGGCGGCGAGGGGACCCTCGTGAGCCCGCGAGGGGACCATGAGGGGAGATGGCGGTGGATCCCTCATGAGCCCCTGAGGGGAGATGGCGGTGGATCCCTCATGAGCCCCTGAGGGGAGATGGCGGTGGATCCCTCATGAGCCCCTGAGGGGAGGTGGCGTTGGAGACAGGTGAAGGGATGTGAGAGCATAGTGAGGGGACACGAGGCCATGTGCCACTGCGGATCGTGAGGAAAGGTGGGACTGAGTCCCTCTCAGCCCGGGGCTCAGTGAGGGGACATGAGGGGACACGATGTTAAGGACAGTGAGGGCATAAAGGGAGGTGGCACTGGCTCACTCACAGTCTGTGATTAGTGAGGGGATGTGGGGAGAGATGGCACTGGGGACACTGAGGGGCATGAGGGGAGATGGCCTTGGGTCTGTCATGGCCCTGACCTCAATGAGGGGAGATGGCATTTGGGAGACTGCCGTGACACAGTGAGGGGACACAGGAGAAGGTGGCATTGGTTCTTAGCCAGCAAGGAGAGGTGTGAGTGGGATAAGGGGACTTGGTTCCCTCGCAGTTCAGGGGGACAGGAGGGGACAGTGCTGTTGGGTGCCTGCTGAGTGGACACACAGTGGGTTTGAGGACATGAGGTGCCCACCAGCCACCCAGCCCTCCGGGCCAGGGCCCTGCCTGCAGCTTTGCTGCACTCTGGGGTGCTGGCTTCAAAGGAAATTATCAGTGGTGAGGGAAAAATGGCACCCCATATGGCACCCCACCACCTCGGGCTTCAGCAGTGCTTCCTTCAGTTCTGCTCCAGCAACCTGAAATGGGGAATCCAGCTCTTTGCTGGGGTGTCCCTGTGCTGGTGCCACCATGGATCTAAAACTGGGCCACATTGTTCCAGCCCAACCTTCCACTGGTGGGAACAGTTCCTAAAAATCTCAAGTACAAGCCCCATTTGCCATCACAGGACAGAGACAGGAGTTGATAAGGCTTAAGATAAATTACAAATAAAACCTGAGGCTGAGGTGAAGGGTTGTGACTCGGGGCTGGCCTAGCGCCTCCATCACCCAACCCTGGTAACTTAAAATGGAACTGAAAGTAAAAGCAATTAAAAAATGTAAAAGCCAGCAGCTTCCAGGAGTGCATTCCCAGCCATCCCCACCCCTTCCTGCATAAATAACCTGCTGGCAGGGAAGGAATGGGCTGAGCACGGGCTTGGATGGAAAAACCACGCCAGGCCAAGCCTGCTCTTTCCCTGCAGGAATGGCCCAGCCAGTTCAACAGCTTTGGAAACCATGGGGGAAGGGAAGGGAAGGAAGGGAAGGGAAGGGAAGGGAAGGGAAGGGAAGGGAAGGGAAGGGAAGGGAAGGGAAGGGAAGGGAAGGGAAGGGAAGGGAAGGGAAGGGAAGGGAAGGGAAGGGAAGGGAAGGGAAGGGAAGGGAAGGGAAGGGAAGGGAAGGGAAGGGAGCATGCGTGAGAACTGAGCCAAACCAAAAAATTTTTCCCAGCTCCCCACCAGCCTCTGGAGATACAGAAACATTGCATTAAAGGGAGTCCCAAGGATCAGAGCTTGTCTTGGCATGTGGGGAGGAAGGTTAACTCTCTCCTGCTGAAATGTGGGGGGGAATGGAGCAAATCCTGAAACACCCAAGCCTGACCCCCAACAACTCACTGGAAAAACTAAAGACAGCTGCTTGTAAAGCAGCCCAACAGATCCCACACACCAGTTTATGTTTTCCTGGTGAATTTTAGGATTTAAAGCATAAAGTATAAGGCAGACGAGCTGTACAGCTCCAGCAGGTACGTGCATCCATTTGCATTCCTCCTTGCTCTGGAGGCACCAGGTGCAGCATTTACACTGTGTAATCCCATGGGGGTTGGAGGGAGCTTTAAGGTCCCTTCCAACCCAAACCACTCTGGGATTCTATGGTAGAACAGACTTCCTGGTGTCCTGCTGTTTTCCTGAATGTTTTGAATGCCCCAAGTATTTGTTTTACTTTGAGTAAAACGAATTGTTTATAATCCCTTAAAGCACCCACCACACAATTATGGATTTACATGGAAAATTCCCTGCTCCCAGCATTTAGACAGCTCCCATTCTCCTTAGAAAAGCTTGGGAGGATCCATCCCATTCCCACCATATGCTGGGTTGCTTCCCACCCTCTCCCCAAGTTTTAATTCTTTGCTCAATATTTGCAGCCCAAAGTTGGTGTGGAGAACACGATCCCCAAGGAGCAGAGCCATCAGGTGCTTGCCATGGATGGAGAGAGAGGAAGCCCAGAGCGAGTCACTGAGGGGAATCACCCCCTGCAGCAAGGTGTGTAATGTGCAAGATACTCCCAGGATCCCACCCCATGCAGTGCAGTCACAGGGCACCTCAGTAATGCTGCCAGTGATCTGGGGCAAAATTAAAGAGGCACAAGAAACACTTCAGGAATTGCAGGATGGATTCCAGGAGGGAAAAAAAAACCAAACTAGTATTAGCAAACCATTAGGAAAACTGCTGGGTTATAAGGGTAAGTCAACAGTAAGCCCTGTGAACACCACTTCCATTTCCATAGGCACAAGAGGTTTGGTTTTAAACTCCTTCCCATTTCCATTTGTTAACAGAGAGACTGGGAACCAGACATTCCTTTGGCAGTGGCTGTTGGGAGGGATTTCAGTCACCAACCATTCACATCCTTGTGTTTGACTCAGTGCTTTACTGGCAAGCACACAGCACCTTGTAATTAGCCCAAGTGGTTGCTGCAGGTAATTGTGTCACAGTCTAGTGGTTACTTCCGGGGGTCCTGGCACCCCCAGCTACCCCCAGGGAATGAGGCACAGCAGATAAATCAGTGTAAGGTCACAGTGAATCAAAAGCCAGGTGGGCCAGCAGGATTTCCCAAATCCCATTCTGGTGACAAACTGGCCCAAAAAGTGGTTCCTTGGCACAGCCACACCAGGCACGTGCTCAGACATGGGCCTGGCAGGGGCTGATGGAGGCACTGCAGGATTCCTGAGCAATGGCTCAGTCATGTTCCTTCTGCTGACCATTCCTTGAACTACTCTGAGGCAGGAAATTGCAGGAAGGAACACTCCCCTCTGCATCCCACTCCTGCTCTTAGTGCAGCCACTGCATCCATGTGACTGCTCAAAGAACCTTCAGCTGTTACTTTTAAACTCCAGGACTCTGCAGGAAGATTTTAGGAGACCTCTACTCCTAAAGGCCACAAAAGATAACCAAGGAAAACACCAACTTGGAGGGCACATTTATTGCACGGGGCCTGAGATTTCAGGGTGCCAATGCCCCCATTCATGGAATCCCAGAATGGTTTGGCCGGAGGGACCTTAAAGCTCATCCCATTCCACCTCGTGCCATGGCCAGGGACATTTTCCACTGTCCCAGGCTGCTCCAAGCCCCACCCAGCCTGGCCTTGGGCACTTCAGGGATCCAGGGGCAGCCACAACCCAACCTTGTTAAGCTTCAGGACATCAGGCCAGTTCAGACTGGGACAATCCTAAACATGAACACAACTGTGCCATTCATTAATCATAATTTTTACACATTACCAAAATAAAACCATCTTCATCAAGCAGAACAGACAAGGCTCGAGTGCTCAAAGTCGTTTTGAACCAAAGCATTCAATCCTTAAATCATCTCCCAGCAGAAGAAATCACAGCAACCCTTGGGCCAATGTATGATGAGGCTGTAGCAGCCCACACATCAAACCTTCCCTTTTCCCGTCCTGAGAGCTGAATTCAAAATGTTGTTTGCATGATAATGACCTCACTTAACTCTGACAGTGACACCAGCATCACGTGCAGAGCTCTGAACATGTGAGGAGGAAACCACTGCCCAGTTTGTCACGGTCACTGAATCATAACCGATTGTGTTTGTGTCTCTCACCTAGCACCAGCACCCACAGCTCTGGTTAGAAGGGATTTAAAATGGCCAAAACCTCAGTGCTGTTACAAGGAAAAGTGGAATTTTTTCTAGATCTGAAAAAAGGACTGTTACTCCATGAGAGTACCTTAGGGTTGGTGACTATGCCCCAAGTTTCAGAGGAGGAATATCCTCTATGCCTCCCTACCAAAACCTGTTCTACTACGTGACACTAAGAGAAAAAAAGCTATTTCTAACTGCAAAAAAGCTATTTCTAACTAAAATTTTGATGAGCTTTCCAGGGCTTTAAACGCCAATTTTTTTAATGTCCCAAGAAATTAGCTTCCAGCTCCAGAAAAATAAATCTCCATCTGCTAACTGGGCTGGAAGTGAGGTATTCAGGTAGGAGACAAGGAGTGTCCCATTCACTTTCCTAGCAGACAGAGCCATGGCCAAGTTTTATGTTTACTCTGATGCTTTCCCAAGTCCTCCATGAAGGACCCAACAGCCCATCCCCAAAGAAAGGGAATACAGAAATTGCTCAAGTCTGTTCTCAGGCCCTCCCAATCTTAATAATTTTATCTATAGATTTCTACTCATTCTGTTCAAAATGGCAGCATTTATGTTACAGAAAATCCACTGGCTTTGGGAAAAAAGGCAGCAAAGGATTTGAGTGCAGAGCTGCCAACCTCAGAAATACAGACAGACCAACCAAGCAGCATTATGATAAAGTGTTTATTCATTTTTTTTTTAAATATCAAATTTTTTTACACATAATTTGTTGATAAACAGTCCCCCAATATTAAAAAAAAATCAAAAAAAGAATCAAGTGTGTATTACTTTGGGCAGAACCACATCCCATTGATGACACACCCACTCCTCTCTTCAGCCGCCTGCGAGGCTGCAGCGTGTTCAGCCCACAAGAGTCAATGACACAAAACACAACCAGCTTTAGGATTCCTGAGTATTGATTCCCTCAAGTTCCCTAAGTGAGTCTGTAAAACTCTGAAGCATCAGTCAAAGTGTGACCCAAACCACTGCGCTTTGGTCACGGACTAAGCCTCGTCTACACAGTGCAGGAAGAAATCTCGAGCGCTCAGAGGGGAATGATGGACATGAAACTGACCTCGTTTCCCAAGCTGACTTCCGAGAGAGGCAGGCAGAAACACCTCTGGATTTCTCCTTTGAATTTCTGTTAGGAGTTCTGGGAGCCATTTGGCAGGAAGTCCAAGTCTGGTGAAGAAACCTCTAGGACTTACTCCTCCTTTTGTTCATCAATGGCATAGTTTTACAGAAAACTGATCTGAAGTTGAGCATTCAGCAAGTACACTTAAATATTGCTACTTTTGAGAAGAGGAGACAGCAAGAGGGAGACACAGAAGAAGGGAACATGGAGGACATACAAGGTTAACAGTCCTGGAGACCGAGTGTCTACACAGAAATTTAAACATACACAGCAAGGAGGCAGATTGTCACGGTAACAGCGTAGCCCAGCTCTGTCCTGCAGCAGGTAAACATGGCAAGGACAGTCATCAGGAATATTCCCTCCTCTTGTAAGAATTACCCATGCCCAGAAACTCCCAGATGTTGGGATTCCACTAAACATCACCCCTGTGTTCACCTGTGGCCTCGTGTACACAAACACGCAGTCACCAAGATGCCAAGTGAATTCCTTCAGTATTTTTAAGGAAAAAAGTAAATCTCAGAGACCAAGAGTGGTTCCAGGGCACACCCAGAAAGAAGCTCTACAGACCCACATGGGTCCCCACAGGTGCTGGCAGCTCTACAAAGCAGTTTCAGAGCACTGCTTTACTCTCTAGAGCTGGACTGCCATGGTGAAATCCCTTTGTTAAGTGATGTGACTTTAGGACACTGCAGCAGTGGTTAATGAGGAAGGGGAAGAGAAAAGAACAAAGTGCCTGATTTTAGGCTGGAATACCTGGCTCCTTGGAAACCTGAAGAGCTGTTGGTGGCACCTCTATCCCCCACTGTAGCCAATAAGCCACAGCACTCTGCCATCCCTCCTCTCCTATGAAAACTCTGAGGGCCAGGTCAGCACAGGGAGCAGTGAAGGGACTGCTGGAGGCTGAACAGAGGATGTGCGTGTGCATGCAGCAGAGAGGACACACGTTGAAACAAAGACAACTTTCAGACAGCGTTGGCTAAACACACATTCTGTTACATTTTATTTTGACCTGAAGTACTCACCACTGCCCCAATTTTATACTAGATCTTGCTCCTAAAAAAATTATTCACTAATTTAGCAGCACATAGCCATTCACTCAAAGCAATGCTTGGAAATGAAGAGATTTAAATCACCAGGCTTGGACCTACTTGATAAAAGAGTTTTAGAAATATTTATCAGTTGGGGGTCAGGGTTTGTTTCTAGCAGTCTGGAGAGAGTTACCCACGGAATTCTAGCACTATGGATAAATGCTTCCATACAGCTTTGGCAGAAGGGCAGGATTCAAAACTTATATTTGACAAGGAATAAAAGTGAGCACTGAAGCAGATTGGCTGATGCTCTAAAGCTTTTATAGCATAAATTCTGTATGTGCAGCCTAAGTCAGCGTGGCCGTGAGAGCAGAGCCTGTCACCAGCTTGGTGCAGAGCAGCACCACTTGGGCCAGCTGAGCAACAGCTTCTGGAACAGAGAGAGTGATACAAGGGGCTAACACTGAGTAGCCAACACTGAGTAGCCAACACTGAGTGGCCAACATCTGCTGCTCCAAGCAGCTGGCAGTACATCCACACACAGGCAAAGGGGGCAGGTTCAGCTCTCCCCCATCCAAGAGAGCCAACCTGCCCCTGGTTCCTGTGGTGCTTTGCTACCAGGGCCACCTCACCGAGCCCTGCAGTGTGAATGAGGAGCAGATTCAGCCATCTGAAGTCGCTCTGGATCTGGGATCCTCATTGCTGCTGCTTCTGATGGTGAACCAGATGCAGACAGGAATGGCTGATAGATCCTATTTCCTAAGGAGACCTGCTGACATTATACTCCTGTACCAGCCCAAGCTTGCCCTTCACAGAGGGGCTTCTGCTGATTTGAGGTGCTCACTGGAAGGAGCATATTAAACCAAACCTTCAGCAGGGGTAACTCTACCACCTGCCCAGTGAAGATGAGAAAGCTGCAGTCTGGCCCCAGTAACTCATTTTGAGCAGAGCCTCAGGTGAATCACTGGATGCTGCTCCAGACAGCCAAGCACTGCTTCCCTCATGGTGCAGGCATCACAAGCAGAGGGGTGTAAGCCAAAACTGTCTGGGAGCTCCAGGTCTGGATGGTACCGTCCCAGCTCATGGAGAAGCTCCATTTGACAGCAGAATGCCTTAAAGCCCTTTATTACTCCAAGGATCTCCTGGCTGCCCAAGTGTCTGAGGCAAATCTGACACCAGCACTCAATGACAGCACAAACTCCTGGGAGGTGACAGATGAAACCAAATCGGTGTTTTTAAATGCCACCTGCATAAAAACAGCCCAGCACACACACAGGAGACCTGCTCAAGCAACAGGGAACACAAACACCAGGACACAGGCCTGAGACAACCACAAGACCACATGGAAGCCATGAACAAAAATGTGTTTGGTGCTGCTGAGCCATTGCTCCAGGTTTAGCTCAACGTGTCAAGTTGAAGACAAACACCAAACACAAAGCCACTTCTGAGATTTGTAAGTGGGACTGAATCAAAGCTCCTACTTAAAATTTTGTTTCAGCCACACCTTCCTTTCCCTTCCCCAGCCCTGACAGAGTTTTGGGGCTTTACAGAGCATCACAAAGGAGTTCTTCCCCCTCAAAAGAGCATCTGGAAAGGGCTTCCTACAGCACAGCCTCGGTGAGGCCTCACTGCTCAGGTGACTCAGCAGAGACATCCCAGAAGGCCACGATGGTTGTAACGCAGAAGCCACATCAGTGCATTTGTTCTGTGACCCCTGCTGGGGAGCCCTCGCTCTTGAGGAGGTGTCAGAGTCAGATCAGCACCCCCAGCCATGGCATGCACAGCACATCCAGACAAACCACAGCAAAGCAGATTCTTCCTTCTTCCAATCGCAGCCCTGCGTGGAGCCACTGAGATGAAGTTCATTCCTCCCCGGGCATAGGGAGATTTTAGAGCCGTAACACACAGCTGGTTTGTTAAACAAATTCATCATTAAGGTTTAGCCTTAAACTGGTTGAGCTTGTTGTTTTTGCATGAGGAAAAACATGATGTGGGCAAGGCTAGAAAAAATTGTAAATACTCCTCCCCCCCCCCACCCCCCCCTACAGTTAATACCAGCACATCTCCAAATAAGTTAAAACATATCTTATAAGTTTTGGTAGCACCAAATTCTATCCCTTCCCTTCTTCTATCCCCATGTTGTAAACTGGAACACACTGGCCCAAGAGCATCACAGAATATTCTGAGTTGGAAGGGACACAGAAGAATCATTGAGTCCAACTCTAAATCAAAGCATAAAATGGTTTGGCAAAAATAAGCATCAGCCTTCCCCATGCACACACAAAAACCCACGCTCCCAAAACCCCCTCACTCCTCTGGCAAAAGCCTTACACATCCAGGAGCATTTACACACCTTTAGTAGCTGCCAGAATAATTTCAACAGCTGGATGTTGGGTTCCAAGGAGCTGCAACACATCCAGAGTCCACACTGGACTCAGTGTGCACCTCCTCTCCTGTGCATGTGTGGCCAATTCCCATCACAAATTGCTTTGTGCTGGACAGGGCAGTGAGCGCAGTGGCTGCTGCTTTTTATTCGTAGCATTGGAGGTTATTCTAAAATTGTACATTTAAATAAAACTAGTAGTTTTAATCCAGTATGCATGATTAAAAGCTATCCTGTCCACACAATGCAAGGACGTTTTCTTTCCTTTCAAAGCCCAAATCTAACAAGTGAAACAGAGGAGATGTGTTACTTTGGCTGCAAATAACTAAAAAAATCTGGCTCAACATTCTGCTCGTCCATTGTGGTGTGTAATTGAGATACTCCTGTAGAAGAAAAGATCCCCCAGTCAGCTCCATCTTCCACAGTTACGTGGGAACAACGATGCTCTTGGCTAGCAAAATGAGAAGAGCAAGATCTGCATTTCCACCCGCTTGTTCCAAGGCCTGGAGAGCTTCCTGTGGGGTAAAACCAGCACCAAGGATCCGGTCGACATCAGCCACAGGGAAAGCAGGGGGTGAAGAAGCCCCTGCTTCAGTCAGTCTGGGATGGGCAGCTGGGGAGTTCAGCAGTGGTTCCTCACTCCCACTCAGCGGCCATGGACCTGCAGGAGCAGCACTGCCACTTCTCCCAGGTGCTCCTGTGAACAGGCGCTGAGTATCCTCTGGTGCTCCTTCACCCGAAGCAGGTGTGGAGGAAACAGATGTGCTCTGCTCCAAAGCTGGACTAGGTGCACTCTGAGAACCTCCTGCCAAAACCTCCCTCTGCTCTGGGCTCTGCTGCTGGCCAGGGGTGGCTGCAGAACTCAGCACAACCACATCGCTCTTACCTGAACCCTTCTCTCCCTCTAAAGCACCTGCCCCAAGCACAGGTGGCCCAGCACTGACAGGCCCAGTGCTGATGTGCTCTCTGCCAGAATCACAAGGCTGGCTCCCCTCTGCTTCTCCACCCTCAGACCTTGTCTCAGGGAAGGAACAGCTCTGTTCCTGGCTGGCTGGATCCAAGCCTTTCTGCTCACCTTCAGCAAGTCCCTTCTGCTGCACTGTTGGCTCTCTCTGAACCGTTTCCAGCTGGGAGACTTCTTCTGAGGCAAGGATCTTGCATTCTCCTTTCCGACTGCTAACCAAGAGTTTGTGAAGCTCTTTCAAGGCTGATGCTAGAGGGAAGCATTGCTCTTCTGAAGGCCTTCCTGCATCCGTGTCCAGCTCTTGTGTGCTCGAGGGGGAAGAGCTGTCTGCTGCCAAATTAGCCAACTCGTGGTACTCTGCAGGAATTTCACTGGTGCTTTTCAACTGCAGGACAGCACTGGTGGAAAGTGGATCACTCAAGGAGGACGAAGACTTGAGCAACTCCACCTCCATGGAGAAGGCCTCCAAGTTCAGGTTGGAAACACGTCTGTTCTCAGTCTGCTGCTTCTGCTGCCCTGCTGAGCTCTGTGCTTCAGCTGCAGCCTGCTCCACTGCATCTATTTCCATGGAGGCTTCCATGTGCACATGGCTACAGGAGGCTGACAGTTGGATACTCCCTTTCACACAAGAAAGACCTGCTCTCTCCAGTTCATCTCTCATTGCCATGGGAGGGTTTTCTGGCTGTTTGGCTTCAGCCACAGCAGGTTTCTCAACCCCACCAACACAGCAAGGAGGTTCTGGGTCAGTTGTATCAGTTTGCTCCGCAAGATGTTCCTTTTCTGGCTCTTTGCACATCTGATGGTCTGTGGGAAGCTCATGTTTTTGCTCCTGCTTCGAAGACAGATAGACATCTTTATCCTGCTTGTGCTCGGCAGCAGTGTCATCCAAATGGACTTTTGTCACTTCCAGAGGATGTTCCTGACCATGATCTTGTTCTTCATTACATTCCTTTAAAATGTCAGCACTAAATGTTTCTTTGAATGTCTTCTGTGAAAGGCAAGCTGGATTGGAGCAGGTTCCATCTCCGGTGTGCAGAGAGGGGTCATTGTTTGCCAAGGAAGAGCTATTGGAATGATGCTGTAATACCAGAGCAGGTTCTTTTTCTGGGGTTATCTGGTGTTCAGGTGAAGAGTCAGAAGTCTTGACGGCTCTAGGATCAATGGGCTCTGCAAGGCTGGATTCAGATGAGCAAATTGAAGCAGGGGCAGAGACAGAACGATCAAGTAACTGATTTGTGGGATTAGAGATCTTGGAATTTAGTCCTGAAGACTGGACTGGATTTTGAAACCCATCAGAAGCTGGTAATGAGGGCATTTCCAGTGAGGTAGTTTCTTTGTCACTATTCTCTATGGAAGACAGAAGGAAAGGAGCAGTCAGGACACAGCAGAAGCACCGTGGCAGCACAAACTGGAACGGGTGGCTCTAAATACCTGGTCTGTGGCCCACTCCAGCTGCAGTAAACACACACTACATGCATCAAGGCTTCCGACGTTCTGTTTGGATTAGGAAACAAACACACCAAACTCGTGTTAGCATTCAGAGCACACACCATGCATGGTTACAGTCCTGCACAGCTCCCCTCCTGACCGTCCAGCACAACGGCACGGAGGCTGCAGGAGCTCCTGCCTCCCAGAAAGATTCTGCCTGGCAAATCTGGCACATCAAGGCAAGATTAACTCTGCCAGAGCACAATTTAAAGGCTGTTCTGTACTGGCTATGTCACAGAGCAGTCTGTGGGTCATACAGACACTTGGTAAACTCTACACAATATAACAATGTGTCTTGTGCCGTACTTGTTCTGCCTTTGGCTGGAGATACTCAGGAGACACATTTCAGAGATAAGGGAACTGAGATGGCAACACAGTTCTTGGGTTGTGCTCCCAGCAGTGCAGCTGGCTGCTAAAGGGAAGCGTACAGATTGTAGGGGGAAAGAAATCCCCCAAGAGAACCACTGCCCAAGGCTGGAAAGAGCAAAGCAAAGGAGAAGCACCCAAAAGTCAAGTCCAGCTTGATGCTTCTTTGTCCTCACAGAGAGCAGATGAATTGCAGATCTCTATCAGAAGCACTGAACACTGGCTGTGGTTATCAGGGGAGATTAAGTGACCTTATCTTGCTGACAGTCTGATCTCGCTGATGTATCAGCGCTCCCGCACTCGTTAAATTGCTCACAGGACCTCTGCAGGAGTGCCTGTCCTGACCCCACAGCCCAGGATCACACACCCAGGCTCTGTGCTCTGTGATTTGCTGCTCTTTCCCTTCCCACACTCAGTGGTCTTAAACACACATCACTGGTTTGCCTGGAGTCTCTTCTCACAGAGTACTGGGGCACAGCTTGCCATGCCTACACCTCCAGCCACAATTCCCTTTAAATTCCACAACACAACAGAAACCTGCCTGTCCTCAGCCTTTTGTTCTCTGTTCCTTTTATTCTCTGTTAACTAAAACCAGTGCAGTACCCTGCTGGGACACCACCCCACTGCTCATCTTTCCTAAGGGTGGCAAAGAGCTTTGTGACAGAGGATATGGATGAAAACCAGAGGGATCCCTTCTGTTTCTATGTGGAATGATTACATTCATGTCTCTGCTCCCAAACCAACCCTTCAGGGAGGAAGCAGAATTGTCTCTTGACCTGCTGGATCACTAATTAGGGTATGATCAGACACATCAGGGATTTGCACTGAGGTAGCAGCAGGAGCTGGTTTTCCACCAAGCTCTCCTCAGTGTCATCCTTCCCCTGGGGTAGGCACAGAAGCTGAGTCCCAGCCCCACCAGGGATATTGATCCAGCTAAAAGCAGGAACAAACTCTTCCCCACAAAGTGCACCATCAGGGATTAATTCCTCTCTGTACCAGGAACAGCCTGAGCTGTTTGTGGTGGCAGTGACTTGGACTGAGGCTGCCTGGATGAAAAGGTGTGTGTGGGATGAGCTGCCTGGCTACATTTCCTCCTCAGCAAAACAGCTCCAGTTTTGCTGCCAGGTTTGTAAATCCTGCATGATCACTGAGTTCCTCAGTGGTGGGAAATGGGCACAAAAGTGCATCAAGCCCTCAGAGGTAAATAAGGATGTGGAGGTCCTGGATCTCAGTGAACCCCACCAGGACTCCACCACCACCTCAGCTGCCTTCCATAAATGCTGAACCACCAGCAAAGCAGCTGACAGAAATCATGAGGCTCCCTAAAGTGGACTTCAGGGGATTAAATAAAGCTCAAGGATAATCCAGGTGCATTCAAAACAAGCACTTTAATAGCCTCCAGGTGCAGGCAGCCATTTGTGTTGTACCATCTCCTGGAAGCCAGCAAAAATTGCTTCAGTTATAAAAGAACACACGTGTTGTGGGAAGCTGAGCTTCTTTGGAGCTGTGTCACATTCTCTTTCTGTCCTTCTTCCGTTTTCTGGTTTTTCTTTTCTTGGTTTTCTTGGTACCACCTAGCAGCAACTCAAGTTTTGGAAGAGAGAAAAAAGGAACGTGCTGACATTTTAGGATACAGCCAACAAAAGCCCATGGGCCAGAGGCTGTAGCACTGTGTCTAGAACTGTCAGCACTGTCACAGTCAATCTGAACAAGAGCCACTTTAGTTCTGTGCCTCGGTGTTCTATGGGCACTAAGTGAACACTCAAATGGATTTCCTATTCCCATAAATCTTTTACATTCCTCTAGGGCTCAGCATCAACACAAAGTGTCCGAGTGCTGACTAGCCTGAACAAAGCCTCAAGGTCCTTAGAACCATATGTGGTGCATAAGCAGCTTGGATTTAAGTCATTTCAGGCACTTTTCTGCTTAAAAATCTTATCTAAAATACTTTTATTGTAAAGACTCATAGTTTGGGCTGAGGTTTGCCTGTTATTTAGTTCTCTTTCAACTGAGAACTAAATTTAACCAACCACAATATCTGCAAAGCCTCATCCAAAGTGGAAATATATTCTGAAAGCTAACCCAGGCTCCAGGTTTTCAAAGGAAAATAACTGATATTTACACCTTCCAGGCTGTGGGAACAGACAAGAGCCCAGGCTCCTGAGCCTGACCTTTAGCAACATCAAAACCCCATCACAAGGTCAAACCCATGTTTGTGTTTGTCTCTGCTGCCTGCAACTTCAGTTAATAAACATTCAAATTTGGCTAGAAAAGTCACACATTTAAGCTATTTCTTACTGATTCATTAAAGCCAGACTTTCCTTCTGAGGTTTTTTACATTTCTGGAAAACTTATATTCTTAGGATGGAGGAAAATGGGCTGAAGGGAGCAATAAGTGCAGTCCTGTGCTCCCCTTACTGTTATCAACTTCGTTATTTATAACTAACTGTTACTCTTTGGGTTGTGAAACAGTAACTGGGAGGTGTTAAAGAAAAATTTCAGTGCATTTCAACTAGATATATAGATATATATAGATATATATATATATATCATATATATAGTTAAATATATATAAATTTTAGTATCTAATATAAATATAATATATGGTTAAATCTTTTTTTCTCATTTCAATTTTAAATATGGGCACACCAGAGTCTTAAAATATTAGCAGGAAAAATGTTGAAATCAACTTGATCAGCCTAAATCTGACCCAGCAAAGAGATCTACATGTGTGTAGGAAGCAGAATTTACTGTGTTCTTTCAGAGGAAAAATGAGCAGTAAAACTCAAAGGTCTCTAGAGAACTCTTGGATATAAAATGTTATATTTAAAAGTTTTGGAAAAGGCTTAAGGAATACACCCTGAGGTATTCACAGCTTCTATGGAACAGCAGGGAAAAAATAATGATTTTCCCCTTCAGCTAAAAGCTGAACTAAGGGAGGAGTTGAACAGAAAATTTGAGTTTCAGACTGGTTTTGGCTCATAGTTCAGCTTTCAGCAATTTGGCTGAAAATAAAATCACTTCACTCAATTTTGTAGCCACCAAAGCTCCATGTGGCCATCTGTGCAGCATTTGGATTCAGTGACACTGGGAACAAAACTGCAGGAGGGTGAAAGTTCTCTTTGCAGGTCATATTTTAGGCTGAGGATGTGAATTCAGCTTTTGAACTTCTGAGCAACTGCAAGGAGGCAATTCCCTCCAAGGGCACCAGCACCATTTCAGGGAAAAATGCTGAAATAGTGCGAATTCTAAAAATTGTCATGAACTTCTGTCACTGCTACAGCTGCTCTATTTTTACGTGGTGCAGCCAATAAGAGCAGGGTTTTGGGAGCCTCCCCAAACTGTGCTCACACGAGGCTGCAGCAGCAGCACAGCTGAGCCACGGCCCTGCTGGGCACCACAACGTGATCCCAGCCACAGACAAGCATTAACCTCCACAGCTTGAAGGCCAGGAAACCAGAGCAGGTGGGAAGCTGCAGGGAGAGCACCAAATAAACAGCTAACAGCTCTGAATGCCTCCATGAAGGTTTTGCAGCCCAGAAAGGAAGAGAGAAATGCACTCAGAGGCCACGAGCAAGAATAAAGCCCCTTCTCTCCACCCTTTACTGGCTGCTGCTGCTCCCAGGAGCCGGAAGGGGAACTGCTCACAGACATCCTGACATGCAGCAGAAAAAAAGGCACAGATTCCTGTTTCAAGCTGGCTCCTGCTGGTACCTGCTTCCTCTACGGATTTCTGTATTGCCTCTGCGAGCTCCTGGTCGGCGATGTCCTCGGGCCGCACGTCGTCGCGCCCCGCGCCGTACGCCAGCCGCGCGCACTCGGGCAGCTCCCCTCGGGCAGGAAGGAGGTCTGCGAGCCCGTGGTGCCAATCACCAGCACGTTCTTCTTGAGATCAATGGAGCACTGCAAGAGAGCATCCACACGTCCAGGGACTGTGGAGAGCCAGGCGGCTCCCAGGGATAAAGGGAGACACGAGGTCAGGCAATCTGTCTCTCGCAGCAGGTAAGGGTGGGCCAGGGGTATCGGCTCTAAGCAAAGGGCCCTGTCTGGCTCAATTGTAATAAATCATTCTGTTGGAAAGCTCTGAGCATCTCTGATCAGAGCAAAAAGCTCCAGGCAGCAGCCAGACACCCTAGAGCTGTCCATGATGGATGTGCTTCCAGCCTGGAAGATAATTCACCATCAACTCTCCCCAGGAAAATCCTACGAATTCACAGGCCAGGCATTTATGTTGCACTTCTCACTAAACTTGCAAGAGCCAGGTAACTGTTTCAAAAGAGGTTTTGATACCTGATGCCTCTTAAGCATATCCAGTCCTAGGAGCATGTCCATGGGCTGCTCTTCAAGGATTGAGAAGGAGCACGCCAGGAAATCCCCTTCGATCTGCACCTGAGCTGAAACACAAGGCAGAGAAGTTCCCACTACAGCACAACAATCTGATTTCTGCTCTTCCACCTGGGAAGGGAAAGGTCTGGGGGAATCTGAAACCAGCACTCTGATGCACCCTTTTGGCCACAGAAAGTCTGGCCCTGTGCAAGCCCCAGGACTGCCAGGCCTGCCATGGTCCCAGAGTAATTCTTTTAAAAGCTGATGTGCCTGAGAACCTCCTGTCCTGCTTCTCTGACCCTCCAAGCTAGAGGGCTGCAAACAGTTTATTAGAGCACAAGTCTAAGTAGCAGCAACAGCAAACAGAATCGATTTTTTGGTAATAAGGGCAGTGTCCTCCACTCAGAAAAGCTGCACAAGAGCACAGAGGCTTTTCTTTCCAAAGGAACAGCAAACACTGCACTGTGTGGGAGCCCTTCCTGAGTAGCTCACCCTGCCCTGCAGTGCCACCTGAAACAGGGAAGGTCGTGGTGCTTCATGTTCACTTGGGGTTTGCCCCAAATGTGTCCTCTGTGTGTGCAGGAGCTGGGACTCCCTCCCCCTGAGCGTTACAGCATTAAATGAGACAGAATTCTGTGCCCAAGACAAACATATTGCAGATGCACTTTGATTTTACTCTACAGGAGCTCCTAGCAATTACAGCACCAATCCTCGGTGCCAAGATGGCAGGAAATGCAGTCAAACCCCTGCTAAAGCTGCCCCAAAAATGCCAGTACTTACCTAAGTGCACTCTGCCAATGATTTTCTGTGTCCCAACACCCTTAGCAATGCCAGCCCACCGCCGATCCACCAGCCTCATGATGTTGCACCTTTCAGCACAGGCTTGGCTCATGATGGTCATCTGGGCACCTACCAGTGACAGAACTCGTGTTAAATCCTGATGCCTCAGCACAAACTTTAATTTTCTCCTGGCTGGGAAACCAACCCACCTGCCCCAGGGCATAAAGGCTTCCTGTGAATCCCACTGTGCTGACCTGGCTGCTCATACACAGGTCAGCACTGACCATTACTGTGGGAAGGAACAAGCCCAAGAACCTCTCCCTGCAGGATGTGGATGGGAATTACCACGTTAAAGGCATGTGAAATCTCCCTGTCTGTAAAATGAGGTAAGACACACGCACATGGCAGAGACCTTCCAGGCATGAAAGTCCCAGAAACTCTTCCAGGAGCCCTAATCCAGGGTGTTCCCACACTGCTTATCCCAACTGTGCTCGGGGTTCAGTAAAATGCTCCAAAATCTTGTCATGCATGGCTTTATTGTAGGATATTTTGGGATAACTACTGGAATGTTGACTGTTGCCCTCAATGATGGAGAGTGTGGAGAAAGCACCTGAGTCCACAAAGGCTTTCACGGGGTGTCCATTGACTTTGCAGTTGATGTAGAGCATCACCACCTGCCCAAAGCTCTCGGGTGCCTCTTCCATCGCTATCGTCATGTTCTCTTCAATGTTCTGTTGCCTGAATTTTGTGGAGAAGAGAGAGAAAGACCAAAATTTCTGTCATCCAGACCTTGTAACATCCCTCTGATTCACAGACAGACCTGGAAATCCCACCTGCTGCTGCTCACCTTACAAACACACATTTACACCACAGCAAAGGCTCCTTCCTTAGTGAAACACAGACCTGGGAGCTGAAGATTGCTAGGAATGATCTCAGCTGAGTCCAGAGACAGTGAGTCACTCCCCAGCAGCCACTGCCCCTTCCAACCCCTGCCTAACTCACACCTCAGCTCCTGACAGCCTTGTGTTGCCAACAGGACCCTATGTTCATGTTAACCTGGAGAACTCAGAGAAAAAACCTGTGGATTCATTAGTCATGCCGAGGGTACACGGAGGTGTTGCCAATAGCTACATCACTGGAATCCCACACAGCAGCTGAACATTCAAATCCTCAGGTCTCCCTGGTATCTTTCCTTTTCCAGGCATAGAAAAGGAGAGAGGTGAGCAAAACAGCAGAAAGAACACCACCACGAGCACCAGCCCTTGATGCAAATTCATGCCAACAAACAAAAATGCTCTTCAAGAAATCCCTCACAGCTCGAGGATAATCTTGCAAGTGATGGGCATCTGTAGTGACTGCATCCAAAACTGCTTTGTCTCCTCAAAAAAGGGGAAAAGGCCTCAATTCTGATGCCATTTCATTTTTCACTGAGTGGGGTGTGAAATCTGGGGATGGCTCAGCCCAAACAGCTGCAGAACCTTGGGCACATCCCTTTTATCTGTCCCTCATCTAAGGAAGAAGGGAAGCGTTCCTGTGCTCTGAGCAATGCTTCACTACCTACAAATATCTATTTTCTGCATTTCTGGGTGTTTATGTGGCACCAACACCTTGTCAGCTGCAATGTGAGAGCACTCCTACCACCAGTGAATGCTGCTTCTGCCCAACAATGGGTCTGTAGCAGACAGACACTTTGTTATCAGGGAAAAACCACCAGCCATGAACTGACTCCAGGATTTACCACTCAGCTGAAGGAATCAAGCCTCAGCCCAATACAATTACATCTGGAAGGCAGCAAGAGGGAGCGAGCTGATGAGCAGGATGCATTTCTGCAGAGCCTCTCATCAGTGAATTAGCCAGACATGGAACAATTAGCAGGATGCAAAACCAGATCTCGAGGGCAGCTGGGAGGAACAATGCCCTGTTGCTGTGCAGAGCTCAGCTGGGAGACAGCACCAGCCCAGCTCTTGGGCTCAAAACACACCCCAGGCCTCAAGAGGAGATGTGCTCTCCACAAGTGCTCCAGTGAAGCAGCTCAGGCAGCTCCAGGACATCACTCACACAGACATCACACACACACAGACAGATGACAGTGCTGTCACCTCATATCGCACAGTCCCAGAATGGTTTGGGCTGGCAGAAACCTTGAAGCCCACCCAGTGCCACCCCCTGCCATGGGCAGGGACACCTTCCACTATCCCAAGCTGCTCCAAGCCCTGTCCAACCCTGAACACTTCCAGGGATGGGGCAGCCACAGCTTCTCTGGGCAACCTCTGCCAGGGCCTCCCCACCCTCACAGGGAACAACACTCTGTGATCTCAGCAGGACACATCTCAAGGATGGGGTGCACCTCCATGCTCCCAAATCCCAACCCTCCCATGTGCAAAGGTGGCCCAGAGCATTGCCCTGCAAACAAACTCCTTGGTACAAGGAATGTGCTTAGATTCTGCCTTCTCTGAAGAAAAAACACCATGGATGGAAGCACAGAGCAGTTTTTTCTCCCCAGAGAGGACCCCAATGCCTACAACCACTTTGGTTTGTTACCTTATGTCCTCTTCTATCTTGGCCTGTGCCTCGAGATCAAAGGGGTCGGCGGAATAGAGCCGGATCCTCTCCTGCTCGCGCCGGGCTCGGTCCTGCTGTTGCTCCAGCAACACCCTGGTGAATTTCTCTGCGGGAACAGGGAGATAAAGAAATGCTTTTGACTGGAAATTACTCTTGCAAATCAAATTCTGGCACAGCAAACGCTTCTTTTGATGCCAGCTGAGGAATAGACTCAGCAGCACACTGAAAAAAGCTTCCTCTGAGGGCAGTGTGGAAGGACTCAGAGGATCAGTGGCAAACTTGGGAACCTGCTGAGATGAAAAGCAACTGGACAGAGCTTGCTCTCCTCATGTTCCTACCCAATCATTGCACAATCAAACTCAATTTTCTGGCACATACACTTTTATAGGGAAAAAATTTTTTAAAAATACACAAAGGCTAATGACAAAACTCCTTTCAAACCCAAGGAACATGGCAAAAACAGAGATTATAATCTCTAAAGCTGAATGCCTACCAGGAGGTGCTAGCCAGGTCTAAAAGCACATTTTAAGATCACAGTTTTTAGATTCCCACTTTCCAGATGGCCTCTGGCCATATTTTACTACTGGAATGGGATCACGTCTGTCCCCAAAAGGGTTTGGCAGCCCTGGAAGCAGCTCTGGCTCAAAGGCTGTTATGTGCTCAGGGAGGCGTTGGGTATCTTTGACTGCTGGATTTTTGAAATCAGGCTTCTGTACAGCAGGTGCCTTCATCCAGCACAGGCACAGGGCACGGATCTCTGCAGATATTTGGGAATCCAAGCTGGAGCTGAGCTGGATCTGTGCCCAAACACTGCCAGCAGCAGCAGTGCAGCACAGCAAGGGAAAACCAGCCCAAACCACTTCCTCCTGACAGCCCAATGCGGCAGTTTGGGACTAAAAATGCACAACTGGGTCACAGCTTGATGGCCACAGACCAGGCAGAGCAGCAGAGGAGCCAGTTCTGGGTGTCTTGGGCTTAACCTCTGGCTTCCTGTGCCAAGAGCAGCACCCCTGCTTAAGGGGATGGGAAAAGCTCCCAGCAAGATGCACAAAAACGCCTGAGAGTGCAAAAAAAGCTTCAGCTCTGGATATGAACTAAAAGCAGAGTTAAAAACAGAACAGCCTGACAATGTCCATGGAAGTTCCTCTCTGGTTTCCTCTAACAGAGAGAAATCACTCAGATTTAACCCTGAGAGTGGATAAAATCTCCTGCTAGAACCTTCTTCTCTTCATTTATTTCTCCACACTCAACAGGATTTATTTCCCAACTAAACATTCTGCAGAGGTTCAGGAGCTCATCTACTGCAGCCCAAAACTCCTCTCTTTTCACACCTAAGGGACACCAGAGTTCAAATCTTTCACCAGGGGAAGAACAAGGGACCAACATCAGCTACAGAAGAAGCAAAGGACAAGGTTTCAACTGTGCCCAAAACACACAGACACTTCCAAGATTAACAGAAACGTACACATTTATGACTATTTCTATTGAGAAAGTTCCTAAAATACACAATTTCCTTGTTCTATTCCCTCTCCCTTTCTGCAGTTCAATTCCGCAGCACAAGGTCACTATGGACAGAGCTGGGTTTGGAGTGTGCTGCTCTCTGCTGAGTCCCAGCTGGGATGCAGCAAACACACCACCTTTATTGGAAAATGTGCAGTAAGGAGAATCTTAGTGTAAAAACCAGGAGCTGAGTCACTTGTGTTCACAGACATCCAAACTGTCTGTGCCTCTGATATTTCTGAGTAGGAGATATTAAAGAGGATATTAAAGATGCCAAGCAGGAGAAATACACGCAGAAATGGAGGACCTCTGCCTTGAGTGCTCCCACCCAGCACCTTTTATCTGCACCTTTGATAAAGGAATGCAGCACACCCCAGCTCGTTGCCGCCCCAAGCCCAGCCCCAAGCCCAGCCCCAAGCCCGGCTCACCGAGGTCCCCGCTCAGCAAGGCCTCAGCCAGGGGCGGGTTGCGCTCCTTGAGCAGGGACAGCTCGTGGGGGTTGGCCAGCAGCATCTCCCGCAGCAGGGCCGGGTTGTCCAGGCCCTGGGGGAACGAGGGCGCGTCCGGGGGCGAGGGGCGCGGCCGCTGCGCCGGGGGCGGCGGCTGCTGCGAGGATGTCCCGGGAACGGCGATGCTGCTGAAATCGATCCTGGGCAGACCTGAAAGGAAGGGCACAGTGTCGGGGCTCGATGGCGGCAGTTCTGCTGGGAACAGCACGGGGAGGAAGGGCTGCCCTCAATGCTGCAGGAGAGCAGATTCCCTGAGCAGCAGTTCGTGATGGAAGCACAGCCACGTCCCCGGGTTACTGGGTTAGCAACGCTGGCTCATTTATGTAACTGGTCTCGTCTGTCTGCCCCATTTCTAATCCCCTGAAATGCACTTGCTGACTAGTTATTCCCTGCTTCACAAATGTGAATTCCTCATGGAGGGACTACAGGGCTAAACCCAGTGGCTCTGAGGCACTTCAGAGTCTCTTGGGTTAAAAAAAAGCAGGGGGAAAAAAAAGTAGTAACACTCCTGCAGACCTGCATTGCAGGTACCCATCCTCCAGCTGAGGCAGGATGAGGACCTCAGCAATGCTCCCACGCCCTTCTCAGCCTGTGGCACCTTTCCTAGGGATATTTTATGTCTGGGATTTGCTAGGAGCAGCTGTGGAAGGCAGGACAGAGGCGCAGGGCTCCATTCAGGCATTCCTGGAGAAGCCTTTGGCATGCACACATGATTAAGCCACTGGGTTTGGCAAGATGTGGCTTCTCAGGGAATCTGCTACAGGACAGGTTCAGGACACACATCCATAGAGGCTGTTCCTGGTCTGAGCCATGCACAGTGTTCAGGGTTGGACAGGGCTTGGAGCAACCTGCTGGATTTGATGGATTTCCTGCCATCAAACTCACACAGCTCTACCAAGCCTGTTCTGAACCAGTCACCTCCTCACTGCCTCCACACTGTTTCACTCTAGAGGAACAGTAAAATGTTGTTGCCTTCCTCAGAATAAAACACTGAATCAGAAGCCCTCTGGGTCATTTACAAGCCCCCCTGACTCACGCCAGCCACGCTCAGCACTTTGTGCTAAAGGACACGGCCAGAGCTGGTGCTGCGTGGTGCTGATGAACCCCTGAGGTGCAGGAGGAGCAGCACGGGGCCCGTCTCACCTGGGAAGCGCATGGACGGCCGAGGCTCCACCGTCTCCTTGTGGCGCAGGATCACCACGTCGCCGTCCTTCAAGCCATAGGAGGCCAAGGAGCGGTTGTTGTCAGTCAGCGGCCGCTCGGCATAAACGATCTGTGCCAGGACAGCACCAGCACCCCAGGCAAGGAGGGAGTTAAAACAAAAACAAGATGTTATTTCGTTATAGGAGAAGAAAAAAAATCACAATAAATCCTGTGGATCCATCTGAAGCTTCAGAAGGGAAGGAGTGATGTCCTCACAGGCCTGGTCTCACGCACGTTCCTGCCTGGACAACACGGGCTTGGGCTTGCCAAAATCCAGCTGTAGCACCATGGAGAAGGGCTGGCCTCCCCTGATCAGAGGCCAAGATTCATTAGAGGGAAGCAAGTCTTGACCAGGACTGTCTGTCCACATTCCCAAACTCCATGATTACACAAGCCACAGGCATTTTCTGCAGCATTCCCTGCCCCAAGTCAGCACCCACTGACCCTGGACAACTGCAGACATGCCAGCAGCACCAACCCAGGTAGATCCAGCCCAACATCCATCATCCTGCCTCTTGCCACAACACAGCTCCCCAGAATAACCAGTTTTACAGGGACCTTATTCATTAGCTCAGTGCTTTCCAGCTCACTCCAGTGATGAAACTCTCCAGGCCCAGAGCACTCAAAGGCTCTGCTCCCAACACTGTCATCAATCCATGCAGGGAATCAACTTCTTGTGACTACAAAACACAAAGTCACATCCATTTCTACTTTGATAACCTGCTTGAACAAGGGCTCCATAGACTAAACATAAAAACACTGAGATAAAGGTGAATAATCCCCACATTTCCATGAACATCAGACCTGTAACACCTACAGAAGCCCGAAGTTGTGGGAAAGCCCAAAATGTAACATAAAACTGGAAGAGAAGCTCCCAGAAATGTCATCTGGCAACACAAAGGTTTCTGTGCTGTCACTGGAGCACAGTGAGACCAGGAAGATCAGCCCAGCACCTCCTGCCCTGGCAGCAGCCCAGAGCATGGAGAACTTGGCCTAAACCCCTCAGGCACACGATCAAGTTTCACAAACACCACCTTGTTTAGCCAAACTCTTTGGGGCTGGAAAAGGCCAGTTCAGCAACAACACGCTTGCCACAGGTTGGGGCTGGCTGAGCCATGTGGGAGCAGCTTTGGCAGTCCTGGCAGGGATGGGCTGGGGCTCTGCCTGATGCTATCACAGGAGCAGATCCAACAAGGTCCAAAACCACAATCACTACCTGTCTTCAGGTCTGGCTGACACTCCAGCAACTCCAACATCTTACACACACTCTCCCTGCTGCACTCAGCAGTGGAGACCCAGCAGCCGCAGCAGTGCAAGGCAAGACAAGGCAGGAGGAACACAAATGAGCAGAACCTCGTGGGGCAGCAATCAGACACTCGGGGAAACGCACACGATGGAACCAGGCACGAGCTTCCTGCCTGCTCCCCTGCACCAGAGCGTGCAGCCTCAGCGCTGCCTCACAGCCCAGGGCCCATTTGGAAGTGAGTGGCCTCCACCCCACAGCCAGAGGCACCACCGAGGTCAGCTGGTGCTGGCAGGGCCCGGCACAGCCTCTCACGTTACCGGCCTGAGGCGGCGCCGCCGCAGCACAGCCAGCGTGTCATAAATCCCAGCTGCACAGCCCGATCTGAAATGGCACATTCCCTGCGCAGACACTCTGCAAGAGACCAGTTAATCAGTTTAAGTGAGGCTTTACCTCTGTCATCTTGCTGGGATTGGATTTATGAGCGTTCAGCCTTACATCCCAGACAATGAATTAAGCGCCTGGCACTCGCCATGCCCATTAGCAGCACAGATTAATCCACTCCTGACCCATTCTGCCCCACTCTTAAAACAAACTGATTGGATTTTGCTGCCTTTTGATTGTCTGGTTGGTGGCAGTTCTGCTGGTTGGCAGGCACCAGACACGGTTCTTCTGGAGGTGACTCAGTCAGGAATGCAGGCACCGATGGATTCACTGTGCACAGTGCCAGAGGGCAGAACCTTCCTGTGGAGCAGGGAACCCCAGGCAGGAGTGCTGGACACCACCTGCAGCCATCCATCAAGCCAACTCCTGGGCCCATCAAATATTCCTGAGCATGGCACAGATGGAGGGCACACAGAGAAAATAAATGAGGGGAAGGAATGAAGAGTGTGGCTCTGCTGAGAACCTCCTGTCCCCTCTCCCAGAAAACCACGGCCTTGGTGTGTGGAGGAGACTGGAAAGTCAGATTATTTCCACTCACCTCGCCCAGCTCCTCTTATCACCACAGCCACCAGCAGCCACCTCTGTTATCTCAGACCTGTGCCCACAGTGTCCCTTGGACACCTCGCAGCTCCCTGCCCCACCCCAAACTGCAGCACCCGGAATTCACTGCCCAAACCAGCAGAGAACAAGGCTGGGATTAACCCTCCTCCACATACTCAGTGGTTTACTCCACCCTACCTGACCCTTACAATGAAATTCATCCTCTCTCGTGCCAACACAGCACCTTCAATGCAACATTTACCTTGGCTGAGGAAAAAGGGCAGAAAACAGCCAAGTTTGGTAAATGTAAAACCGCCTATTTGTGATTTAACAATGCAAAATCCTCCCACACAAGGAGCTGCTTCTCTGATAACTTGTATCTTTATAACTTTCTCATAGAATCACCGAGGCTGGAAAAGCCCTCCAAGATCATCAGGTGCAATCCCCACCTTGTCCCCAGCCCAGAGCACTGAGTGCCACATCCAGGCCTTCCTTGGACACCTCCAAACCTCCGTGGGCAGCCCCTGCCAAGGCCTGAGCACCCTTCTCCTGTGAAGAAATTCCTCCTGATGTCCAACGTGTTCTCCCCACTGAAGGTCCTCAAAACACCTCACAAACACCAGGCAGGAAGAGAAGAGAGAGGAGTGACAAATAACAGCCTGGCAAGCACGGCACGACGCGGCTCAGGATGATGCAGGGGTGGCAGATGGATGAGCAGAAGGAAGCAGAGGTGGCTACAAAAGCGCAGCGCTGTTCCCCTCGCCTGGGGCTGGCAGCACCCAAACCCCACACGGGTCAGCTGGGCTGGAAAAACTCAAACAAGGGAACTCCTGACCAAAAATACACAAAGCAGTGACCCCTCGTTACCCTAAACCAGACTCGGAGCTGCAGGTCACCATGACACAAGGGACAAAGGTGACAGCGAGGAGTTTGTGCTCCAGTTCATGCCTGGAGATGTCGAAGCCACAGCAGAGTCCCCCATGCAGGGGTTGTCCCCAGACCTGGGAGCTCACTGGTGGCTGTGACAGCCACGGGAGAGTTGCTGGGAACCCTTTGTGTGAGGTGGCTTCACACTTTACACCTGCCAAAATCGAGAGGTTTTTTCCTAAAAGAGAATCCACCCTACCTGGATTTCCTGCCCCTGCTCTGTTTCCCTGTCACCATCAACCTCCCATTCCAGAAAACAAGGCTCTCCCAAGGCAGAGGGAAAGCCAAACATCGGGAACCTGCTGGGTGAGGGACACCACAGCCCCAGGGCTGCCCCTGCACCAGCTCTTCCAGCGCTGACTAATCTTGGCTTGGCTGGGAAAACACTTTGTTAATTTAGACTGGGAAAAGGCTCGGGAAGCAAAAGCCACCACCGCCAAACTCCACAAACTCTGCCAGGCACGGCCGGCGCCGAGAGAAGGAGCCGACACCGCCCTGCCCAGGACAAACGGGGAGGAACGGCCAAACACGCGGGACTGAACCCAAAACATGAGCAAAGTCAGACAGATGGCCCAGAGCCGCCCCCACACGCTGCCTCCCCCGTGTTCTGGCACACGAGCGAGCCCTGGATCCGGGCTGCAGGGGGAATTTGCTGGGAAAACCACACGGACGTGCCTGTGCGGTCCCCACACCTGTGTGGAAAAAAGGGAGGAAAAGACTCAATGTGCCCTTTCCGCCCCAGACCGGGCAGGGGTTCGATGGGATAAATAAACCCTTTCCCGAACATTTCAGCCCCGTTTCCCGGGCTTTGAGGAGACCACGGGCCCCCACCTCCCCCGCGGGCTGACTCCTGTTCCCCTCGCTCCAATTCCTGCCCCGTTGAAGCTTCAAATTCCTCCGAAACCTCAACATAAACCAAACCAAAACAAACCCACATTATCTTCTATCCTTCAGCTGCGCGGCGGGCGCGGACCAAGCCTTTCGCGAAGGGGCCACCCTCAGGCACCGGGGGCTCGGAGCCCTCTCCCGAGCGGATTTTGAGGGAAAAGCGAGGATTGATTCTCCCCAAACCCCAAAGGTCCGCGAGGGGAGGGACCGGGAGGGACCCGCCGCCCCAAACAACCCCAAACTCCGGATGGCCGGGGCGGATCCCGGGACCCGGCCCCGCGGGGCGGGGGGACCCGGCGGCTCTCAGCCCGGGAGACCCCGACCCTGCGGGAGAAGGGGCACGGCCGCTCCCAGCCCAGGGGCACCGGCCGGGCCCTCCGCGACGCTCGGGGCGGGGGCAGGCCCTGACCTGGCTCTCAGCGGCCGGGATGCCGGACTCCAGCTCGCAAAGGGCGCGGAAGTTCTGCAGCTCGAAATCGGCGTCCACCTGCAGGTTGAAGGTGATCTCGGAGCGGTCGCGGCGCAGGCAGAACACCGTGAGCAGCATGGCCGCCCCCGCCCGGACCCGCACCCGCCGCCGCCACCGCCGTCAAGCGCCGCCGTCGCAAAGCGCCCGCCCCGCCGGTCAGGCGCCCACGTCAATCGGGGCCGTTCGGCCAATCAGAGAGCGCCGAGCTGAAGGCCCCGCCCCCTCCCCGCGCCGGCACGGGGCGGGGCCGGAGGGCCCGGGTGTCACCGCCGGTCCCCGTGTGCCCTCTGGGCTCCCCGTGTCCCCAGGGCGCCGCCGGTCGCTGTGTCCACTCTGGGCTCCCCGTGTCGCAAGGGTTCTGCCGGTCCCGTGTCCCCAGGGCGCCGCCGTACCCCGAGTCCCCTCTGGGCTCCCCGTGTCCCCAGGCTGCCGCCGGGCTCCTCGGCGCTCCTCTGGGGTCTCGGTGTTCCCAGGTCCCCGCGTGTCACTACTTACTGGCGGTCCTGATGTCCCCAGGTGTCCTCCAGCCTTTCCAGTCTCCCCAGGGATCCCTGTGCCCCTGGCGGTCCCTGCTGTCCCTAGGTGACCCCCGGGATGTGCCCTGCCCTGGGAGTCCCGGTGCCCCTGGCGGTCCCTGTGTCCCAAGGATCCCCATGGGTCCCTGTGCCCCCCCCCCCCGCTGCCCCCGCAAGGCCCCATCACCTTCATCCTTTCATTGACTGGATCCTCTGACCCCATCACTCCCACTGTAATTTCCCCACCTTCCATCCCAAAACAGCCCAGGCGCACTCCAAGAGCCACTCACTCCATCTCACACCTCTGGCTCCGCTTCAGCTCCTCCATTTCACTCTGGTTTTTTTTGGGATCACATCTTCCAGCTGTTTTTTTTCCCCCTAGACCCCTCAGTGTGCATTTGGGAGCAATCCCTGGCCCTTGCTGAGCCTTTGGTGTGTGCCTCAACTCACCTGTTTGCATTATGGGGGACAGAGGGGGTTTTGACATGCCCTGTCCTCCTCCATGTGCCTTTGGTGACACCCCAGACCCTTTGTTGTGTGTTTTTGGGGTGTCCCAAGTCCCCCTGTGTGCCCCAGACTCCCCCTTTTGCCTCTCAGCACTCTCCAGCCTCCCTCCCACCCTGGGGAATGCCTGGAGGTGGGGACACAGCTCTCAGTTCTGGGATTGCATCTGAATGCCCCAAGCCATGAACTCACCTCACTCCCAGCCAGGGTGAGAGGAACGAGATTTTATTTTGAACGGGGAGTTAATCTGCAATCCAAATCATTCCAGCCCAACCCAAATCCATCCAAATCATTCCACCCCAACCCCAACCCCAATCATTCCAGCCCAACTCCAATCCAAATCATTCCAACAGTGGAGTGAGCAAACACTGCGACTCATCAGTAAAAACTGGAAGCATCCTGGTCCCGGGTTTGCAGACACTTTGGTAACAGATTCGCCCCCCCAAATTTAATTGACATTCTCAATAACCCCCCAGGTGTAAAAATAAAAAAGACCAAACACAGCCCCACAGTGCATCTGGCACCCACCAGTCCTGACACGGATACACGGGAGGCTCTGACACTGCCCGGCCCTCCTGGCGCCGGGAAAAGGCTCCCACGGGGAGCTCAGTCGGATTTCTCCTTCTCCTTCATGTGCAGGAACACAATGCTGAACATGAAGAGGCCGACCATCATGGAGAAGGCGCCGGCGTAGTAGGGATACGCCGAGGGGATGAAGCGCTCGTACTGCGTGTGCTGCAGGGGACGCACGGACACCTGGACGGGGACAGAGCAGCCCTTGCAGCCCAGGGCAGCCTTTCCTCCCGGGACAGAGGGGATTCACCCCCCAACACTTACCTGTGTGGAGGAGTAGAGGTGGGTGTATCCCAGCCGGTTGTAATCCACTTTGAACTGGAACACGCCATAAACATCCGGCAGCTTGAACTGCACGCTGTATTTGCCACCTGAGGGAGAGAGAGGTGACACTGAGGGGACAGGAGAAGCTGTGGAAGGTGAAAACACCCCCAGTGTGGGGCTAGCCTGTTCCTCTTGAGGGGGACCTGCTGTTCCTCTAGAAGGGAAGTTCCCATTCCTGACAGGAATCTGCTGTTCCTCTAGATGGGAAGCTCCCTCTCCTCCTGATGGGGACCTGCTATTCCCCTAGAGGGGAAGCTCCCTCTCCTCCTGACAGAACTGCTTTTCCTCTAGAGGGGAAGCTCCCACTCCCCCAGACAGGGACCTGCTGTTCCTCTAGAGGGGAAGCTCCCATTCCTGACAGGGACCTGCTGTTCCTCTAGAGGGGAAGTTCCCTCTCCTCCTGACGGGGACCTACCGTTCCTCTTGAGGAAGGTGCGCACGAAGGGGTCGATGCGCACGAACTCCAGCTGGATGTCGTCCCCGTCGAAGGGCACCCACTTGCCGTCAGCGAGCTTCTCGATCACGATGCTGTACTCCTGGGACAAATTAACCATCCACGCCTGAAAACCAGCGCCGACCCGCTCCGATCCCCAGCCCAGCTCCTCCCCAGGGCGGCTCCTGCGTCCCCGCCCCGCCAGCCCGGCAGCCTCACCACGAGGTCGGTGACGGTGTAGGCGTTGGGCGGCGCCCGCTCCCCGACGCGGTGGTGGGACACGGCGCCCACGCGCAGAACGCCCTCCTCCTTGAACACCCAGCGGGACAGGGCCACGGCCAGCTCGTAGTTACCTGTCTGGGAGTACCTGTGCAACAAGGGAGGCTGAGACAGCCGAGAAAGTATCCCATGGCTGTGGATGCCATGGGACAGAGAGAGAGAAATGGCAAGCATTTCTCACAGCAGCTTGTGAAAAGTTTTAGGGAGCTAGAAAGATGCGATAACTTGTTGACTATAAACAATTTGCAGGTAGTTTTTCTACTTTATTTTTCTGTTCCTCTCAAGGGCAGTGTGTGAGAAAGATGTTTCTGTTAGTTAGCCAATAGAATAGAATCTATCATACCACACTATAAAAACTGTGGTTCTTTTGAATAAAGCCTTCTTTGCCTTTGCTACAATCCTGCCTCCTGCCTGTTCCTGCCCCAACCCCGGTGCAAGAGTGACACATGGCCTAAACCCAACCCAAACAGAGGTGAAAGCAACACAAACTGAGCTGAGGTTAAAGGAAGGAGCTGCTTTCCAAAGCACTTCATTCTGCCACGGTAAAGGATGTGTCACCCCAAATCAATTCAAGCTCTCTGCTCCTTCCCAAAACACAAACATTTGTTGCATGTTTCCCAGGAGTTCTGCCCCCAAAGGGCTCCCCAAACATCCTCAGCCAGGGAAGCCAACTCACCTCTTGGAGCCTGGGGTCGCTTTCTGCACGGCAGAATTGAAGAAGGCGTCGCTGAAGAAGTCGAGGGAGCCGCTGAAGACGACGCGGGCGTTGTTGCGCGCCTGCAGCCCCGCGATCAGCAGCGTGTTCTTGCCCACGGCGTGCGGGTACTGCGGGGCAAACGGGCACAGTTTGTGCTGGGGTGGGACAGGCTGGCTGCAGTAGCACCAGCTGCAGTTCAGGAGTAACAATGAAGCCCAGAAAAAGCAGGAACAAGATTCTGGCAGCACTCCAGCTGAGATGGAATGGGAGAGATGCTCTGATCTAGGCTGGCCTCTCCTCCAGAGCATGGAGGACACGTGTCCCTCACGATGAACACCTCCTCAGAAAGCAGAGGAAGGCAACATTGGGAAGTGTCACAGACATCCTTTATGAAAAATCCTTTCCTTAGGATTTTCCTCCTGAGAAGCTGAGAGGCCTCAGGAACAAAATGTAAACATTGATTATCTGCTGTTGTGGAATGCAACAGGTGGATCCTTGATTGGCTCATGTTGGTTGTTTCTAATTAATGGCCAATCACAGCCCAGCTGTCTGAGCCACAAGCCTTTGTTATCATTCTTTCCTATTCTATTCTTAGCTAGCCTTCTGATGAAATCCTGTCTTCTATTCTTTTAGTACAGTTTTAATATAATATATATTATAAAATAATAAATCAAGCCTTCTGAAACATGAAGTCAGATCCTCGTCTCTTCCCTGTGAACACTGTCACAGGGAAGCAGCCAACAGCCCAACCAAAATCAAACAGGAGATCAAACACTCCAGGATTTTCCCAAGCAGCTGAAGTTGGAGGGACTGAATTGCAGAAGCACAGCTCAAAACAGGAGAGAAAGGAAGGGAGCATACCTGAGTGATGGGCTTATCTGGGAAGAAGGAGTAGGAAGTGGAAGAGCCAGTGAGGATATCCAGCACCAGCGGGTTGTCAGGATCAGCCACCATCCTGCACAGAAAGCCAAGGTGAGCAGCACCAACACCCCCAGGGTCCCCACACCCAGAGGAACGTGGGGCCACCTCCTCAACCCCATGGACCTTCTCACCCCTCTACCGGCTGAGAAACTAAATATTTCTTCCACTATTTTGTTAGGAACCATTCCATGTCAACAACTGAACTACTCTGGAGGATTTCCTTCTACTTTTGTTTGAAATCAAGAGAGATGTGTTAAGCTCACATTAAGAGCCCCAAGGGCTGACCCCACCTCACAGAAACACCCCAGGTTCAACTGCTCTTCCCCCACCTGACCCCTGCTGCTCACCCAACTCCTCGGAACAGGATGGGGTTCAGGGCTGCCTTGCCCACAATGGTGGGGGCCTTCAGGAGGTTCTCAGTGTCAGCCACGATCAGCGTGTGCTGGGGAAACAGAGATCCATGTGAAGTGAGTCAGGGTCTAATGACAAACAACAGCTTTTCAGTTAAAAGTTTATTTTACAATTAAAACTGTTGGGTGAATGTTGTAGTTCAATTAAAAAGCAAAACAACAGTATTTTTGTGTTTATGATTGAATTAGGTTAACACTGATCTTCAAGGAAATCCAAACTGCCACTTGATAAAGACAGCAACACCTATAGGGTTTTATTTCCCTGTATTGAGCAACCTTCATCCTCAAACCAGGACAACATGCACGTACACACTGCTTCAACAGCTTACCTCAAACAAAAATTACCAGAGTATACTTAGCTCACACTTTAATATGTTTTAATTTTAAAATGCTGGATTACACCAGGCAGACAAATCGTAGAAATGTTTGTGTGTTTCTATACTGATCTGAAAATCTGGGACTGAAATTCTCCATTCCCACATCTGAAGTGTTGCACTCGGTGTCTGAAATTCCCCCCACAAGCTTCAGAGGGATCCAGAACCAGCATTAATCACTGCCAGCACACAGTGACCATCTGAAACCAGAGCCTGAAGCATCCTGACAGCCGCAGAACTGAACGCTGCAACAGGGATTATTTCCCACCTTCCTGGGAGGAGTGGGGGAGAGAAGGATAGAGGAAAAACGGGAGCACAAGGACAGAGGATTCACCCCTGCAGCTCTGCTCCCACCCCAGCAGGCAGAAGGAGCAGACAAGGCCCTTACCTGGCCGGGGTCAGAGATGTCATAGTTGTGGTGGTCGATGACCGCTGTCCTCTCCTCGTCGAACTCGATGCCACACTCACTACCCAGCTCTCGCAGGGGGTCACCTGCAGGGACAATGGATCCTCTGTCACCACACAGGGACTCAACAGTAAATTCAGCTGAGAGTCATGTGTTCAAAGCTCTATGAGCCAAACCCCAGGGAACAACACGACCTCCCCACTGAGTTCCCTCTGAATGTGTTACTAAAGGCATGAATCAGCCATTTCCTCCCCAAGCAAGCCCTGAGGTGACCAGGAGCAGCTGCCTTTGCTGCAGTGAATGAATTCTCTGCAGGAACACCTGCACTCACCAATGTCTGAGCTGGCAGCGACGAGGACGCTGCCGCCGCCGTCGATGAACGCGGTGATGGTCTCCACATTGATGTTCCCACCAAAGTCTGCAAGCAAACAGCAGCAATTCATGGCTGGAGCTCAGAAATACCCCCCAGCAGAATTAAACCACAGCAAATCACCAAATCAATGGAAGAACCACCAATAAAGGCTTGGACAGAGCTGCAGTTTGCTACTGAGTACTTCCAAAGCACAGGACTTAACTAAAATTCACAGGGCAGCTGGAAATGCCCTTCCAAAGGTGTGATCAAGCTCTTCCACATTTACCTTCTATGGATGGGGAGAAGATGATGAGGTTGTCGTACAGGAACTCCCCGTACTTTATCAGGGACAGGCCGGCGTCATCCGCTGTCCGGAAGGTGAGGTCGAAGCCCCTGTCTGCAGCCAGGACACAAAAGGGACAACTCCTGCTCGCCATGAAACCACACACAGAGCAGCACAACTGCAGCAGGAGCCAGAGGTTTATTTCCCCAGTGAAGGAGGAATTTGGAAACAGTCTTTTAAGAGCAGGGGCCTTTTAAGAGTAGCACCTGAGAGTTCTCAAATAAACCCAAGGAGTGGATCCCCTGAAGAGCCCTGATGTCAAAGGATGCCTTGCTGTCACCCATCAAATGGGAACTGAGGCTGCAGGGGACCTAAACCCAGGCACAGCTGAGAAAACAACCCACATCTCCTGCCTCATTCTGACAAGAAGATCCCAAACAGTCACCCCCCCCCTCCTCCGGGGAACCCCAATCTCCTCCCTCAGACTGGCACAGGGCTCGCAGTCCTCTCCCTCTGCCTGGCCAGGGGACCCCCAGCACCTCCCCCTATACCAGGGAGCCCCAATCTCCTCTCTTAGCTTGGAGTCTCCTTCTTCTCACTCAGCCTGCCCAGGGAACTCCAACAGCCTGCCCCTTGCAATCCCCTCCCAGCCTGACATGGGGACACTCATCTTCTTCATTCTGACCAGGAGAGCCCAAACAAGCCCCTCTCCCCAGCAACACCCTCCTTTTCTGCCTGACCAGGGGATCCTATCTCCTGCCCCATTCTGACATGAGGAGCCCAATCTCCTCTCTCGTCCAGGCCCAGCGCCCCCATCACCTCCCACAGATTGACCAGGAGACCTTAAACCCCCCATTCTCCCTCAGGGGACCCCAATCTGCTTCCTCAGCTGGACAGGGGACCCCAATTTCCTTCTCCACTCTGACATGGGAACCCCAAACACCCTCTTTTTCCGCCTGGAAACTCCAATTTCTTCCCTTTGCAGCATCCCAAATCTTCTCCCTCATCCTGAACAAGGAATCCCAAGACCCGCCTCTCCCCTAGGGGACCCTCATCTCTCCCCCATCCTGACGAGAGGACACAGCCCGTTCCAGCCCAGCCAGGGGACTCCGATCTCCTCCCTCGGCCTGACCCGAAGACCCCAAACCCTTTTCCCTCAGGTAACCCAAAGTCCACCCCCATCTTGACCCTGGGTCCCGCCCCATCCAACCCCTCCCGGGATCCCGCCGCAGCCCGCTCGGTACCCGCGAGGCTCCGGAAGAACATGGAGTGCGTGTCGCGCAGGTTGCCGTTCTCCAGCAGCACCAGAGTGCGGGGCCCGCCCTCAGCGCCCGCCGCCAGCACCGCCAGGAGCCCGCACAGAAGAGCCACAGTGGCCGCCGCCATCTTGCTCCCGGTCGCCGAACTACCCCAGAGGCGGGCAGCCTCCAGCCAATCAGCGCCAGAGCCGGCCGGCCTCCAGCCAATCAGCGCCAGTAGCGAGCGGCCTCCAGCCAATCAGCGACAGACAGATCCGCGGCGCTGGGACGCAGCGCAAGCGCCGTCGCGGCCGCTGTCGCGACAGCGCTATCGGGGCTCAGCGCCGCCGCCGTCGCCGCGGAACAGGGAGGGCCTCGCCGCCGTCCCCTCCCTCCTGCGCGGCGGCGGCCCGGGCCGCCCACGCCCGCCCACGCCCGCCGTGGGTCAGAAGCGGCGGGCGCTGGAGCTGGCGTTGCCCTTCCTGGGCGCCAGGGGCTGCAGGCGGAAGGGCCGGGCCTGGGGCGCGGTGCTGCCCGCGGAGCCCTCCGGAGCTGCAGGAGGAGGGGAAGGGGGGTGATGGGGCAGTGCAGGACCCCAAAATGCCTCTGCGTCCTGCGAGAAACCCCCGAGAGGTCAAGGGGTTGAGGCAGAATTGATCTTGGGTGGATCGCCGTTTGATTTCTCAAGGAAAAGGAGAAAAATGAAGAGTGCCGGCGATATCTGGGCAAAGGGGTGCCTTGATCCAGCTGCAGGATCTGGCCGGCTCAAGATCGGAAGTAGCTGCTGGCGATGGTCCCGCTGTCGCTCCTGTCCGGCACCAGCCTGGAGTGGTGTTCCTCGGGCTGCAGGTGGCAAACGCTGTCAGCAGCGCCAGCAATGAGGCAAAACTGGTCAAATGGGATAGGAATGGAGGAGGAATGGGCCGTACCGCTGGCTCCCTGCGCTCATTCGAGGAGCTTGTCCGGCCAGGTTTGGGCTGTGGCAGGGCTGGAACCGCTGTGGGAAGAGATGGTCATTGTGTGTAGAACATTCACCACCCTGCTGGCTGCACTCCTTGATCCCAGCATTCTCAGATTCCCGAGGGATCCGCGCCTTTGTTACTCACACTTTCCAGACAAACCGTGTGTGCGAGATGTTTCGAGTGCAGGCAGCCTGAGCATGGCCTGCCGAGCATGGTCACCTCCCTGTGCCCCCCTGCGCCCTCCTCTCCCCAGGCACTGTCCCCTGTGAGAAAGGAAACCCTGGAGATGAGAGCTCTTTTTCAGAGTTGTAATTGCTAGTTTATGTTAATGAAGTTGATAGGGTCTTAATTTGAAGTGTTGGTCTGTTAAAGATTGAATGTTAGAGTTCTGGGACTTGCCTTTAGTTGCCGCTGTTAAGTGTTACTATTTTACCCTGTATTTGTATCCCTTTCTCTCATACTCTGTATTTGTGTCCCTTTCTGTCATACTCTGTATTTGTACCCCTTTCCATCTCACCCCGGATTTGAATTCCTTTCCATCGGGAGCCACTTCCCCTGCTCCCCTGAGGACTTGCGCCCGGACTGAATTTAAATGAGAGGCTGTGGGTACTATATGAACCCTCTTAAAAACAACAAACCAGCACATAAACTGATTTTAACCCAGCAGAACCACACTAAATCACCCACCATTGACCAGAACTGAATTCTGTCCTGTCACCATAACTTTATTAGTACTCAGCTTGGATGATACCCCTAAGCTACAAGCCAGCTTCAATATCTGGAAAGTTTTCAAATTAGGATTAAATAAAATAAATTAAATTAATCCAGAGCAAAATTAAATAAATCCAGAGCAGCTGTGGCTGCCCCTGGATCTCTGGGAGTGTCCAAAGCCAGGCTGGACGGGGCTTGGAACATCCTGGGATAGTGGAAGGTGTCCCTGCCCAAGTGAAAGATTTTTCCATGTCTGTTTTAAAGAAAGTCTTCTCATATTTCTCCACAGGGATGATTTTTGAATGAACCTGAAGCTAATCTTACTGATGTGGTCTTAGAACTCCTGGAATTTCCTAACTTTGGTTAAAAAGTTGCAATATTTCTTTGATACCCTAAATACCCAAATAAAGCAAGTCCTTCACGTGCAGGTCCTAGGACTGTTCACACAGATATCAATTTTTTTGCAGACCTTCTGATTCTATCACAAAATATCAGAGCAAAACTGGTTATCAAGTGTTTTGAAAATGTAGATTTTAAATGTAAAATTTAAAGGCATTACTTCAACGTTTTGTTTCTTGCCCCAGAGAGCGAGCTCAGAACTGGCAGCAGCTGCAGCAGATCTGAAGGTCGGCAGAGGGAGTCGCATCCCCTCCCATCCCAACACGTGCTCCTCCCGCCCGGTGTCACACACCGAGCCTTTACAACCGGAGGGGTTTGGGCTTTAAAAACTTAATCCCCCACCTGAGGTGTAAAAAACGCGTATTTTATGATTGGCTTTTCACAAATATTAAAATGAATATTATATGTGTTGTGTTAGAAAGTGATGCTGTATTAATTCTCTTAAGTAGTGTGTTAAATATAGTTTTAGGTTATAACAAAATGTTAAAATAGAAACTGTGCTATGTAAGATACTTTTTTTTCTAAAGAAAGGACTCGCAGCGAGCTAGCAGCCACAGGACACCTGAATCTTTCAGAGAAAGAGAATTTATCACCCCATTATCAGGAGAAATGAACTTCTTCCTTGCTGCGGCAGGATGACACCGTTAGGATTCAGAGGAAGAAGTTGACACTGCCCAGACAGAATCCTGTATTTGAACAGAATTTATGCATCATGGATGAGGTGTATGAATATGCAACAGGCTGTTGTTTTTAAGGGTTAATCCTCTGTTAATGTGGGTCCTTTTTCTTGCTTGTGCTGCCCAGAAAAAGGTACCCAGATATCCATAATTCTTTGTTTTTATTGTCTCGTCCTAATTCCAAATTATTATTATTCTACTTGTATTACTATTTTTATAACCATTTTATTACTATTAAACTTTAAAACTTTTAAAAACGAGTGATTGGCGTTTTTCACATGAGGGATTTCATAAAAGCTCACACACACAACATGGTGTATGAAATACTGACACAGCCAGAGTCATTCTCTAAACCCACAGTCCTGGAACACAAAAAATGAGGATGTGGAGGAGGGAAGAGCTGCTCCCTCACCTTTTCCAGGGCCTTGTTCTTGGCTGGAACCTCCTCCTGGATGGAGCTGTAGACCTTGAGGAGAGCCTGCTCACTGCTGTGCTCACTGGATTCCTGCAGGGCAGCCCCAGCTGCAGCCTCTGCTTCTTCCTGCGTTTGTGCTTTTCCTTCAGGTCCTGGTTCTGAGCCTGCTCCCCAGAGCAGCCACTGCTGCAGCACCTGCAGAAGGGAACACCGAGCTCAAGAACAGCTTCACAAGCTGGAGGAGGCACATCCTGCCACGGGTGACATTTGGAAAGATAGAAATTGGGAATTATGATAAGATTTTCTGCCCTGAGTAAACATAGCAGATTGTACTTATTATTAACACTTTCTGACATTAAAAAAATCCCAGAATCCCAGAGAGGTTTGAGATGGGAAGGACCTTAAATCCATCTCACTGCACCCCCTGCCATGGGCAGGGCTACCTTCTGCTCCAACCCTGTCCAACATGGCCTTGGACACTTCCAGGGATCATAGGGCAGCCACAGCTCCCCTGGGCAAAATACTCCACAAAGGCAAAGCATGTGTTACTGCAAGCACCTCAGTCAACAAGCATGTCCAGAAATCCATATCTAAGCTCATAAAATTATCTTTAAAACCCTTGTTTTGTGTACTTTATATTTAAATAAACACTGAATATATTTTTTTTCAAGGATGCACAAAAGGTGCCAAAATCACACAGAGAATTATTTTAACTGGTGGATGTGGGAGTGTTAGATCTGAAAGCCACAGTATGGTTTCCATTTTGGGGCAGTATCAGCCATGATTTGTGTCACCTCAGCGTTGTTAATGCAGCACTGGCACAGGCCTGTGTTTGAAATCATGCTGTGTCATGGAAATAAAGCCATGCTCCAGAGCATTCCTTTGTCTAGCTCAGGTTGGCCAGCACTGTCTCAAATTGGCTGATAACCCTTTACTGATAAGAGCCTCCTAATTATCTCCAAACCCTGTGAAATGGCTCATTCTCTCCCAGAACTGACCTGCTATTCTGCTGCACTGCTCCTGCAGGTGACCTTCCCTCTCCTCTGCTTAACACACACTGAATCCAAGGATTCAATCCTTGCTCTGCTGAGCTGCCCTGATGTGTAAAGCCTGAGCAGGTGCCTTTGAAATCCCCACACCTGTGGAACCAAACCCTCCTGCCCAATCTGCAGAGAACCTGGATTTAACAATGTGATTAGAAGGGCATTTTCCCTTGTTTGCCACAAAAGGATTCATTCTTGCTATAGGACCCCTAACATTTGATATCAAATCCAAATGAAGGGTTTCTTTGGAGATCCCTGCCTTAACAGACAGAATTGCCCACAAATTACAGGCACTGCTGTTCTGCATTTCATAGCAGCTCCTTTTTGAGCCAGGAGAGACCCAACAGAGTGAGCACACACCACAGGGAAGACTGGTTAAAACCCACAGAAGGACTGGTTAAAACCCACAGAACTGTTCAGAATCAGACTGTCACAGCATATCTGGGCTTGAGCTTTTCTAATTGTATACAGTTTCACACAATGGAGAAAGTGAAAAATCAGGAGAATTTGCTTCAATCGTGTATTTCTGGAGCAGCCAAAGCCCCCATGCTGCTTCAGTATGTGGTGGTATGCTCTGGCTCAGGGAATTCTCTCAGGACAGCTCTCACACAGAGAAAACCTTGAGCCAGGTTGATTTTAATTTGGGCTGAGCACAAGTCCAAGCCTGCATCCCTCATATCTCAGCCCTATTTCAGTGACCCTGAAATAGGATTATTGGGAAATTTTGCTGTTAGCTGTGGATGCTGTGCTGCAAACACTGTGAGATGCATGAGCTGGAGGCAAAAGTGGCCTCAGTGATGGGAAGAGTCCATCCATGAGCCACAGGACAGCTGCTGCCTTACCTGTAAGACATGAGAGGGCTCCAAGTGCCCTTCAAGGCCCTCTTTCAAGAGGAAAAGGAGGCATCTCCATAACCTGTGTGGGCAATTAAGGCTCCTCTGTCTGCAGCTCCAGGCAGGATTTGTTACCAAGAACACACACTTTTTGACATCCACATTTGCTGACTTGAACATCTCCATTTTTCTCTCACAGTTCTGGCACTCAGCCCCACTAAGCACTGCAGGGAACAGCTCTTCATCCACCCAAACAGGGCAAAGCTAGTTCTGGGGTAAAAACAGCCTGGAGGAGAGAAGGCTCCAGGCAGAGCTTAGAGCCTCTCCTGGTGCCTGAAGGGGCTTCAAGAAAGCTGGAGAGGGACTTTGGACAAGAGGCTGGAGTGCCAGGACAAGGGACAGATGGGTTATTGGAATGGAATCCTTCCCTGTAAGGGTGGGCAGGCCCTGGCACAGGGTGCCCAGAGCAGCTGTGGCTGCCCCTGGATCCCTGGCAGTGCCCAAGGCCAGGCTGGACAGGGCTTGGAGCAGCCTGGGATGGTGGAAGGTGTCCCTGCCATGGCAGGGGTGGAATGGGATGAGCTTTAAGGTTCCTCCCACCCAAACCAGTCCATCACTGTCACAGACATATTTTCTGAAAAATCCTTTCCTTAGGATTTTTTCTCCTGAGAAGCTGAGAGGCCTCAGGAACAAAATGTAACCAATGGTTATCTGCTGCTGTGGAATGCAACAGGTGCATCTGGGATTGGTCTCATGGTTGTTTCTCATTAATGGCCAATCACAGTCAGCTGGTTCAGACTCTCTGTCTGACCCACAAGCCTTTGTTATCATTCCTTCCTTTTCTATTCTTAGCCAGCCTTCTGATGAAATCTTTTCTTCTATTCTTTTAGTATAATTTTAATATAATATATATCATAAAATAATAAATCAAACCTTCTGAAACATGGAGTCAGATCCTTGTCCCTTCCCTCATCCTAAGACCCCTGCAAACACCGTCACACATCATTTTAACTCACATGTGCCTGGTTGGGGCTGCACTGACAGTGGATCTCAGCAGCTCTGGTGTCATGGCAGGAGCACCTGCTGCTGCCTGAGGGTGTGCCCAGGGGACAGATGGCATGAGCAGGGATGTCACTGACCTGGCCAGCACCAGCTCTGGTCTGCAGGCAGGGAAATCCCCGGGGCAGTGACAGCTCCCACTGCTCCAGCACTGCCCCTGCTCACCCCACTGGTGTCTGTGACAGTCCCAGCTGCTGCTGGGTCCTGGTGTGTGACAGTGTTCACAGGGGTCTGAGAAGGAGAGAAGGGATGAGGATCTGACTCCATGTTTCAGAAGGCTTGATTTATTATTTTATTATATATATTGTATTAAAACTATACTAAAAGAATAGAAGAAAGGATTTCATCAGAAGGCTGGCTAAGAATAGGAAAAGAAAGAATGATAACAAAAGCCTGGGGCTCAGACTCTCTGAGCCAGCTGACTGTGATTGGCCATTAATTAGAAACAACCAACATGGGCCAATCCCAGATGCACCTGTTGCATTCCACAGCAGCAGATAATCAATGTTTACATTTTGTTCCTGAGGCTTCTCAGGAGGAAAAATCCTAAGGAAAGGAATTTTCACAGAAGATGTCTGTGACACTGGTGACAAGAGGAAAACAAAGGCTGTAGCTCTGGAAAGATGCAGTGAGAGTCCTGGGGGAGATGAAGCACAACATTGCCCACTCAGGGATATTCATCCTGAGGGGAGAAGGAGCCTGGAGGATACCTGGACTGAGGCTGGCTCTTCATGTGCTGCAGCAACAGCATCTTCATGTGAAAGTGTGTGGTGAGAGATTGTTCTAGTCCGTGTGTCAGCTGAAAAGAGGAAGTACACGCAATGTTGGGAATGAGCTGTGCAAAACTAGACAGAAATCTGTGAAACCATCTCCCAAAGCCTTCCCCCAAAGCTGGGAATGACGTGTCTGAAAGTAAAAGGGCTGTAATTCACCTTCTTCTGCTGGTCAGTGAAAATCATGAAACACTGAGAGGGTGTATCAGGAAAGGAATGCAGATTGTACAGGGCTGGGAGAGCCTGGCTCCAAAAATCATCCATTTCACAGGCTGGGGGGTGCACATTTGTAATCAGAGGGGGAAGAAATAAAGAACCTCTCAACGTTCACCTCAAAAAGTGATAGCACCAAAAATGAAGAATACAAGTTCAAGAATTACTAGTGGGTGATAAGTGCTGTATGAGCACATTGCAGACCACGCTCTGAGGCGCTGCAGGTGTCCATGAAAAGCAGGAATGGAGAGGGAGAGGAGGCAGTTTCCAGGATGTGAGAGGAATATCTGCCTTGCAGTGAGCGATGGTGTGGATAATCCACCGGGAGAGCAAGTGCTGCAGCACATTTGCATACGGAGGAAGAGACTGCGGCAGCCACCCCGCCCTGCCCTCGGGAATGCGAGTCCCGGGGAGGGGACAGAGCAGTGACCTCGGCTCCAGAGCCACTGCCCTCAGCAGGGAGAACTCTGCTGCCTGGGCAAAAAGCCGGTGTTTTACTCCAAAATGAGGCTTTTCATTGCCTCAAGGCTTACAGGGTTGGGTCAGGGTCAGGCTGGTTCCGATAGGGAAAGAAGTCAAGGAAAAGGGGAAGAGGACAAAGCTGTGACAGAGTCTTAAATCCAGGAGAGGCAGAGTCCCTGCTCCTGCTGTGGATGAGCGTGGGTGGAGAGCAGGGGCTGATGCTGCCAGGCAGCACTTGCTGCAGTGCCAGCACTTGCTGCCTGTAAAAGGCTGCAGTGGCTGCCACAGATGTGAGTGCAAAACCAATCCCTGCTGCTGAGGGAACCTGGCTGGGCTGCACAGCCTCCACACCTGCTTCCTTCCTGAGGACAGGCTGGAGAACAGACACTCTGAGATCAAAGTCACCCCTCAGGCTGCTGATGTCCCTCTCCAGGCAGGCACGGGACGCCTGCTCCTCTTGGCAGCTGGCCTGGAGCTGGGCCAGCCTCTCCTGGAACTCCTGCAAGGCACAGCAACAGCCCTGGGACTGTTCCCAAGGTCACATCCAGGCCCATTCCAGGTCACACCTTATGCCCATCCCAATACAATTCCACCACCAGTGACTTTTCCTGTGACTTAAGTTGACACAGGAGTGATTGTTGTTGATGAAAGTGACTGTTCAGCCCTAGAAATGGCTGCCTTGGCTGGTTGTGGTGCCCTGGAATGAACTTTCTAAAGAGCAAGGAGAGAGTTTTGTTTCCCTCTGGCTCCTCCTGTCTCTCTATTCCTCTTTTTCCTCATCTCTGTACTCTTCCTAACACCTTTGACTACTGCTTTCCTTAACTCCATTCCTCTCTTTTCTGACAATTTCACATGTAGTTCCTCCAAAAATTCCTCCTGGGAATCCATTCCAATCCATCCCCAGGGAAATGGAAACAAGAAATGGGTTATCATAAGGCACAGGGCCTCCATAACACATGGTCTGTTCATAGGAGAAGTCCAAGCATTACAAAATGGAGAAAAATAGGAAAAGAGAAGTGTTCTGGAAAGGCTGAACCATATTTGTAATGATTACTATGAAAAAAGTTTTAGTCAAAGCCACTCTTCCAACTTACTGCTCTGATCATCTGCTTCTCTGCTTCCAGATCCACCTGGGGTTTGAGGCTGGGATTTGCTCCCAGGTGAGCAGCCCCAGCAGGTAGAAGCCTACAAAGCAAAGCAGAAATAAAAATCACTCACAGTCACAGGGTGGGATTGTCAGCAGAATTCCTGGAAAGAGAACAAAGAAGCTGGGTGCCAGGAAAGAACATGGCAACACCTGAGCTCCTTCAAACAGCACTTGCTGCCAAAATGCTGCCAGCCCGGGGCTCCAGAGGGGTGGGGAGAGGGGGAGAGGCTCCAGCTTCAGGGAAATATGGAAGTGAATGTAATTGGATGGTATTTATACATAAAAGTATCTATTTCAAAGAAAAACAGAACTTGTTTCCAGGGCTATGCTACAGATTTGGGAGATAAAAGACACCAGGAAGATTAAAAGTGCAAGGAAATTACCTTCTTTGTTCACAGCTATTTCTGAAAGGGGGAAAAGTCATCCTGCAGGCTTATTCCCCTGCTGAAAATTGTCCTTTTTTAGGGGCTAATTCTCCAAAGATGATCAGCTCCCTAAAGCCTGTTCTTCCCTACATTTGCTCCTACATTTCCTATTCCTTCTCCAGAGGAAGACCAAGAAATGAAGAGCCCTGACTCTTTCTTCAAGTGCTGGGCTGGGAAAAGAGACTTTCCAACTTTTCTTGGGGTCACTCTGGCAGCTAAAGATCCCAACAGCTTGGAGTCTGTAGGGAATGTGTCTGCACCTGCCATGCACCAGGGCTGGGATGACATTGCCCAGGGCAGACAGGGACAGGTTGATTTTGGTGGCCTCTTTGAGCATCTCTCCCCTGTGGCACCAGTCCTTGCCTGTCTCTCCCTTCCTGCCAGATCCAGCAGGGTGAGTTTGGCAGCCCTGAGGTGATCCTGCCCTCGCTCATCTGCATGGAAACAATTCCCAGTCAGCTCTTCAGAGGAAGCATCTCAACAGTCAGGACTGTTCTGGCACCACGTCCTGTTCCAGCCCTGCTCTTTGTCTGCTTTGGGCCCTGGCTCCCTGAAGTAAGAAAATATCTACTTAATCTAAACACTGCACAGTTCAGTGCTTTTCTCAACAGTAAAAATTCATGCCTGTTCTTGCTCTCTCTGAACACACACACACCTCCCTCCACATATTTCAGCAGTATTTACAGTTTCAGCCAAAGTCTTCTACAGTAACATGATCAGACCATGAGTTTATACAACTTTTTCCTCCTCTGTTTGTTTCATGAGGGGAAATTTAGATGAGATATACAGAAATCCTTCCCTGTGAGGGTGGGGAGGCTCTGGCCCAGAGCAGCTGTGGCTGCCCCTGGATCCCTGGAAGTGTCCAAGGCCAGGCTGGACAGGGCTTGGAGCAGCCTGGGATGGTGGAAGGTGTCCCTGCCATGGCCCAAACCCCCCAGATGAGGAGATGGATCCTGGTGAGGAGTCAAACCCGGTGAGTTGGTGCCATTCCCATCGCTCTAAGGCAGGAGCAGATTGAGCTGTGAGCCCAGCTGCCTGGACACACACCTTACACAGGGAGTACCTTCCACATGGAATATCTTACACAGGGAGTACCTTACACATGGAGTACCTTCCACAGGGAGTACCTTACACAGGGAGTACCTTACACAGGGAGTACCTTCCACAGGGAGTACCTTACACATGGAATATCTTACACAGGGAGTACCTTACACATGGAATATCTTACACAGGGAATACCTTACACATGGAATATCTTACACAGGGAGTACCTTACACATGGAATATCTTACACAGGGAATACCTTCCACATGGAGTACCTTCCACATGGAGTACCTTCCACATGGAGTACCTTCTACATGGAGTACCTTACACATGGAATATCTTACACAGGAAGTACCTTACACATGGAGTGCCTTACACAGGGAATACCATACACATGGAGTACCTTACACATGGAATATCTTACACAGGTAGTACCTTACATAGGGAGTACCTTCCACAGGGAGTACTTTCCACATGGAGTACCTTACATATGGAGTACCTTACACATGGAGTGCCTTACACATGGAGTACCTTCCACAGGGAATACCTTACACATGGAATACCTTCCATAGGGAGTACCTTACACATGGAACATCATTCTGTTTAAACTCTCGTGGCTCGTAAATCTTCACACAAAGTTGGTCATTTTCTCCATAGGTTAAAATCAAAGGCACAGGTGTCTTTGGCTTCATGTCAAGGTCTCTGAGCCCCCAGCCAGGGGCTCGAGCCCTCCAGGGCAGCCACAGGGATGTCCTGGGTTCCAACACCCTCCCAGGGAAGAGGATTTTCCTGCTGCACCGACCATCATTTGGGATTTAAGGGTAGCTGAGGGATGATGAGTGGCCTCACAGCCTGTCAGGGTCTCCAGGTACACACTGAGAGCACAGATTTCCACACAGACAGTGAAGATGGAGGGGAAGAGCCCTTGTTCATGAGGGTGAAGCCACTGCTCTGTTCCTGCAGCCCTGTCCATCAGCTGCTCACGCTGTGCACAGCCTGCAGGGACAGCCCCTGCACGTACAGCTCCTGCTCAGGGTGCTCCTTCAGCTGCCAACGGGAGAACACAGACCAGGTCACAACAAGGGGCACTGAAACCAGGGAAAATCACACTGGGAATGGCCCAGAACCTTGAGGGCTACATGAAATTAAACTGCAGTATGAGAAAAACATCTGACTGCCACCAGGAAGCCTGATTTCTGAAGGAGGAATAAAACCACAGAAAAAGAGGGAACCACCTTCATGGCTCAGAGAATTCAAGCTAAAAGTTGCTGATTGATTCAGGCCATGAGCAACCCAGCTTCTATCCACCCTCCACCTTCTCTATTATTAAGCTGTGTATTTTAAACAAGAATCAAAATACATCTCACCTATTATGGCAAAGGCTGTAAGATCTCCTCAGCCATAGGAAGCTTTTTTTAATATCAAAGGACAGATACAATATTCCCAGATATTGTTCCCAGTGCTTTGCTGAACTCTCTGCTCTGAGTGGGTGGCTTGAGCTCACTGACAACATTCCCAAAGCACCTCCCATCACACACAGGTGAACTGTCACCATTTTTCTCCAGATTAATTAATTTTTAAATGAACAAAAGTCCTATTTGGGACTCTGGGTTGAGACAGAGCATAAATACCCAACAGCATCTTCTCAGTAATTATCAATTGCACAGATGAAAAGTTTAGTACAGAATGTTAATAAGCAATGGAAATATCCAAAATTTTGAGTTACCCATCAAACCTACACAAAAAATACAAAATAATCCAGAGATCCCTGCACTCCTACACCAGCCCCCTCCACACTGGGAATTTTAAATGAGCTAAATTAATTTTCCACAGCTCTGTTACACCCCACATCTGCTAAGTTCATCATCAAAACTATCTTTATCATGTCAGCTGGGATATCGAGATATGGTTGTCATGATGGAGCAGCACAGACCACATTTGGCACTGTGGCTTCCAAAGAGGAGGCTCAGATACCTCAGTGATGTTCACAAGCAATGATGTAAGACAACGTTTGCTGTTAAAAAAATCCCACAGAACTGAGCAAAAGTGGCTGAACACTTAACTGGGTGGGATTTATCCTTGTTCCAAAGCCATGATGAACCCAGGTACAGTCACTGTTCATACACTGTGACTGGCCTGGACTGGCCTGGCTCTGTCTGGGGTGTTGCAGAGTCCCTGAGGAACACCTGACCCAGGACATGGCTGCAGTCACCGAGGTGAAAGGCAAAGGAATGAACAAAACTGGGGTTCTGGGGGAATTGGGGGACTCAGAGGTGTGCAGTGGGGCAGCCTGGGATTTGTTTGGGCAGGACACACTCCCTCAAGTACTCGGTGGAGGCGGTGTGAAAAACGCCAATCAGTTGTTTTTAAAATTTTAAATGTTTAATACTAATAAAATGGTTACAAAAATAGTAGTACAATTAGAGTAATAACAATTTGGACAAATTGAATTAGGACAATATGAGACAATAAATACAAAGAGTTATGGACAGTCCAGGTACCTTTTTCTGGGCAGCAGGAGCCCAAAAAAGGACCCACGTTAACAGAGGATTAACGCTTAAAAGCAACAGCCTGTTGCATATTCATACACCTCATCCATGATGCATAAACTCCATTCAAACACAGGATTCTGTCTGGTCAGTGTCAACTTCTTCCTCATAATCCTAACAGCGCCTTCGAGGCAGGATGAAGTTTGTTTCTTCTGATAATGGGGCAATAAATTCTTTTTCTCTGAAAGATTCAGGTGTCCTGTGGCTGCTATCTCACTGTGAGTCCTTTCTTTAAAAAAAGTATCCTACATAGCATCGTTTCTATTTTAACATTTTGTTATAACCTAAAACTATATTTAACCCACTGTTTAAGAGAATTAATACAGCATCACTTTCTAACACAACACATGTAATATTCATTTTAATATTTGCCAAAAGCCAATCATAAAATACATGCATTTTTCACAGGCAGCAACAGGCAGGTGACAGAGTTACCCTGGAAACTGCTCTGCCCAGCTTCTGCCCGCCCAGCGCCAACCGTGTCACCATGGAAACCCGTGGCACCGCCGATGGGGAACAAAGGAAGGGAAACTGCAGCGACAAGTCCCCTTCTCCCACTCTCCCTCTGCAGGAGACAGGCAAAGCACGCTTGGAACATGGAGCAGAGATGGGTTTGCCTTTAGAAATACCTGCTCTGTAAGGGAGTTTGGGTCTGTTGCCATCCCAGAGCGTTGCAAGGTGCTACTGCCTTGGTTTTATACACCAGGGCAGTATTGCAAGGAAGTAAATTGGGACAGGAGATTTCTAGCTCCTTCCAGGAATACATACAAAAGCATCTGCAAAGCCACCAGGAGGTAAATTTTATAAAAATCAGCCCCCTGGTTAGGATTTTGGGAGAGTTTACCCTCCTGTGATGCTGTAAATGTCACATGTGTTCCCATGGGGAATAATATCTACTGTGTGCCCTCAAAAAGGATCGGCCTTTTTTGTTTAGGCAGATAAAGAGATCATCCGTGGCTCCACTAGATCAGATTAAACATTTATAAGGCCCAGAATCCTCTTGCTATAGAGACAAGCATGACATGAAGAGGATGAGGAAGAAATTGCCCCATGAGCACTTTATTCCAGCCTTGTCCAGTGAAGGATTTTCACAGAGCTGCTGCTGAGCTACCAGCCACAGTGTATCATGTGGGATACACTGGACATGTCTCCAGCTGCATCCTGCTCCTAAACTTTCACTAAAGTCCCTCAAAATTCCCTCTTAGCTTTCATATTCCTCATGTAACTTCACATTCTGGCACTCAGGCTTCAGACAGAGACCTTTGTTGCACTTCTGTAAGTCATGAAATGAGCTAATAAAGCACTTCATTAAGACACATCGAGCCCACCTCACCTCCAGCTTCTGCTTGGTGTCAGCTCCTAGAAGGTCTCGTGTGTCCTCACTGCAGATCTCCAGGTAGGAGCTCTCAGCAGTAGCTTGGTGTTCCCAGCACACTGCAGAGCCAGGCAGGATCGGGGCTGAGGCTGCACAGCCCAGGGAGCCCCTCCCACCCTGGGTGCCCCCCACCCTTCTGCACCTCATCCAACCCCCCTGGGTTCACTCCAGGTGGAGCCACTCAGCACTCACTGCAGGGAGCTCCTGGTCCTTGCACACCTCAAGCTCACAGTGTCATCTGGAATGAGGGGACAGTTCACCTGACTATGCAGAGGCCTCAAGTGCAGCCACATTTCTGTTCACAGAGAAAAGCGAGGCACAGCTCTTCCCAAGAATATTTCTGGGTTTCACATTCTCTGAAGCTCAGAGAAAGGAAAAACAATTCTTATCATTTGCTGTGCCTGTGTTTGTGCCAAAGTAGAATGCAATATGGGGATTGTTTACCCAGAGTGATGGTGGTTTGTTTCCTTGGCCTATCAGGGCCAGGTGTGTGTGTGTTGGGACTGTGGGCTTACAATCATGACATTCAGAGCAGTTGTGTGCAGAGTTGAGTGCTTGGCAGATTCAGTTTAGATGTAATGTAATATAGAATAATATAGTGTAATAAAGTAATTAATTATCCTTCTGATATCAATGGAGTCAGATGCATAATTTCTCTCCCCTTGTCTGACACTACCATAGAGCAGTGCACCCCACACCTGTCCCCACTCACACTCCATGCCATCAGCACTCACTTCTTGGTACAGGACACCAAAGTCTTTCTAGAAAACCTTACCAGGATCTCTTTCACACCCTCCTGTACACTCTCAAGGTGTGTTCAAACATCCTGGGGATGATCCCTTTCTGTGAGGCAGAATCTGCAACTCCCTGCATGGTGAAGGACTTCCCACTGCCAGTCTGGCCACAGGCAAAGATGGTGCCATTGTAGCCTTCCATGACACCCTGAAATGGGGAAAAACCAGAGAAAACAGCCATCATCTTAACTGGAAACACATTGTCCAGATTCATTCCCACCCCCTCAAAAGGTGTTTTAAAGGAAGAGCTGGAAGTAAATATCAAATGGCTGCTTAATCTTCACACGTCATCAGAGTACAGCAATTACAAAATTAGCATATAAATCAATGTTTTTCTCTCAAAACAAGCAGTGCAGGTGTTGAAAAGCAGTTGAAAACACCAATACTTAGCAAACTATAATATTTTTGCCATAGGGTACAAAAATCTTAGGAGATTCAAAGAGACAACTAGAACAACAGCTGGTTGTAGGGTGGCCAGGGGGATGGATGGTCTCTAGCTTTGAATAATTTTTCCTTGGCAAGCTGCTCACTATCACTTGTCCTTATTTCAGAGAAGTGTGGTAGGAAGAAAAAATAACTGGATTTCTTAAGGTTTAAATAAGAAAAAAATAACCTATTATTCTAATATCAACTGTTTCCAGCCCTGCTTGTTCTCATGATTAGGAACTTCCATCTTAAAACTATCACAAGCCATTAAATCCATGTTACGTCTCCCAACAAAAGAAGTTTCAGGGGGGTTTGGTCTTTTTTTGCTTAACAGGTTCATTTCTAACCTCAGCTGTTTCCCTTTGAAGGAAACAAAGGGATCCCCTATCCTTTTGCCAGTCTAATCCAGGCTGAGGTTCCCCATCTTCTCTAAGGTTTCTCACTTGACAGTAAAAATGTCTCTAAAATCATCAGTTTGATACCACAGCAGCTGTGGCTGTCCCTGGATCCCTGGCAGTGCCCAAGGCCAGGCTGGACAGGGCTTGGAGCAGCCTGGGACAGTGGAAAATGTCCCTGCCCATGGCAGGGGGTGGGATGGGATGAGGTCCCTTCCTACTCAAACCATTCTGGGATTCTGTGATATAAACATCCACCTAAAACAATTAAATGTAACTCTCTCCTCGGTGCCCTGCTGGCTGCTAACAAAGTTTTGTTTCTCCCCAATTTCTCAGACTGTTGCTGGGACACTGTCTGCTCTCCTCTGCAGCCCAGGCTTGTAGCTAAGCCTCTTGAAGCAGTGCACATGGCTTTCTGCCCATAAATCAGGAATCCCGAATGGTTTGGGTTGGCAGGGACCTTAAAGTTCATCTTATTCCACCATTCTGCCACGGGCAGAAGGTGGGGGAGGTCAAGTGGATCCTGCTTCATTTAGGGATCACCTGTAAGACCCCTCAGCCCCTATCCCGAGCTATGTGTTCACAGAACAGGCCCAGCTGCAAGGAACCCACAAAGATCAGAGTCCAACTCCTGGTCCTGCATGGACACCCCAACAATCCCACCCTGTGCCTGGGAGCATTGTCTGAACGCTCCTGGATCTCATTGCGGGGCCCAAAACTGTGCGGGCTGCCCTGGGTGCCCACTGACCTCCACCAGGGGGTAGCGATCTCACCGTAGATGCGCTCGGTGCTGCGCTCCCCGCCGAACGCCCCGTCGAAGGAGAACTGCCGGGGGTCTGAAGGCGCCGCGGGGTTCCACACCAGGCACCGCCCCCGTGAGCTGTCCATGCCGACGATGGACAGGGGCCCAGGGCCCTCCCGCCCCCTCAGCTGCCGGCAGCGTACGGCCACCTTCACCGGCCCTGCGGCCATCGCCCCGGCCACCCACAGAGGGACAGCGACGGGCACGGGGGTCAGCGAGGGACACAGGTGTCAGTGACTGACACTGGGGTCAGTGACACACACCGGGGTCGGCCCCACACATACCCAGTCAGCCCCACACGCACAGGGTTCAGCCCCACATTCCGGGGTCAGTGACACACCAAGGTCAGCCCCACACACACCGAGGTCAGCCCCACACACACCCAGTCAGCCCCACACACCGGGGACAGTGAGATACCGAGGTCAGCCCCACACACACCCAGTCAGCCCCACACACTGGGGTCAGTGACACACCGAGGTCAGCCCCACACACACCCAGTCAGCCCCACACACTCGGGTCAGAGTCCCCCCACAGGTCACCTCACCCATCCAGACCAGCCCCACAGACTGAGGGGCACCGGGGGCTGGGAGGAGGCTGGGGCAAGCCTAACCCTGCATATCTGCACCCCCTGTGGGAGGGAAGCACCTACCCCTCACTGAGGGCACGCAGGGAAAGGACTCCCAGCGAGGGAGGCTGGGGGAGAAGGGGAAAGTGTGGAGAAAGAGAGCTGGGAAGGGATGCAGGGAAAGGGGAAAGCTGGGAACAGATCTGAGGGGGAATTAGCGCAGGTCGGGGGGAGGAACCCTGAAGGGGGAAGCGTTTGCGAGAGAAAACCCTGGGGAGAAGTTGAAGGGCGGGATACTCAAGGGTAAGAAATCCTGAGGTAACTTTTGTGAGCCGAGATACGCCCAAAGGGGACTGAGTAAAGGGAAATCTGAGGCGACGCCGCGCGGACCCCGAGGACGCGGCTCCGCGCATGCGCGAGCGACGGCACGCGGGCACCACTGCGACCGGGGCCGCGCCCGGAGAGAGGCCCCGCCCACCACGTCACGTGACCGCCGCGGCGGCGCGCGCTCGTGTGCGAGGAGGGTGTGCACGAGGGCAGGTGTGCAATGGGTTGTGCACGAGGGCAGGTGCGCAAGGGGGGGTGCACGAGGACAGATGTGCAATAGGAGGGTGTGCACGGGGGCAGGTGTGCAATGGGAGGTATGCATGAGGACAGGTGTGCAGGGAGGCGTGCCCGAGGGCACAGACCGTGTGTGTGCACAGGGCCGTGAGTGTGCGATGGCACCGGTGCCCAGCTGTGGCCCCTGAGTGTGCAGGCGAGGGTGAGTGAGCACGTGGGTGTGCAACCTCCTGTGAGCACCGGTGCAGGGCCGCAGCAGTGCCACAGCATGCAGGAGAGCATGTGAGCAGACTGGTGTGAGCACACAGGTGTGAGCGCTCAGGTGTGAGCAGGCAGGTGTGACAGGTGTGAGCACACAGGTGTGAGCACACGGGCGTGTGACGCGTCCCTCCGCGGGGGTGTGAGCAACAGCCGAGCCCCGCTCCGATGCACGAAGCCTTTATTGCGGGGGAGCGGCCGGGGGTAAGGCAGGCAGCGAGTGAGAGCCGGGGGTGCCACGGGGGCCGTGCGGGGTCCAGGCCTATCCCCGCTCGTGCTGCGCCCCGGCGGGGGCGGCGGGGGCCCAGGCGGCCTCCCCGGGCCCCGCGCTGGCCCCGCCGCCGCCGGGGTCCCGCTCCTCATAGCCGGGGTTGCGCCGGCCGGGGCCCAGGCGGCAGAAGCAGCCCCCCGGTGGCCCGGAGTAGTGCGCCAGGAGGGCGGCCACGCTGGAGAACTCGGCGTTGGAGTGCTGCGGTCGGGAGAGAGGGGAGAGGGAGAGGTGAGACCCCGGCACAGGCTGTGCCCCCCGAGCACCCCTGCACCGAGAGCCCACGCAGCAAATCGCGGCGTGCCCGAGTGCCAGAACACCCCCGCACCTCACACACCCCGGGCTCTGCAGCAGGCACCCACGCACCAGGCACAGGTGAGGCTGTGAGTGCAGCACAGCCGTGCATGCCCTGCGTGGGTGCTGGGGCACTGTGTGTGCCAGGTACACCCAGGTACACCCACAGACCAATCGCCCTGGCCTGGCTGGGAGAGCACGCACTCCAGGGCACTGGTGTATCACATACCTGGATGTTAGCACGCACAAAACTCAGGTGTGTTACGCACCCAAGTGTGGATGCACACCCCATGCCCAGAGGTACCTGTGTGCCGTGCCCAAGGCACCTGTGGATCGATGTGCCCACCCTCCACACCCCTGTGTGCACCCACACCCGCACCCGAGCCCACCTTGGTGTGTCCCTGCTCCGAGGCACCAGGGCAACCATGCACAAGCACAGCAAAAGAGATTCCATGCAGAACACCGTGGAACAAAGCCATTCAAAAAATCACCGTGCTGTGCAAAACTACAGTGCCAACAGAGCTGTGAGAAGCATTTTTACTGTGTAGACATTTCTGCAAGAAATGCCACGCCAAAGCAGCCGTGCAAATCACCGTGCAAAAAGCGCACTCACAGCATGCATTAGGTGCATGCACACAGCAGCGCATCCGTGTCCTGGTGCACCAACACCGGCGCAGCGAGGCACAAACGCACTTAGAGCCTCAGTGCAGCCATGCGTGGGTGCTCCAAACACCCACAGAGTATCAGGTGAACGGTAAATGGCACACCTATGCAGCGAGGCACTCCGCAGCGGCGCAGGAGCGCACAGACCGGACCGGACCGCCTGCACCCGCTGCAGCCGCACCCGCTGCGCCTCCCCCGGGTACCCCGCAGGCACCGGTCGCGCCCCGGGCTCACCTCCACGCAGAAGCGGCCGTGCTGTGTCCGCAGCACGCCGTAGCTCACCACGCCGCACGGAGCCCGCACCCACAGGCACCAGCGCTTGGGCAGCCCGGGCTCGGCGCGCAGCAGGAACGAACCGGGCACGTCCCGCCGCAGCAGCGAGACCCCGGCGGCCCTGCGGGAGAGGCGGCGGTGGGGCAGGGATGGGGATGGGGCAGGGATAGGAGCTAGGATGGGGCAGGGCCGGGGATAGGGCCAGGGGCTGGGGCAGGGGCCGGGAGTGGGGCAGGAGCTGGGGTGGGACAGGGGCCGGGACTGGGCAGCGCTGGGGATGGGTATAGAGCAGGGCCAGGGATGGGGATGGGGATGGGGCCGAGGATAGGGCAGGGCTGGGGATAGGGCCAAGGGATGGGGTTGGGGCAGGGGCGGGAGTGGGGCAGGAGCTGGGGTGGGTCAGGGGCCTGGAATGGGGCAGGAGCTGGGACTGGGGCAGGGCCGGGGCTGGGCAGGGCCCAGGGTGGGGCAGGGCCCGGGAATGGGGTAGAGGTCCGGATGGGGCAGGGGCCGGGGCTGGTCAGGGCTGGGGCTGGAGCAGGGTCCGGGTGGGGCAGGGCCGGGGCTGGGGTAGAGCTCCGGATGCGGCAGGGCCGTGCGTGTCGAGGATCAGGCCCTCGCACCCTCGCGCTCACCTGGCGATGCCGGCGAAGGACCACACGCTCTCGGCGAGGACGCTCTCGTTCTCGGGCAGGAAGGCCAAGCTCCTCGGCCCTTTGCTTTCCCCTCCCGCCGCCGCTGCGGGAGCCCGTTAATGCCCTCTTCGCCCCGAAACACTCTCCGTGTGTCCCCGTGCCCCAGCTTCCCCCCGGCACTCACCGGCGTCGCGGGGCTGCTGGTGGAGCTGCCCCTCGGCCCCGCAGTCCCGGTAGGCTCCCGAGCGCAGCACTTTGCTCCGAATCGCTTTCTTGCGCACCAGCACCGGCGAGCAGTAGGGGTTCCCCGGGCGCCAGGCTCTGCCCTCCGCCTCCGGCCGCCGGTCCTGGGGGACGGACAGGCTCTGAGAGTTGCCTGGGGGCTCTGGCCGTGAGGAAAGTCAGGGGAAACACCACGGGGAAAAATGCTTCCCAAAGGATGCAGCACCAAAAAAGTGGTGTGAAACACCACCCAAAAATATTTTTTTTTATGCAAAGCATCGCGGGGAAAATGCAGTGCAGAAAATGCAGTGGAAAAAATGCTGTGCAAAACATGATGTGCAGGAAGAAATTCCATGCAGAGCACCGTGAAACAGTGCTATGCAAAAAATCACCATGCTGTGCAAAACCACAGTCCCAAAAGAGCTGTGAAGAGCATTTTTACTGCAAAGACATTTCTGCAAGAAATGCCACGCCAAAACAGCCGTACAAACCACCGTGCAAAAAATCCCATATAAAAAAAGTTATGAAAAATAATGCTGTGTAAAAAAAGTTCTACAAAAACATATAATGGGAAGAAAGTGCTGTGCAATAACGCCAAGGAAAAAATGTGCTGTAAAAACTCCTGCAAAAATCGCTGTGCAAGGAATAGTGTTGCAGACATTTTTATGAAAAATCTTTTCTTTAAGATTTTTCCTCCTGAGAAGCTGAGAGGCCTCAGGAACAAAATGTAGACATTATCTGCTGCTGTGGAATGCAACAGGTCGATCTTTGATTAGCTTATGTTAGATGTTTGTAATTAATAGCTAATCACAGCTTAGCTGGCCTGGACAGGGAGCTCGAGCTACAAACTTTTGTTATAATTCTTTCTATTCTATTCTATTCTATTCTATTCTATTCTATTCTATTCTATTCTATTCTATTCTTAGCTAACTTTCTGATGAAATCTTTTCTTCTATTCTTTTAGTATAGTTTTAATGTAATATATATCATAAAATAATAAGTCAAGCCTTCTGAAACATGGAGTCAGATCCTCGTCTCTTCCCTCACCCTAAGACCCCTGCAAACACGGTCACAGAATAGCTGTGCAAAGTGGCCGATGGCAGGAAGGGCCCTCAGGGAAAGGCGTTTCAGGCAGGATGAGCAGGGTAGAGTGTGGGGCCGGGCCGTGCAGAATGGGCCCTGCGACCCTCGAAAGAAAGGGTTTTGCAGAACACTGCACACACAGCACTGTGTAAAGAAAGGCTGCACAAAGAGGAAATGCAAGGAAACCATGCAAGGCACCAGGTGATGATGTGTGGAGTGACAGCGTGCTGCTCAAAATGTGAGAAAAGGCCACGCAAGGGATGTCTGGGAGCTGCGAAAAACCCCCCTGTGCTAAAGCACCGTACACAGAGCGCTGTGAGAGAAACGGGGCTGTCCTGTGCAGGGCCAGGAGCTGCCCTTGATCATCCTTGTAGGGCCTTTCCAGCCAAGAATGTTCTGGGAAATGCCTTGAGGGGAAAAATCCCCAGGAGACCTCGAGCACAAACGGTGCCAAAGCACCCGGGCAAAGTGCTGAGCCAGGAAACGCCGTGAGAGAACCCCGGGTGTGAGAATCCCAAATGTGAGAATCCCAGGTGTGAGAATCCCGGATGTGAGAGCCCCAGGTGTGAGAATTCTGGATGTGAGAGCCCCAGGTGGAGAATCCTGGGTGTGAGAATTCCAAATGTGAGAGCCCCCGGTGTGAGAATCTCGGGTGTGAGAATCCTGGATGTGAGAGCCCCCGGTGTGAGAATCCCGGGTGTGAGAATTCGGGGTGTGAGAGCCCTGGGTGTGAGCAGCAGCCGGGCAGGGCAGGGCCGGGCAGGGCAGGGGCACCTACCCCGGTGCCCAGCGGGCCGAGGCCGGGCAGGCGCCGGAAGGACACGAGGGCGTTGACATTTCGCGACACCTCCTCGGGGTTGAGGGGCTCCCGCAGCACCCCCGGCCCCGGGAGCTCCCCCTCGGCCGCCTGCTCCTCGGGGTGCGCCAGGAGGTAGCAGAGCTGGAAGGAGCGGCAGAGCAGGAGGTGCAGGGTCTGGACCTGGGGGAGGCAAAAGACGCTGCGTGCAAATATTAAAAAAAAAATAACAATGAAGGTGTTTTGAGGGCAGGGCGGGGTTGGGCCACCACCTCTCCCGGGAGCCCCACGAAGAGGTGGCAGAAGAGGGCGCTGGGGGGGCTCTGGGGGTTGCGGGCCACGAAGGCGAACTGGCGGCCGGGGAGGCTCCAGGTGCTGTACAGGATGCGGCGCAGCGCGTGTGCCATCAGCAGCGTCTGCGGGACGGGGCGGGGGTCAGGGGCACCCCCGGGACCCCCCCAGGGGCACCCCCGCTCGCACACACAAAACAGCTTCCGAGAGAAAGGCAGCGCTCAGAGAGGGACAGCTCCCTAAACACTGACACCTCCCCAGCACCCCTGACCCCCTCAGCACCTCCGACCCCTCTCCCCAGCACCTGTGACCTTCCAACCCCAGCAACCCCAACTCCTCTTCTCAGACCCCGACCCGCCTCCCCAGCACCCCTGGCCCCCTCACCAGCCCCCCAATACCTCTGACTCCTCCCAGCATCCCTGACTCCCCTCCCTCCCCAGCAATGCTGGTGCTCCTCCCCAGCACCCCTGAACCTCCCAACACCCCTGACGCCCCTACTCAGCCCCTCTGAGCCCCAGCACCCCTTGACCCCCCCAGCCCCTACCTCCCCATCAGCTCCGTAGACCTTCAGCCCTTGCAAGCTGAACCTCAGCAGCACCGACCTCCTGCGGGGACAGTCCTGTCCGGGGGAGACGTGGCACTGGGGGATGGGCTGTGCCCCTGGGGGTGCCCCCATTATTTGGGGTCCCCTGTGTTTCCCAGCGAGGGGAGCAGTGATCGATCCCGACCTTCAGCGCCCGCAGCTGCTCCTCCACCCGCCCCGCTCGCTGCTGCAGGTCCAGCTCCTCCAGCATGAAGGATCCCACGTACTGGGGGGGCAAAACCCCACCCGGGTCAGCTACAGCCCCCCACGATGCCCCCCCAGGGCAACAGCCCTGCTTTGGGGGGTCATGAGGGTGCAACAGCACCCAAATCTCATCTCGGGTGTCGCCCCCCGCAGTGGATAAGTCACCTCTGCTGGCTTGGTGACAGAGCGGGCTCGCTGCTGGGGGGCCGCGGGGTCCGGCCCCCGCCCATTCCCCGGCTTCCTCTTCATGGCAGCGGGGAGTGCGGGGGAAGGCCGGGTCAGGATGGGGTCAAGCAACTCCGATGCCGCATCTGAGTTATCCGGAGCTCTCCTGGGTGATGGGGCTGCAGCAAGCACGGGGAGCCTGGATCCGGCCCCCGGTCACTGTCCCTGCGAGGAGGGAGGGGACAGACACAACCTGTCCCCGCTGTCCCCTGTCTCCAGCCCGCTGAGCCTTGGGGAGGTGCTGCAGCCCCTGCACGGAGCTCCCCAAGTCCTGACGCCAATGCAGATGTCCCCAGGTCCCGGCCTCAGTAAAACGGTCCCAACCCCAACACAAGGGTTCCAGCCTCCTGACCACACGGGTGATGTGGGGGTCCCCATCTTCTGCTCCTGAAGTCCAGTCCAGGCTGCCATGTCCCCACTCCGAGCAGCATGCAGCCAGTCCCCCACATCCCAATCCCGATGGTGATGTGAGGGTCCCCAGATTCCCACCCCAAACGCGATGGATGCAGTGCCCACATTCCATCCCCAAATGCAACCCAAGCAGTCTCTGCATGCCGAACACACACTCTGGACCCCAAGCGAGGTGCGTGCAGTCTCACATCCCGAACTCCAGAAGGTTTTGGGGTGCCCCCATAACCTCCCCCTCCCATTCTCCATCCCACTTCCCGCCGGCCGCGCAGCAGCACCGAGACCCCCGGGGCTCTCCAGGGGTGACCCCCAAACACCAGCGACGAGGGCAGCAGATTTGGGGGTGCTTTTCGGTCCCGAGCAGCCATGGAGGAGTGCGCCGGACCCTTCTCCGGCCACCCAAAGCGGGTTCGTGCTGCGCAGAGCCCTCGGCCGGGCTGGGACCGGCGCCGCCGCCTGCTGCAAACGCGGGGGGAGGGAGAGAGGGGCTCCGGCTGCCCCGGGCGCATCCCGGCGGTGTCGGGGGGCTCCCTGCGGTGCCATCTCCCCATCACAACCGCGGCTTGGCCCCTCTCCTTCCCGGCACAATTTGGGGGTCTCCCCCCTCCCCCAGCCAATCCGCGGACAGGCAGCCCCCAAGCCCCGCCCCCCTTTTCCCACGCTTCATTTCTCAATGGAGCCCCCAGCCCACCGACCACCCTGGGGGTCCCCAAGGAGGAATGCTGACCCCCCTCAATTTAGGCGATGCGTGACACCAGGCACCAAGCATCCCCTGGTTCCCGCATCCCGCTGCATCCCCCCGGCTCACGGGCAGCTCTCGCTTGGATGGCTCCGCAGAAACGCAGGTGAAAAATTCCCGCTGCTCCGGCTCTCGGCCTCCGCCGGTTGTTTTTGCCTCGCCGGCGGCTCCTCCGGCAGCTCCGGCCGCGGCGCAGGGATGCTCGACCCGTGGGTGTCAGGCCCTCGCCACCAGCCAGGCCCCGGCGAGCCCGAGCCCACGGAGCCCACGCCGGGCACGGGGCAGGCAGCAAACTCTCATTTCCTGCCTCCGATCTGCCCGCGATGAATCACCGCAATTTTCCTCCTCGGTTCTCTCCGTTTCTTGGAAGCGGCGGCGAGCAGGAACGCTCGCTCGGGATTTTGGAAAACGCGGCGGCAACTGATTTTCTCTGCGTCTTTTCCCGTCTCCTCCGGCGTGCCCAGCGGAGCAGCGATTTCTAACCCTGACACGTACACACGTGGCTGCTCGCTCGCCACCCCCTGCCCTGATCCTCAGACCCTTTTCACCCCAATTTCTACATACCCTGTGGGGTTTAGCCCACTGCTGCCTGGTTTTGCTGGAATAAAAACGAAGAGGGGTGGCTCTGGCCCCACTGCAGAGCAACCACGAAACCCAGAGCCTCCCTCACACCCTCCACAGGAATCTGCCCCCAGTCCCAGGGACCAGCTTGGCTCCTGGAATGGGAAAGCAGCAGTCTGGGGAGGAGATGGGGTCTAACCCCCAGCACTGCACCCACAAACCCCTGTCTGTGCCCCAGCAACCCCGAGGGTGTGAGGAAAAGGGTCTGACCAGCACCATTCAGCCCTTGGGTCTCTGCCAGTGCCAGCTGCTTTGAGACACCGCGAGCGGCGACGGCTGAGCCACCCCAGCATCGATAGCGGAGAAACGTGGAAGAAAAGGAAAATAAAGGGACAGATGGGGCTGAAGAAACAACAGAACGGAGCCCAGTATGGCCAGGAAGCAGAGACTGGGGAAGAGCGAGGGGCAGAACCAGCACAAACTCCCCAGAAGGGATTTGCTCTGCCGGCAGTGAAGACTTTCCCATTCAATCCCAGTCACCGCTCCTGGACCCCTCCCTTGGATTAAAAACAACCAACCCTGTGACTTTTTTTTTGGTTTGGTGTGCAGAAATCTCTTAATTCAAACCACAGCCGGAGTCTGGCCATGACCAAGGTTTTGGCACAACTCTTAATTCAGGGTGCTCCTGCTCAGATGTGAGAAATCCATGTCATCCAGAGCAGTGTTTTAACAAATACCCATGGGATTGTTGGTGTGGGGATGCCACTGAGAGGAGGGAGGTTGAAAAATGACCAGCACCTGGGGGTGAAGACTCCTTGTCCCCAAAAATATGGCAGCACTGAGAAGTTTCTCCAGTTCATTTCACCACAATGCCAACAAACCCCACGGCTTCGGTACAAGCAGCCCCAGGAACAAGCCATTAACTAATCTTTCTAATTGCTTTACATCCCCATGGATCATTCTTTGATCAGAGCTTTCACTCTGTTTCCCATCAGCTATAATTTCTAACCTGCTGTTTGTACCCTTCTTACAGGGTTGGGAACAATTTAAGCCATTTCTATATGAATTTTTTAACTCCCAGTTAAAGGTAGCACACTGAGACAGCAGCTGAAAAGAATAAATTCAATGAAGCTGTTTCCTCCCTTTCTGTGTGAGTCCCCTCCTCACAGCTCTTTGCAGCAGCACGTTGGAGACTGTCAGGTCCCATTGGCATCGCTGCCTGGGCACAGCAGAGCAGGGAGGAGGTGAGCTCTGAAGGCAGGTGCTGCTCTGGGGAGCAGGGCCAGGGGAGAAGGTTTCAGCTGGGATTTTTGTCCTCACTGATCACTGACAAGGGGAGAAGAGAACCAGCAAGAGGTTCCAACAGAGCTTTTTTTCTTACTCACCTTTGTCTCCAGAGAAACCAGGGAAGAAAAAGGTCAGGAGTTGGTCCAACTACAGAGCTTGGCAGTGGCTCAGGCTAAATCCTGCTGGCTTTGAACAAAGATCTGCCTCTGCAGCAATCCATGGTGACTGTATTCCCTCCTCTCTACCTTTCCAGGAGGAGAAGCTGGGGCGAGGGGAATGGACACAGAAGGCAGGCCTGGAATCTAGTTTCATTTTATTTTAGCAAACCGCATGTTCTTCACTTATCAACATCTCTACATTAGCAATTGTATAGCTCTCCAACTTCTCTTTAAAAAGGGTAAACAAGAGGAGACAAACTCAGGCTTTTCATCTCTTAAAAACATTTGAAAGTTGGATTCAAGAAGACTTTGATATATTTTGGTTTTAAGGTAACAGATGTGGTGTGGAAACACTAATTCAAATCACCCGCCTACCCGAGAGCTGCCCCTTTTGGAGCCCCTCTGGCACCAGACCCTCAGGAGATGCCAAGGATCCGACTGAGCAGCCAGCCCTGGGCTTGTGGCTGAGGAGGAGAGCAGCACCTCGGGGCTCAGTGCAAGTGCTGTCTGTACACAGCTCCCTCATGGGAGCACCAAGGACCTCGGCATGCAGGGATCTAGGGAGGTCTCCTCTGCCACGGCACCTTCTCAGTAAAGAATCACATTCCCCTGATCATCCCGTTCCTGCTGTCTAAAAGTATAAAGATCTTCTCTGAAGAATTGTTTTAAAAGCCAACCCTCCCCCCCCGAAACCCACGTGGAATACCATAAATGTACAGATTAGAGACGTCCTAGAAAAGTCCTAAAATTATTGCAGAAAGTAAAGATGACTCGTTCCAGGGGAGGGGCAGGCACGAGGCACAGCATCGAGATCTAACGAATGCTCGGGTTGGTTTGATTTAGTTTTCAGCTTTTCCCCATCATTCAAGAAAAAAAAAATTAAAAAAAAATTAAAGAAGTGTTTAAGCATCAGAACTAAAATACAAATGCACGTTGACTTATAAAACAAGATTGTGGATTTGACCATGGGATTCCCTGACACTGGAAACATTTTACTTTTTTGCCCGGAGAGATTTCCTCATGGTGGATTTGCCCTTGGCAGAGGGTTTCACTTCCTTCCTCCCACTGGCTGCTGGTTTCTTGGAAGAGCTGCCACTGGAGGCTTTCTTGATGGCTGGGGCTGCTGGTTTGGCTTTCTTAGCAGGGGTTTTCACCTTGGGAGGGGGCTTTGCCTTGCCCCGGCGGGCCGTGGGGGTTTTCCTTGGCTTGGGTTTGGACTCTCTCCGCTTCATCGGAGGGGCCCTGCTCCGGGATTTGGGGGGGGGTCTCTTCTGCATCCTGTCAGGAAGAGACAGCACAGGAGCTCAGTGGAGGCACAAATGGTACCCAGAGCAGAGCTGCTGTCAGCAATTTGCATAAATGAAGCACATCTTGGCATCCCTGTCCTTTGCCAGCACATTCCATGAGCTAAATCCCAAAGAGCAAGAGCTCCTCTGGTAGCTCTACACCGAGCACTTCCCATCCCCACAGAGCTGCCAGCTTCCAACCCCTTTGTTAGGCAAATAAACATATAAATAATGACAGTGAATCAGTCAGCTGTCAGAACAATTAAGAGCCTTAAGCACTATCTCTCCTCTCTAAATGAGATTTTATTACTTAACAAACACTCATATTAAGTCCAAATTCTGAGTGAGGCAGGTCCCATATCTGGCTAGAGAGCTGCAAATAATTAGTGTAGGGAAGAATTCTTTTAAGGAAACCATAAATACAGAAAGTTCCATGTCAAACATCACAGCTTCTAAAGCAGGAGACTAAAGGCAACACAAAGAATAAACACAGGCTCTCTCTCATCTGGAGGAGAAAAGAGGAAGGCTTCAAATTATGGAATGGGGGAGGTCAGTATGTCTGGAATAAGGAATGACTGGAAACTTCTGCCAGCACCTGTGAGCAACAGCCCTGTGGAGATATGGCCACAGCAAGAGACACCTGAGCACTCTACAGCTGTGACAGACACTTGTTTCATCCAAAGGAGCCCACTCATCTCTCATGCTGCCATACCTCTTCTTTGGTGGTGGCTCCTCCTCCTCAGACTCTTCCTCTTCAGATTCTTCTTCCTCCTCAGATTCCTCCTCTTCTTCCTCATCAGATTCCTCAGAATCCTCATCCTGCTGCTTCTCTGGATAGAGCACATCTGGGCTACAAGAGAGGTCTGGTCAGAGCCTGATTTGCTTCTAAGGTACAACCCCAGGGTAGGCAAGCCCTGGTGACCCTGGCTGTCCTCTAAGGTTACAGCTTTAGCCCAATCCAGAAACACTCTCAGAATTCTGTGATTGCTGCTGTCCCAAACCAAGGTTATTTAGTCTCTGCAATGGCAGAAACATGACAGCCTGGGAATGTACCAGCCCTAAGCTGTCTCATCTCTATTTCCCCATTTTTCCTCTCCCTTATTGCTCCTTCCCTGCAAACCCAGGGACAGGACCAGCAAAGGGGCAGGATCAGACTCCAGCAGCTGAGCATGGCTGAAGCTGTGAGGGCTCACATGTGCAATAAAGGGAGCTGGGGAGCAGCACTTCAAAGACTGTGCTGCCATTTGGCTCTTCCTGGGACACCAAGGCCTCATCCCAGGGCTCCACATGGCCCAGCACAGTATCAGCTCACAGCAGGAGAAGAAAGGCAGGTTTACACTCAGTGTAGCTAATCTAGGTCATCCTCCCTCCTCTCCTCCCTTAAGGAAGGAACAGCTGGGTCCTGCTCCTTAGGAGCATCCTGGCCTGGAGAACCCACCCCACTTCTTGCTCAGGTGAATTGCTTTTAGCACAGAACACTTAAATAGCCCAGCCTGCAACAAAAGCAGCACAACAGACTAGCTGAGAACATGGAGCCCAGAATTTCTACTGCCCTCAAAGCTTCCCTTGCTAATGGAGTCAGCTCTCTGTTCACCCAAGTGATGTCATTATCCAGAGCCTGGGTGACAATGTGGCAGTTCACCAGTGAGTAAACCCTCCACAACCTCCCTGTAAATAGGAGGTTGGCTCATGAACTCCAGCTCTGATCCCTGAGCTGTGCAAAACTCCTGAACATCATTTTACAGACAAGCTCTTTACCTGGGATAATAAGGGAAGCAAAGCTGAAAGGTTCCACTGAAGCCCTTCCCAGAAATTTGCTCCATCCAGCCATTCTTCTCACATTTCTGCAGGGTTCTCTTCAGTAGATGCACTGTGAAAAAGAAATCAGAGAAAGGTTGTGTTACTATCTTTAGCCTCTTGTCTGATCTTACTGCTCTCTACTGTGCCCTCTGAAATCAGAGCTGGAGTCAGGATGGGAAATCCTCTCAGTCAGTTTGAGGATGATACAAGATATTGTTCCTGAGCACCTGGTGAGAGTGGCTTTAAGCTCTCCAAAGGAAGGAGCTGAGAACATTGCACGTTTCTGATGTCCTGATCATGGGATGCTCCTTCATAAGTCATTCAAGAGCACTGTGTAACTACCTCTGTCCAAATTTAACCCAGGTCTCAAACGTCCTCTAAAGTGTGTTTTAAAACAAGCCTTTTACCCTGGCTTTGATCTCCTCATGTTCTAAATGTTGTATGTGCTGCATCTTTACCCATACTGTGGTTTGCTTTTTGTTTTGTTCTTAAAGGGTAAAATATTTGGTCTAGAAATACAACAAATGAACTTTTTATTCCAGCCTACTATTCCAGACTTTTATTCCAGCCATTCCATTGTGTACTGTGTAAGAACTGAAACTCAAACTGTGCAAGTACAGGGGATCTTTGTCTCTGGCAAAGGGCTTGGGTGGTTTAGTCAGTTCAGAACCATTTTCAGCTTGAATTAGAGGGGCCATTTGCATATTGAGCTTCCAGGAAAAAACAAGGTTCACTCTCCAGCACGTTCTAAAGTTTTTATAACCACAAGGCTGGTTTCACTCTGGGTGTCAAAGGTCAATGACAGCACATAAGGGATTTGACTCCAGTCAAGTTCCAGTTCTGCAGTGAGCCATAAACTGGGGAGGAGAGCAGAGCTCTGCAGTGTGCACCCGCCTGCTTTTCACATCTCACCAGATCTTCCTCCGGTTCTCTCAGAACAAAGCAGAGATCATCAAAATTCCTTTTATGTAACGGAAGGAGAAAGAAAACAACAGATTGCAAGCTGAGATTTCCTTATCGGCCTTGCAGGAGTGACAAGCACTGCAGGCTGGCTCAACACAGGCCTTAAGGACCAGAAACATTTCCAATGGTCCTGAAAATAACCCTGCAAGGGCTTAGGGAGCCTGGAACCTCTTTTCCCTGCCCTGAGATTAAGAAGTCTTCACTCAGCATCAGTTTCTAATTGGCACAAGGCCTCAGGGCAGCTTCTTCAGCCCTGGAACCTGTGCTGTGTGTCAGTAACTCTGCACCAAACAGCTGTGCTGAAGCTGTGCTGCAGCTCCAGGTAAAGACTGTGGGATCAGAAATCTCCTCTCTGCTCCTGAGGAACAGCACCAGCTCGGTGACACCACAGGAACAAACTGATCTATGTTCAGGTTTGAGAGAGACCACTGGGACCTCAGCCTGTCTCTACAGACCTCCAGCACCAACCAACGGCATGGGGGTCAGCCCAAATAACCCAAATAAGCACCAGAACATCTGCTTGAAAGCCTCTGCTCAGCCAAAAGTCAAACCAGATATTAGTGTCACTCCTGGGAACAAAGACATGACAAATCTCCCTTCCAAATAAAATACAATTGGCTTTTCTCCTTATTTGCTTGACCTTTTAAAAATCAGATGCAAAGTAGGGCCTCAAACAAATCAGTAAGAGGGGTGCTCATGAATTTTTTTAAGAAGTTAAACTACACAAGTTGTCTCAATAAAAAGCAATTAGGAACTGCATTGATGCCAAGCTGCTATCCCTTTCAAAGCAGAGAGATATGAAATCAACTTGGTGATTTAAGAACAATAAAGTACTTAAATACTATTCCCCCTTCCTGGCTATAGACAAGAGAATCATGCATTCTGTCTCAGGAACTGGCTTGAAAGCAACAGATGGGAGCTAAAACCCCAGAGCATCTCTGCAGCACAAAGGGCTGAGCAGCTGCAGCTCCCAGAGCAGTTTAAAGCTCTGCAAGCTCAACAGAGCAGATTAAAGGTGCTGCACAGGCACATCTGCAGCTGCAGGACTCTCTCAGCATGCAGAATAGAAGTGATCAGTACTTTACCCTGCAAGTTGGAGTTGGTCCCTGGGTAATTTTCCAGGATATACTTCTTCAGCGCTGTGGTGGAGCAGGTCTTCGGTTCGTTCATGGCCGCAATAGCAGACAGGATGGCATCTTCCATCAGAGTCCCACCCAGCAGGGGCTTCTCCCCTGATTTCTTCAGCTATTTTCCAAGGAGGAAGAGAAAAGCATCAAGACAAAATTCTCCCAAACCAGGTCAGGACAAGCTCCTCTGCACCAGGTGGGTCGGCGCTCCTGCATTAGTACAGATACGTTTAATATTAAAACACTGCACAGGGAACGCTGCTCTCCCAGCTGTGGGTGGGAGGACAGGCCTAGCCAGTCAGCTGGCCTGGGGGGCTTCATCAGCAACACCTCACCCCAGCCCCCAAACACACTGCAAGGATGTGGCAGTCTAAGGGCCTATTGCTCAGGGGAGGAAAGAAAGCAAAATAAATCACATCTTCCTCCATCCCACGGACCAAATGTACCCAAGAGACTTCCGTGGCACACACATGAGTAAAAGATGTTGCAGGCATCTGGGGTACCTGCTGCACTTCCAGTGAGGGATGGAAAGGAAAGCTTACCCCACCAGCTCCCTACTGTGCTGGTGAGTCAGAGCTGAGCAGTGCAGGCAGCACGCTCAGCAAGGGAACAGGGACACCGAGAGGAGAACAGGAGTCCTACTGGACAAGTGCTGGGCATGGCAGACTGCTGAAGAAAGGGCAGCCCAGGGAAACCAGGGGACAGGACGTAGTGACTGACATCCGAGGCTTGTGGTCAACAAGGATGAACCCAGTCTCTGACCTGGAATGTCCCAGATGCTCCCTTCCCTGTGATCTGCTCTAACTGGCCCTTCTCTACAGCTCTCTGCAGGGCGTTCTTCAGCAGCTGGGGTCTGAAACACAGGAGGAGAAAGCTTTACTGACACACACTGACAGCTCCAAAAACAAACAGACAAACAGTGCTTGCAGCATGTGAGCAGAGCAGCGTTTAGAGTGTCTGCCTACGTGCAGACACTTTAAATGGAGACCTGTCAGTGAGGCTCATTGCCTGGGCAGAAGGTGCCACCATGCTGGGAGCTGAGTGGTGGCATGGGCTCGGTGTCACAGCAGCTCTGGGCACACAGCTCTGGCAGGAACCCACTCACCTTGAGCAGCACATTTGGATGTGGTGGGCACTCAGCTCACAGGCAAACAAGGGCTGACAAAGCCCTGATAGAGATGACATGCAGGGTTTTCCTGGTTTTGCTTGTCAAGCCTCAACTGGTACAGGTCAGCTCAGAGATTGCTGTGGGTCTGTGCTGGCTAAAGCATCCAGATCAGGGGGCATGAGACCCCAGGAGAGCCCTTCACATCCAGGCAGTAAAGGGATGTGGGTGTGGTTAAAGTCTACAGAGCAGTGCTGCTGGTGGTGTCAGGGGCACCTGTGCCTTTTGCACAGCTTTCCTCAAGCTTTCCCACAGGCCCTGCAACTCAGAGCAACAGCAACTGGCTTAAATAACAGATTTAATCACCATGAAACCAGAGGAAGGCCCAGTTTCCCCAGTCCTCTGCTTGCTAAAGCAACTCCAGCACTTACCTTACATCTACTTTGAGTTTGGGGTAATACTGAGACACGTATTTCTTGATCAGGCTGTAAGAAGCTTCCTTGGGCTCACACAGGCGGGTGAAGGCCAGGGGCAGGACATCCTCCAGCTTCACCTGCTGCTCTGGGCTCAGGGCTGAAGTGCTTTTCTGGAACACACAGACTTGCAGGCATCAGCAGGGCCCAAAACTCTGGGTGTCTGAACCAGCAATGCACATGTGGGGATAAGTGCCCCTGACACTGCTGCTGAGCTGCAAACTCAGGAGCTGTAAGGCAGCTCTTTAACAACTTAAAACAGTTTGCAGCTTAAGAGATACACAGAAAATCTGTCTGAATTATCATAGGAGTTTTAGAAAGGCTTTACAAATAAAAATTGCTGAGTATCTAACATCTGTATTTTTAATTATTTCCTTCCTCTCGCTATAGACGTTTTCCTCTGCCACACTTCAGTGAGACAGAAGAAAAATCATAGAATCACAGAATTATTCAGTCTGCAAAAGCCTTCCAGGATCATGAAGTCCAAACATTAACCCAGCACTGACATATTCATCACCAGACCATGCCCCCAAGTGCCACATCTACAGGTTTTTTGAAGACTTCCAGGGATGGTGACTCCCTGGATCCCCTGTGCCAATGCTTTACAACCCTTTCTGTGAAGATGATGATACATGCTGACACAAAACTTAAAACTCATCAAAGACAGAACCTGTTTACACAAATCAAGTCTTCCCCTTCTCCAAAATGAAGAGCTAAACAGGAGTCCTTTTTTTTTTTTTGAAATAACACAATAAAATCCTGATTGAAGCCAACGTTCCATTCTGAGTTTTCCTGCACCTCTTTTGTTACTATGAGAGGGGATGATCAGGGGAAAATAGTCTGTTCTTTATACAGAAAATGTGCTGAAGTTCAGTGATTTGATGCTGAACAGCAACTCTGCAAACAGTGCAATGGGAGAGGGAGCTGCTCCCCTGCCAGCCAAATTCATCCAAAACATTTATTTTGCTGCAACACAGAGAAAGTAACTGGAACAAAGACACCCATGTGCTGCAGAGAGAGGTGATGTGTCAGCAGGTACTGGCTGCCTTGCTCACACTTCTTGTGGAGCCAGTGGGTGAACTGCAATTAATTTCCTCCAGGGCTCTACACTAAGTTCACTTTTAGGGCTTTTGGTCTTCCCAGCAGGCAGGAGATGACCACCAAGGTGTTCCATGTCTAATCCCAAGGGACTGGCAATTCCAGCTAAACATTTTGTAACTGCAGCATTAGGAATGTGTTTTACATCCCCAACACAGCATGGAGTGGAGATCAGAAGTGCTGGAACCACAACTAACTGTGCAGCTCAATAAACCATCCCCCTCCCCAACAACACTGAGCATCAGCAGCTTCCTTCCAGAAGCCTGAGGATATTTTCTTCTTCCTCCCTCTGTCCTCACATTTCCCTCAGTCCTAAAGACTGGAGTCTTCCCTTTATCCACACAACAGATAAACACACACAGCAGTAGCAAAAACTTTCTTCCAGTGCCTGAGAGGCATTTCTCTCTGCCTGGTAAAGACAGAAGAAGAGTTCCATGGTTATTCAGTTTTCTGTCTCTGAATCAAAGCCTAGGGGGTTAATGTAAACATTTTAAACCTGAGATTTTGATCATTTGACTTGGGTTTAATTCCTCACAGCAGCTTTCTGATACCAGTGGGATGGGTCTTTTAATTGCTGTACTTGGGGAGAAAAAGCACAGGAAGGAGGAGAACACTGGGTTGAGAACGTGGGGTAAGGTACATGTGTTTCAGTGCAGTACATTTCAGAGTGTTTAAAATGATCCATCTTACCTTTCTGTCTCTGGATTTTGGAACAGTTTTTCCTGCATTAGATACCACCACAAAGCTCCCAGAAGCTCCCTTTCCTTTCACCTGGTTCAAGAGAAAGTCAATTTCAGTCCTTAACAGAGTAACTCAGAACATGAACAACCTGAGAGGAACTCATCATAATGCAGATTCTGAATGCACTGTCACCCTGCAGTGGGTTTTTACAGCAGAGGCCTGACTTGAACCCACTGAAACTTCAGTAAGATCAGAAACTGCAGCCAGACATTGGGACATTGCTGTGCTGGCCAGGATATCCTGACAGATAACACAGGCAAAAATTACAGTGTTAAACCCCACACTGCTGCAGAAGTGACACTGCTGGGCTCATGTGCTGCAGCAATGCTGTGTGACACAACACCCAGAAACAGCAGGAATTGCACAAAACCCAACGGTGCCAGGCATGCAACTGACACAACAGGGCTGAAACCCTGCCAGTGTCCAACAGAGCAGTGCCAGAGGTTGAGGAACCTCCACGAGGAGAACATGGTCATTCCACAGCCCTTCTAATGGAGTTAAGGAATTCCTATGCAGTTCCCAGAATCATGGAATGGTTTTGGCTGGAGGGGATCTTAAACATCACCCAGCTCTACCCCTGTCATGGGCAGGGACACCTTCCACTGTCCCAGGCTGCTCCAAGCCCTGTCCAGCCTGGCCTTGGGCACTGCCAGGGATCCAGGGGCAGCCACAGCTGCTCTGGGCACCCTGTGCCAGGGCCTGCCCACCCTGCCAGGGAAGGATAATTTTCCAACACCTAATCTAACTCTGTTCTCTGGCACTCTGAAGCCATTCATTCCCCCTTGTCCTGGCACTCCAGGTCCTTGGAAATAGTCCCTCTTCAGCAATGCCATCTCCAGTGCTGCTCCACAAACAGCTCTTACCTGCCTGATGATTCCCCTCTCCAGCTCCCTTTTCAGTGCCTGCTTCAGGAGGTATCCCCTCCTCTCCAGCTCCAGGGAAGGGTATTTGTGGATGATGTATTTCCGTATCGCCACCACCGAGGCACCGCTCTTCTGAAAGCAGGCCTGGAACAGACACCAAACATGAGAAACCACCCACACTGAATTATCCTGAGTGGGGTGGAGGAACAGAGATTGCACTGATGCACACAGGCCACCACAGGATGCCAGGGCTGGCCTTTTCCCCACTGTGAATCAAGTATAAAACATGACTAACAAAATACTTAACTTTTTTGAGTAGCTGAAGAGCAACACAAAGCACACAAAAGCAGCACAACAAGCACATATCTACTGCTCCCTGCTCTGAAACCCTCACACAGAATGCCTTAAAATACAGAATAGTCACCTTTTGGCAATGCTGCACAACTGATTTACTAACACTTTATTAATGCCAGACTGAGTAATCATTAAATTGGAACAACCTGCCAATTACTTTTTTTGAGAAGATGGAGGATTGACATCAGTAAACAAGCAAAATTTAAGACATATTGAAGATAGATAGAAAGGCCATCTTGTAATTAAGGCTGGTGGAGTCCAAGCCTCCTCTGAAGGGAGTGACCAAGCCTTAAGGGGAGAGCAGCAGCACAGATCTCTTACAGTCAGGAAGGATTGAGTAAACCAAGACCAAGTAAACCAAGACTTTGGAATGCAGGTTTACAATATCTCTGTCTGTACTGAGTTAGAGTAAGTTAATGCTAAAAGAAAGCACATGTATCAAATAGATGGATGAATCCAGGTAAATGAAGTTAAATGTGGCTAGGAGGCACAGCAAACAAAATTATGACAGCAATCAACCAGGTTATGCCATGCTAGCTGTTCCTCATAATGTAATTAGGGAGGGAAACAAATTCTAAACAAAGAAATCAGCTACAGGGCCCCTCATCATCCTCCATGGACTCACAGGTCCAGGACAAGCACGTCCATTTTACACACAGCACTGTCACCTGCACCTCAGCAAGCTGAAATTGTGTGGTTTAGAACACAAATGGAATAAAAGCCCCATTTGTGTCCTGCCCACCTTGATGGCCTCGGTTAGGATGGCATCCATCTTGGGCCGGGAGGTGGCTGCCATCTGAGTCTGCTTCTGTGCCCGGGCCAGCTGGCTGGCAGAGAGCGTGGCCCACGCAGGGATGGTCTTCTTCACCTTCTTCTCCTTCTCCTTAGCCTGATCCTTCTCCCTTAGGGAAAATACACAGCAACAGTAAGACAAAAGGCACTGAAACAAGCAGGACAAGAACAATAACAACAAAAAAAGCCCAGAATATCTGATATTATTTAGTGTAATTTAAGGACTACTTTGATGTTTCTGTTAGTAAAAAAGAGACCTTGTATTGGTATTCAGCTTTACATGCTTGAGAACAGCAGCTCCACCTGATCAGGAGCTTTTTCCTTAGAAGCACCTTAAGGTACTCATTTTCCTTTTCTCTCCCACTACCTTTTCTCTCTGTAGGGCCTGGCTTCTTTCAGAATCCTACCCAAATCCCCAAATTCAGTGCCAAGTAAGCCTTACTCCTTTTTGGTTTCTTCTGAGGGCTTTGTTTCCTCCTTCCCTTCATTCTCAGGTTCCTTTGGCTGTTCTGCTTCACTGGATGCAGCAGGCAGGGTTTCAGTCTCTTGCTCCTCTCCAACAGAGGCAGATTCCTCAGAGGTGACTTCTGCATCTAGAAAATGTGAAAAAGCATCAAATTACCATCCAAACCCAGCTTTTATTCTTTAGGGAGGTAGAGGGAACAAAAGCCAAACTTAAGAACACACCCCACTAATTATTTCCCACCAATTTATTTTCACTACCTTAAATGTGCTATTTAAAAGCAATTTTAAAAGTGAAGTACTGAAAAGAACTTTAACAGAGATGCAATCAGCCCTCAAATGCCAGAATAACTGCAAACAACATCATGCAACATTTTCACAATTCACCACTTCCAACAGTGTTCTCCTCTTAACTCCACAAGCTGCTGTTGCAGACAGGCCTGGGATTCTAAGAAGTAGCTTTGCTTATGACCCAGTTGTTTCCAAACACAAAAGCACCTGAAGGATAATTACAATTCCATCACATTTTCCCAGACTTGGCAAAGCTTTGGGTGGCATGTGCATTAGCAGGAGCACTTGTGTATCAGAAGGATCAAACCCAGTCAGAAATCAATTTACAAAGGAAATAAAAAATCCGTAAAAGTACATTTAGCTGAGAACAGGACTTAGACTGGGCTTCCTACTACATAAAATGCATATAAATTTAAATTCCACACTCTCTGGATAAGTAACTGCCCACCAACACTGCTCTGAGCAGCTTAAGCATTTCTGATCCATTCCTGTGCAGTTTTCCCACGAAGGCCTTTAAAATGCACAGTGAATTAAGAGTCAGTTTTGTGGGTATTTTTTTTTACTTGTGACACCAAAAAGGACAAAGTCAGTGAAACCAACTGACTGTAGTAGTGAAATGACACATTCTGGGACACCGAGGCCAAGCTGCTAAGAGCAGTCATGTTAATATCAGGCTAGATTGCATGACATGTTGGGTTAAAACAATTTTGTTCAGAAAAATTGAGAAAAAAATTGGATTGCATGACAAGTTGTGGTAAAACATTTCTGCTCAGAAAAATTGAGAAAAAAATCTGAATACTCTGTTTTTCTATTCATTAACTGCACCTTTTGATCTCAAATGATTTTCTGATGCTCCTGGAATTTAATAATTTCTTTATCCTAAAAGATGTGCAAACTTAAAAGGAACAATATTCAGCCATATTTTCATGTGTGTGTGAGTGACATGGGGTATAAAAGACAAAACAAGTGTGTTCAGACTGACAACAATGTCTGCAAAACACAAATCCTGGAAAAGGCTGTGCCAGGGAGCCAAAATTAATAATATTTTCATCCTGGCTGTAGGGTTTTCAGGAGTTTCAGAGGCAGGAACCCAGGAAGCCCGTGTGGAAGTGTGGCTGTACCTGCTTTGACCTCTTCCCCCTCGGCAGGTTTGCTTTTGGGAGGAGTTTCTCGGGAAGAGGCGTTCACCGAGCGGCGGATTGGCATCGTGTCGTCTTCCACTTTCTACAAAAAGCACGAGAAAATCAGCACAGATGCTGGAAAGAATTGGAAAGTTTAGAAATGGGAGTCAAGTCAATCAAAGCAGTATAAGTAGAAATATTCTGGTTTGGATTTTTTTAGGATGTTAAAAGACAGTAGCCCTCAAATCAGCTTCTTCAAAGCATACTAGGAGAGGATAGTTCCACATTTTATGGTTATAAAAGAAATCATTTCAATTCCAAATTAAATGAGATGAGCATTTGAGGATTTTGACAGGCACATCATCTCAGGGAAAGCAGGGAAGGGGAAGCAGAGTTTGTTAGACTCCCAGTTTCCTAGAAGCAGGGCAGAAAGAGCACTGAGTAACCTTGAGCAGGACTGGAAGCCAAGGACTGATCCAAGGGCAAGCTTGGAGAAAGGGCCAGCCCCTACCTCACTTAACTTGTCCGTGTGGATCAGCTGAGCTCCCGTTAAGAGTGGAAGCGCCTTATGATGCACGGGTTCAGCTTCAGACAGATCAGTCGACATTTAAATTAATTTCTAGACCCAAGTGCAGGTAACTGTGGAGCCCCAGGTTTTAACCCCAAGGACTTTTTCCTAATGGTTTTCACAGTGCAGTGAGGAGTCAACCTAAAGTACAGAAAAGATGTGGTGTGAAAATTAACAAAACAAAAACATCTACGTCCACGTATCTATCAAATTAAAGATTAAAAAGAAAAGGATCAATGAATTACAGCTCATGACTAACACAACTGACAAGCAACACTTGCATTCAACAAAAGTGCTAAAACATGGATGCAAACTGGTGAGCTATGGGTGGAGCAGAAATGGGGAAGGTGCAAGCCAGACCTGCTCCATTAGAAGATGGCTGAAAGATAAAAAGGCTCTTTCAGGGCAAGCACTGATGAGATGCAGCCATTGCCCTGTGCCCTGGGTGAGGGAATTGGTCACTCAGTGACTTTGGGTAGAACCACTTGGAGCTAAAGCATGACAGCATTACAGGCAGAAGATCCAAGCATTGGGAACACAAGCCATGCCCTCTCAAACTAAAGCCCATGCAATTTAAAGAAATTAAGGAATCTTTTGACAAAAAAATGACAATCAGAAGAGCAATGTCCATGCCTTCTATCAGAAAACATAAGCTTGCCAGAGCTCTGCTCAAAACACATGCACTGTTGTGGATAACAAATGGGTTAAGCTTAGTTTAACCCTCATCAATCTCACCCCCTACCACTATTATGCTTTTACAGCCTTTCTTACCTGCTGCCCATCTGCCTGCACTAATTCCATCCCAAACCAGGATTCATTGCTCATTCACTTCCTCTCAGCATCCCCTTGAAAAACTTCAGAGGCAAAGCCTCACCTCCAGCAAAGCAGGGCTGACCTGTCCCAACTGCATCCAAAGATCAGCTCAGCCTGCCCTCCTCCCCTCCTGACAGACAGACAGACAGACAGTGCCCTGTTTTCACCTCCTCTGGGGCTCTGCTCTTGCTCACAAGGCAGGCACTTACCTAAACTTTCTCTTTCAGTAGGTATTTCTCCAGCCTGGGTGTTTTCCTCCTGAACAGCCCCAGCATTAGCCCCAGCCCTATTTTCAAGCTGATTTTCAGCATTGCTCTCCCCATTGCACAGCTCTATATCACACCAACATTTCCTTGCCCAAAAATACAATCCTGTCATTACTCAGCAGTGAGGATCTCTAATCAGGAACTGAGCAGCCACTCTGAAAACCCACAGGGGTCTGCTCTTGCCTCAGCAAAGCCCAACGACCCTGGGTGTTTTCTTCTGAGACAAAATAGAAAGATCAAAACACAGCACATGCCAACAAAACAAAAAATGAGATGCATGAAGATTTCTTGTGAAATGTCAGGATGTGAAAATATACTAATTGCCAACTAGAATATACAGAATACAGCACAGCACTTAAAAAAAACTTTGGCCTGTTTTAAGGAATCTTTCTTCCTCAAGTGTGGAAAGTGAAAGAAAAAGGAAATGAAAATTTTCACCAGGCTTCAGCTCAATATCCAGTGTTTCTTCTAGCAAGCAGAGTCTAAAGCCCTTTAAGGAAATGCCAGAATTTTGAAGTGAGTCTTAAAATAACCAACTACAGATTCCTCCTCAGGGAAATCAGTAGGGGGCTACAAAAGATGCATTCCCTGGGATTAAAAAACACACACAAGCCACACTGTGGCTGCCATAGTGCTGGGGTTTAATTATTTTTAAGCTGTGTAACTAGCATGACACATGCATGAAAACAGCACTCCCAGCTTTGAGTTAAAACTCCCCAAGTTCAGAAAACCCTTTTGTTTAGATGAGTGTATAAAGCACTGCAGACTTTTTGCTCTCAAGAGTGCAATTTAGCACAATCCCTCACTTCTGTGCCTACAATACATGCAGACAAAGGGGGATCCAGCAGAAATTCAGGCTTGTTGATTGTCTCTGCATTTCCAGGCATGGATCTTCTCCCAGGGAATCACAGGGGCGGGAGCACAATCCCCTCCTGCCTGCAAGCACTGATGTCCAGGGCAAGCTCAGAAACTCCACCTGCTGAGAGCATCCTTGAGGGACTGTGCCTGCTCAGCACATTCCCTTCCACAGGGGCATCAAAAGGGGTTTTCTGCACTGAGTGTGAAGTATTGACCACAAACAGGTCTGAATTCAGGTCATCAAAAAGATACAGCAAAAAAAGAGAAAATTTTGACAATGTAGAGAACCTCATTCCCCTCTCCAAATAAACCAGATCTCTACAGGGGCATCAAAAGGGGTTTTCTGTACTGAGTGTGAAGTATTGACCACAATCAGGCCTGAATTCAGGTCATCAAAAAGATACAGCAAAAAAAGAGAAAATTTTGACAATGTAGAGAACCTCATTCCCCTCTCCAAATAAACCAGGGAAATCAAGTCACCCAAACCTGGACACACCATTTCAAAGGACAGCTTTAAATGGGAACCACAGCTACAATCACAACCATCACTCAATTAAAAAGAAAATGAAAGGAACAACTATGTTTTGCATTTACACAAACACCAAACAAATATTATGCCTTGAAAAGGGGTAGAGGCCACCAGGTGAGGATGCAGTTTCCAAGGTGGTTGTTGGGTGATTTTAATGAATTTTTAAATCTGATCAGCTGTCAGAAAAATAGAATCACATCAGCAGTGAAAACACCTCCAGGACACTAACCTTCACCAAGGTACAGAAAATCACTCCTCACAGAGTTACACCTCTTTTTCTACAGGAAAACTACAGGTTCACAGGCTCCCAGACTCTCATGAACTGGTTATTCAAAAGCAAAGAGCTGAAAAGCAACAACCCCTCCAAACTCCTGGATTTCCAGATGAGCAGGAATGTGTTCACTCTCCCAGCTCAGGGAGTAGCTGCTAATGGAAAATCCAAAAGTTCAGAGAATTTTTCAGGAATTACTCTGAACCACCCATAGCAATTTCCTCCTGAACAACCACTCCATTAGGAATAAATAAAGGGTGAGACACATATTTGATAATATTTCCAAAGCATGGAGTCCCTCCACTAATGTAAGAGATGAAAGAATTTAAAAAAATTTAAAATTTGTCTGAGTTCTTGAATTTCTGCTGGCTGTAAGATTTTTCAACTAATCTCAGCCTTCAATCTCCTTTGAGAGAAAATGCTTCAGGATAAATTAGGGTTTGAATGTGGCAATCCAAGTGTCAGGCTGGCAGAAACTCCAACTGACAGGACTCAGGGTAGGGTGAGCAGGCTGAAAACAAATGTGCAATGGAAAAATGAGGAAGTGTGTCCAATCCTGGGCCAGTGGGGTGTCCCCTTACTGTCACACAACACCTACAGGTGATTGATGCACTTAGATGTGACTGGGTACAAAGCACACTGGCCTAGAAATGAGGTCAAAAAGGGCTAAAAAAAGGTTTTATGCACTTGCAGGTTGCAAGGCAGGGCGTCAAGGGGTACAGATCCAACAACCTGACAAGTGATGCAAGCAAGAACAGCTGTTTGTTATCCAAATGCCTTAGAAAGCAAAGTAAAACTGGGTTTAAAAACCAGGCTAGAGATTACTGAGAATTATTTACTACTCTATAATACACAAGAGTATTTAAATGACTTGGAAATTGCAGAGAAAAGCACGGGAAATGTTAATACTTCTGCAAATCCAAACATGCCAAAATGCATCACCTTCTAAATTGCAAGCTGCACAACCCTTTTAAGGCTTTGTGCCCCTGAAATCCTCCAAGCTGTTCCCTAAAATCCCAGCCCAGGTGGCAGCAGATACTTTGTCAAACCCTCAGAATGCCCATGGTCACAGAATATCACCCAGCACATCTCAGATACAAATGTGTCTGTCAGGAGCTCCCAGCTGGGGCTGCTGCTGCTGCCTGAGCACTGAGGCCTTCCAGCCCTCTGCCTTTGGCTTTTCCAGCTCATGGAGCTGCCTGTGCTCTTGGCTAAGTCAGCCCAGGAGCACTCAGTCATTTAAACCAGCCTAAAGTCCTGCAGATTAATAAAATATGTTATTGAATCAAGAATACAAAGTTAGTTCTAACTTCTGATCCTTATTTGTCAACCCATTTGGAAACTCCCTCGCTGCCATTCCCATCACTCCTGCTGCCTCCAGCAGTTCTGTCCTGGTCCTTAGGGCCCCCATTCCCAGGACATGTCCCAGCTCCCTGGAATTTCCCCCTGACTCAGCTCCAAGCTCTGCATTTGCAGCTCTCCTGCCCTGGAGGCTCCCAGGGCTGTCCAGGGTACCTGAGCCCTGCTTGGAGCAGCTTGTTTCAATTAACCAGGAGCAGGGTCCTGCACACACACACACCCCAGAGTCCCCACTTGCCAGGCAGCAATTCCTCAGTGGGACTGAGGGATTGTGTTACAGGGTCCATTTCCACCCCTCCTTCCCTGCATGGGGTACAACAAACCCCCAGCTTCAGGGTTCAGGGCAGCACAGCAAAAATCCTTCACACTTCTGGCATCCAGCCACAGGAATTCCTACACTCACAGACCCAGAGAAGGGGGTTTTAAGCCTAAAGTTGTATTTCCATTTGAAAACATTTTTGTTCAGTGTTGAATTTGAGCCTCTGACTCTGAATGGCATGAATGCAACCCAGCTTACACCTTGCCTGCCCTGAGTTTTACAGAGACAGCAAAAATTAAACCCTGTCCTTCTGTGCACACAGATGCTCCTTTCACTGAAGACAAACAAAACAAAACAAGACAAAACCAAACACACACACACACAAAAAAACCAAAAAACAAAAAAACCCACAAAAAAACCAAAAACAAAACAAAAAACCCCACCCCAAAACAAAACAGAAATAAAACTTGGTACATTAGTAGAGTGAGATTGATGCTCCCACCCAGGGCTGAGCTCAGCACTTGTCTCTGTTAGGGTCCCACACCAGCAATCCCAAAGCAGCTCAATCCCCACATGTGCTTATTAAATCAGCAGTAACCACCCATGGCTCACCTCCCCTGTTCTCCACACAAACAACACCAGCTCAACAGAAATCCACAACAGGTTTGTGATTCTCCCCCCAGCAATCTCTGACCTGCACTGAAGGCAGTCAGAACAGATCGTTTCCTTTGCCTGGATTATTTTCCATTCCTACACCCAGGGGTTTTTCCTCATGTCCCCAAACAGCCACAGTCAGGAGGCAGCTTCAATTACACCATCATCATACCTAAAACTGACAGAAACTTCAGCCAAGGGATTCATACGAAGCAGAACTTCTGCCTGCACGGATGTCTGAATATAATCCATCCCCACACTGATGCTCAGGATCATGATGGGGACAAGCTCTGAGGAGCAGTTACAAGTTTTGAACAGTTTTTGGCTGGAATGATCCAAATTCTCCACACTCTGTCTATGCCACACAGCCACTGAGGGATGAAATCACCCCCATTAGCTTGCACAAGTTTAAAACAAGCTCAGGTCACAAAGTTAAAACAACTCCAACATGAAAATCCCCTGCTGAAAGTTTTCATAGCCTTGGATAAAATATCTTCATTCAGGATCCAACTTCATGAATTTTGACAAACTGCTGACACCTGAATGGAAATTTAGGCTGCAAGTGTTACATACCAGGCTTTGAACCCTTTATAGGCCATCTCCTCCTTGCCTAGATAGATTAAATTTAAAACAACAGTATAAACCCTCCTCCCAACTACTACTTATTCAGCTATCATTTATTATTCTACAGACAAAACTATACATGACAAAAGCCATTATTTCATTGCAGTCTGTAAGAAATCTACCCACACTTCCCATTATAATCCATCAATGTAACACTTCTATTCCCTCTCACAGAAGTTTAAATCCTCTGAGGACCCCAGGTCACTTGTAACAAAACATTGCCAAGACATTTACACGTCACCTTTTGCTGAAAGGGGAAAAAATACAGGAAAATATATTCTGAAGAAAAAAACAATTCAAGGAGCTTCTGCCTGAACAACGAGCATGATGAATTGGGAAGATCATTAATTAGCAAGCTCACACAGGTAAAGCTCCAAAAGCCTTTATAAATACCTTTTATAAATACCTTTTTTCAAGGTATTTATACCAGGATCTTCCCCCCAGCAGGAATGATGTGATGTTGGGTTTTTTTTGTTTTTGTTTTGTTTTGTTTTTTGTTTTTTGGTTTTTAATTTTTTTTTTATCTACTAATTTCTGATTTCCAAGGGTCTCCCACTCTATCCAACAATTTTTTGAGGTCTCACCTAAGGAAGTTCTGCACTCTCCTGCCCAGTCCATCAAACACCTCCCTCCTGAACTGAACTGCCGTCCCTCTGCTCTCAGGGACCTCTCAGGGACGCTGTTTACAAACACGAGCACTTTCGAGCCTTTCCCGCCTCAATGGGAGCTGCCTGCCAAAGACTGCCGGCCAACTCTTTCTTGAAGATGCTAAAAATACTATTTATGGTCAAAGCAAACAAAAGTCACGTGCTGGGAAATCAGAGTGCAACACTTAACAGTTAGGTAAGAATGGGGAAGTGACACACTTGCTAACCCAGAAATAATTCAGCAGGACTCCTAAGAAGTCAGAAATACCTGAGTATCTGAGAAACACCACAGTTACAAACAAACTATCCGAGCGATCAGTCCCTGCTACATTGTATGAAGGAGCAGTCACAGCCACAATCTCACTCAATCCAACTTTTCGTCTGCAGCACAGGCTGGGCAGTTCCCCAGCGATTTGCAGACACCGGTTACTGGGAAAACAGTCAAAATACACGTGGTGAGGATTTGTTCTGAGCAGTGTTCCCAGTCTGGAGCTGTCCTCAGGTGGAGCAGGGAAGATGATGGGGCACCGTGAGCTGCCAAGAGCCACCGCAGAAGCTGTTCTAGGCTGTTTTACCCAAAACCACCCCACAGCCTAGAGCGGCAAGAAGGATCACGATACAGGAACGGGAACCTGCCTGCACAGCCCCGCTCCAGAGTGGAATTTAACAGCTTTCTCTACAGAGAACCTGTGCACCGTGGGGAGGGGGGTGATTAACATTCCTTAGGCAGGCAGCGAGCACCTGGGCGCAGGGAGCCTCACACGTCGGTCTGCATCCATCGCTATCAGCGCCGGGGGCGATCCGGGGCCGGGGGCTCTGATTAGGGACCTCTTTTAGGAAGCGGAGCCACACTGAGGTTCCCCTCGAGCTGTGGCACTGGTCGGGCGCTGAGGAAGCGATTTAGGGCAGGCAAACCCCACACAACCGCACAGCCGAGCGGCCGAAGGCGGGAAGGCCGCGGCGGGAGCCAAGGCGCTCCCTAAGTTTATAAATAGCGATTATTTATTGTGTCGCGGCCCTGCCAGCCCCTTCCGCCGCTGACCTTCCCCGGGGCTCGCCCTGTGTCGGCGGGACGGGAGAGCCGTGCTTGAGGCGGGTTTGAGCCCCGCGGCTCCTTTGTGAGGGCCCGCACCCCGCCAGGCCCCGCCGGGCCCGCGGACACCCGAGGCCCGGGGCCGCCTCCTCGGGTCTGTGCCACACGGGCCGAGCCCACCGCGACATCGAGCCGTGCCCGCGCAGCGTGTCGCGACTCCCCGTCACGACACCCCCGCTCCCCCAGGCCTGTCAGGGCAGGGAGGGCGGGGGGGACGCGCTGAGGGCAGTTCCGGGGCCCCTTCGGCGGCGCCGCCAGGCCGCCCCCGCGGCTCGCGCGCAGCACCCGCGGCCTCCCGGGCGCGGCCCCGTGTCCCGCCCGGCGCGGCGCCGGGGGCGGGCGGGGCCGGGACTCACCGGGCCCGGCGGACACAAAGCGGCGGCGCCTCCAATGGCGGCGGCGGCGGCGGCGGGACCGGGCGGGGGGGCGGCCGAGGGGCGGGGCCGAGCGGGGGAGGCGGGCGCGCGGCGGGGGGGCGTGGCCGGGTGGCGCCGCCGGCCAATGGGAGGCCGCGGGCATTTTTCGAATGCCGCCCCCTTCCCCCCTTCACTCCAGGCCCCACGGCCTCCACGTCGCGCGAGAGCGCGCGCGTGCGCGGGGAGGGGAGGGGAGGGGCTGCGCGCGCTTCCCGCCGCTGAGGCGCTGAGGCGATTCCCGCCGGGCGGGGTCGCTGAGGGGCCAGAGGCGGCTCCGGGTCCCCCTCAGCCCCGCCGGGCCCTCAGCTCAGCCCCGATGGCTCCTCAGTACAGCCCCCCCAGGCTGCAACCACCGCGCCCCCTCCTCAGCCCTGCCAGAACCGTGTGGACGTGTTCCGGTGTCACCTGCTCCAGGTGACCCTGCCTAGGCAGGGGTTTGAAGTGGAACTTCTCCAGAGGCCGCTTCCAACCCCAGCCATTCTGTGTGTACCCTTGAATTCCCGTTTCGGAGCACTCCAGCCTGTATCTCACCTCCAGCCTCTTGTTGTGTGCTCTTCTCACCCTCTGCGGTATCCCCGGCGCCGCCTTCCCTTTGCCTCATCCCTCATTAGCTGTGTAATTATTGCCTGCCGCAATTACACCAGTCCCAGCGCTGAGGTCTGGCTGCAAGCTGGGAATTTTCTGTCCCAACACGCTCACAAGTTCTCCCATGTGGGGAGGATCCCTTTCCTGATGATGCTTTGGTGTTTCAGGCAGTTTTTACCTGTGCCTCCACTGCTCAGGGTGAGGATTATCGTGGCGAGGCAGGGCTGAGGTGTGACTCACACTTGTATCTCCACTGCCACAGTAATCTCGGCTGTGCAGATACGCTGAGGTAAAAACCAAGTTTGTCTTGTGTACCTCTTGCTACACTTTTGCTACAAGTTTACTTTATTTAGCTAGACCCGTGGGTGTTCTTTTCCCCCCCCTCTTCCTTCAAAACCCACTGCTTTACTTAAACTTGAGTTTAAGGTAGAATTCCTCAATTCCCACCTATTCTTATTTTCTGCCATAAGCATACTTAGAATCGCAGAATCACTAAAATTGGAAAAAAATGTTAAGATAATTGAGTCCAGCCTTTTTCATGGCACTGCAAAAGCCACCACTAAACCACGTTCTCAAGTGCCACATCCACACATTTTGATCAGCTCCAGGGATGGTGACTCCTGGTACACCACAGCATTTTCATCTGCTGTCTCTTGTCCAAGCAGTTTTCTCCTTTTTGTTTTCTCCACATAATCTTTACCCATCTCCTGCCAGCCTCTGTCCCCATCTGTGTTTTTACAATTTGAAGACCATATGGGCACTTACCCATTTATTTGGGCACTTTCATCCCTGCTGTGATGGGAAACCCCTCTGCGAGCACATTTAGAAGCATTTACACCGTTCAAAGCACTGCAGAGGCGTCACATTTCTGCAGTAATGCCTGTTTCTTGTCCAAGCTTCTCCCAGCTCTCTCCCCTGTAGTAGGTGACTACTCTAAGTTTACTACCCCTAAGGATGTCACCTTCTAAAGGCTTGTGAGCAAAGCCTGGCCCCGTTCAGCCTCCTCCACTCCAGAGGATCCCTGTGATGTGGAGCCCAGCAGCCCTGGGAGTGCTGCAGACAGATGGCTCCACTTTGCTGAGCATTCCTGTCTTGCCTGTGAGTGTGAAACAAACCCTGTGCAACTGCAGAAAAATGTGTTCTTTGGCTTTTTCCCCCTGCGGTGCCTCTCTGGCAGGAGGGGAAGGTAGAGCAGAGGGGAAGGAGGGGGAATGTGCTCCTTTACTACTGAGTTTTAAGACAGCAAGAAGGAAAAGATGAAATCAGACCAGCAGCTCTCCCTTTGCCCACTGCAAGGATGTGCCCCAGCACCTGTGTTGGCTGAGCCACAGAGCTACAAGCAGAGGAGAAAAGCTGTTGTTGTCTCCTTCTCTGGTTTTTACCTCAAAATCCATCCCAGAGGGGCAGAGCACAGCAGATTCCTTGGATCACCACCCACTGCTCTGTCTCCTCTGCTCAACTTTTTGGGCAGGTTTGTGTCATTTGTGTCCCTCTTCCTGTTCCCACAGGAATGAAGCTGTGGGAAGCTCAGACCCAGCACAGGAGGAAGGAACAGGAAAATCCATGGCCAGGGAATCAGACTGCAGCAAGGAGCTGCTGCCAGAGTTATCTGTGATGGTGTCAAGCACTATCACTGTCAGAAATACTTCAAATGAGTATTAAACACTTTCAGTAAGTACTAAGCACTGTTAATAAGCACTAAGCCTTCTCAATACCTTTCCTGCCCACAGGTGCCATGGACTAGTAAGATTCCAACTGTTTTTTTCCCTGAAAACAATTCCATTTGATTCCACCTTGCTGTCCCTAAGAGCTCTCCTGAGCCTGCCCAGAGCTTTGGGCTTTGGCTGTGCTGCTTGCAGATCACCCACACACGTGGCTTTTGTTCCCAAGGAGTCACCACACAATTTCCAGTCCAGGGTTTTACTGTTTCCACCCAGTGTCCAGAGCAATGCCTCAGTGTTGTTCTTCTCCTACAAACAGAACCTGTTGTGTTTCTGGTTTAGATACAGCTTTGAATTAGATTTTAAATCTGCCCATGGAAACTCCATTCCAGGGGTTATTTTGTTGACTTTCTTACCCGACACCAACTCACATTTTCCCCCACTTTGCCACATGTTTTATTTAAAGTGAACACTTTTGAATTGAATAAGCACCCTTCTGTGAGGCTTAACAGCTATCTGCCACATTATAACCTTTTTTATTGCCTCTGTCAAACTGTGCACCTGCTGAAATCATCTACTGTGGATCCATTCTCATCCTGCTGAGTCTCTGTTGCCAAATGCTGTTTCTAATGTCAGCTCTGAATCCATTCAGGCCTTGCCTCTGGTGTTGTGACCCCAGGTTTTTGTCATTTTTCTGCTTTTCCACTTTTACCTCAGCTTTTACATTTATATTAGAAAGTTTTTTATCCCTTTCTGACCTGCAGTCCACCTGGCTCAGGGGGAATTTCAGCCTTTTTTCCAGTCCAGCCCATATCTAGCCACCACCAGACTGGGAAGCTTTTCCCCATCACTCTGCTCTTTCATCCCTAAAACTCCATGTTCTGCTGCTGCTTCTTCAGCTTGTGCTTTGAAAAACCAATCTAATATTATATAAACACATAATCCAGTATTCCCTGAGGAGGTCTTTACCTTCAGATTTCATTATCCCTGAATTTGTACCCAAGGGGGCTGTTTTGGTTCTGTGCCCAGCCATGAGGGGTTGGTTGCTGCTCCCTTCAGCTTGACCCTGTGAATCTGCACAGGGAGTGATGCCAAGCACAGCAATCCCATCACTGAACCAAACATTTAATTCAAGTGGGTCTCTCACTTGTTGAGCCACACACAAACTTAGAGCCTTTCTGCCCACAGCAAAATAAGCATTACACAAGGAGCTGTTACATGGTGGTGCTGCCTTTCCTGCACACACACACATAATCCCTGTCTTTATGCCTGAGCTGCTTTTTCAGTTCTTACTTCTGCTTTACTTATTAAGGGATTTTTTCCCCCCTTTTACATGTCTTGTAGAAATAAGGACTTTTAGTCCTTTAAATGGCAATTTTCCACTTTGTTGCTGATTCACTTCACTGAAGACATCTCTAATGATCACCAGAACAACTCACAATTCTCTGCCAATTCATCTTTACTTTTTTCAGCTGCAGTCTTACTGTCATCCTTGCAGCTCCTTTAATTCTATGCAAAAATCACTCCTTTTCTGCTTTCAACCCCAAAATGCATATTCTCTGCCTTTTCATGGCTTTCAAGATATCGCTTTTGATTTCTTTATTCCTTATCAGCTTCCTAATAATTAGTTCTCCACACTTTTCCCAGTGTCACTCTACACCATCTCCCAGCTGATCTCCCTGGCTGCCCCTCTCACACCCTTAAGGTTCTACTTCCCAATCTTTTCAAACTTTTCCCCCTTTCCAAGGGGTATCCCATTCCTCTATGCATTTTCAAAGCAAACTACTCACTTTTTACATCAGATCTAGCAAGTGAATAAAAATACACTCAAATACACCAAAGTTGGTTTCATTCTGGAGCAAGTGTAGAATAGAAACACCACTGAAGCCAACAGGAATGTGAAGCAGGAAAATGTTATGGACTGAGTAGCCTCCACAGGCTGCTGCTTTTCTAGAAACATCCAAATCTGAAATAGATCCCAAGTGCTGATGAGGTGGGTGCTGTCATCACTGGAGGACCAGGGGCTGGAAGTTGTGATTCTTTTTCTACCCCACTTTTGGTATTACAGTAATTTTATCCAAAGCAGGCACATGAAGTGACACCTCCACCAAGCAAGGAGCAGCTGAAGACCAACTCAACCCTGCACACAGGGACAGCTCTCCCAAAGGCACACATCCCCACAGGTAAGTAGTGGGAACTTCCTTAACTCTAAACCAAACAGTGTTTTGGATGAAAATCAATGAGCTGCATGCAGGGGCTGCTCCCCTCACCTGGGCAGGCAGTAACTTGCTGCCAGAGCTCCTGGCTGGAATGGTTCTGCAGCCACAAAAGCTCATTTTTGGCTGCCTCACGTGCACTCACCCCCCTGCCATAAGCAGCCTGGCTGGGCTCTGTGGGGGGAGATCAGTGCCATGCCTGTGAGCCTTGCTGGGAAGACAACTGAGCAGGAATTGAAAGCTTATTTGGTGATGGCTCTTGCTGGAAGAGCTCTAGAGCTGGCTCCCTCGTTGCTCTGTGGAAAATCTTGTCAATTAGCTCCTCTTCGAGATGTCTCAGCTGCAGCTCAGGCTCCTGCTCAGAACATCCACCTTGTGATGCTGCAGGAGGCCTGGAGAATCAGATGCATTTCCTTGGAGAACAGATAAAACTCCAATCCTGTTTTGCAGATGAGTGGAATTCATGTGTGTATGAGAACTCCCTGTGTGGGACAGAGCTGTGAGCTGAGTCCATGTCCATGAATTCATGCTGTGGTGGTGCTGAGTGCCTGCTCCCTTCATGGGAGTGACTCCCTGCACTCTCACATGAGTGGGAAGTGGCCAGAACCAATGGATTATTCACTTCATGCCATCTGTAATGTCACAGAGCATTTGTACCAGGTGTTATTTCAGAACAGCTCACCCTGCAGTGCTGAAATGACCCATTTCCCTTCACAGGTGAGACCTGAATGCACCAGCTGCATCTGTCAGGATCATCTTTGCAGCTCCTTTGCAGCTCTTCTCCAAAACTCTGATAAACCACTTCTACCAGGGCTCTGCTCCCCTCACTAATGCTTTGTACCCTGGCAGCTTGGTAAAACTCTGCCTTATGGTAACATCTGCCATTAATTCTTGCAGGGAGCTGCAACAGGACAGCCAAGAGCTTCACTGCTCTTTCCCCTCACTCAGTAACACTGACATTTCCTAACCAGCAGCAGCTATTGCCTTCCCCACACCTACTCCCCTCTTTCCCATTTGCAGCCCCAGCACACTCATCCCTGCAGCTGGGCCAGCAACTTGGACAAATTCCCCTATGGAAAGGGCTGAATGGAGTGGGAGCTGGTTTTATTCCTGTTGCCATTTCAGCACAATTTAGCAGCTGGAAATGAGAAAGAGAAGCTGGTGCACATGACAAAGCTTTCCACAGTCAGCATCCCTAGAGCAGTGTTTAAAGGAGCAGGAGTTATTTCAGCAAACTGCAGATACACAGTGCTTCACCAAAGGTGGCAAATGGAGCCCCTTGAAAAATACAAGAGTGAAAACCTGAGGTTTCCTTGGGTGTTGTGATTTAGTCAGGCTGCTGGGAGCTTAGTTAATCAATCTCTTGCTGCTGTTCTTTGCCCATTGCTGCTTTTCCTCCAATGGCTCCTTGCAGGTTGTGTATCTGAGGAAAGCCAAGCAGGATCCTCTGGGCTGAAGCCTCCTGGTCCCCAGGCTCCACCCTACAGTTGTTGCAGGTTGCAATTGGCCCCAGGCACAGCAAATCTGGAGTTTCTGTCAGCGTGTGGGGCCTTGTGCAAACCTCAGGGCTGGCACCTCATGAAAAGCCAGTGGTGTGTGAAGAGCTCAGGCTCCTGCTGGTGCTGTTTGGCTCCAGATACTGCTCAGGCCAACATCTTCCAAAGAGCAGGAAGGCCGAGTTCCAGTTCCCATCCTGAGTGGGAGAAGCAGAAGCTTGGAGCATTTGCCAGCCCAAACACCTCCCATGGACTCACCCCCAGGTAGAGCCCAGCACTCCTGGCCCAACTCCAACCATGCAGCATCTCACCCTTACATATGAGCTGCAGCCAGCAGCCAGCTCTCCTCCAGGTGGTTCAGTGCCTCAGGGCCAGGGCTGCTGGCTCTAAGGACACAAAAGCATTCTGGGAGGTCTGATTTTGAGTTTTCTGCCCCCAAAGTTAAACCCTCCAGAATCTGTGAAAGAAACCAAGCATACAGGCCTAGCTAGCAGCTTCTCTGCTCTGCTCAGGACACTTCTGACAAAGCAACAAGGGGTGTCTACCAACAACCCATCATGGGAGCAAATGCAGCAGAACAACCACAGCCACCCTCTGGCAATGAGATGTCAACATCTGCAAATGGCTTTGAATTTTCTGAATGCTTAGCAAGGGGACTTTTGAGAGACCCCATTTCTCCTTTCTCAGTAAATACAAGATATAGGGCTGGAACAAAAGCTCTGTGGGTCACAGCAACAACTGATCTAAGTTACTACTGGCTTAAATCTGCCTTGTGCACACTAAAAACCACCCCTGCAGAGGAATCCCTTCTCCTGAGCCTCTCCTGCCACATGGCCTATCACATCCTGCACCAGGGATGCCAGGTAAAAACCCCCAGGAGCTGGACTCCACGATGCTGATGGGTCCCTTCCTACCCAGCATATTCTAGGATTCTATGAAAAGACACTTCCACACACCAAGATCTGCTCCTGGACCTGAGGCTTTGTTGGAAAACAAGGTAAAAGCTGAACATGTTGACACAAGAAGGGAGCACAGCACTCAGGATCAGTGTATTTCCCAACCTCATTCCCAGAAATGGCTGATCCTGTTCTGAAAAACCCTTCTAGAAAGAAACCAGCCTTAGGTGGACACCTAGCCTGAAATGCTGTTTGATGGCTTCGGGTTAGGGGACATTCTCAGTAATAAACAGGGATGTAAGAAGTGCATCTGCTCCTTGCCTGTGCTTCTGACAGTGCCCCAGCCTTGGGATAAGAAGGGTCCCCAGCAGCAGAAATGGTTCTAAGGCTGCTTTTCCATGCTGAGCTGTGATAACCCCCTGCCACAGTCAGGAGCCTGCACACACAATGTGTTTCAACAGGATCAAGAGTAGGAGAAAACACCTCAGCATATCCTGCAGTATTCTTGGTGTAAACCTGCAGTATTCTTGGTGTAAACCTGCTGCATTCTTGGTGTAAACCTGCAGTATTCTTGGTGTAAACCTGATGTATTCTTGGTGTAAACCTGATGTATTCTTGGTGTAAACCTGCAGTATTCTTGGTGTAAACCTGAAGTATTCTTGGTGTAAACCTGATGTATTCTTGGTGTAAACCTGCAGTATTCTTGGTGTATACCTGCTGCATTCTTAGTGTAAACCTGCAGTATTCTTGGTGTAAACCTGCTGTATTCTTGGTGTAACCTGCTGCCCTCCCTGCTGAGGCTTTGCTGCAATGTTGGGCCAGTGACCACAGCTCATCTCTCCTCACTAACACGAAATGAGGCTCCTGAAAATTGCATTCCATGGGAACCTGTTTTAATTAATAATTCCCTTTTCTATTCCATATACCTTACAGTTTTTTTTGTATTTTAACACCCTTCACAAGAAACCGGTTCCATGAGCCATATCCTGAGGAGTCACAACCACCTGCAAACCTGTTTTCCTTTCCTAGAAGGAAACTGGAAAGCAACTGGGTGCAGTAAATGCATGGCACAGAGCACAAGGGGAGCAGAGGAAGGAGTCAGGAGCTCTGCTCCTTGCAGTGACATTGTTGGGAAGCTGAAACTTCAGGTGACACATCCACAGCTGGAGACCTCAAGGCCTTGTGCATAAACTGCTCACAGCATCCAGCGTGCAGCTGAACTGATTTAACTCCAGAGAAGCCAAAACCTGCCATGCTGCAAACCCAGATCTGGGTTACTCTGAAAAACCTCTCATGAAAATCTCTGAGAATTCCCTTCCTGGCCTTTGCAAGACACTAACAGGGCAAGTTCTCACCCCCTGGAATGTGATTAAATGCTTTAACAAAATGGGGAAAGATTTTCTCACCTCACCTGTACCCACCTGCTGGCAATTCCCATTCCCTCCAGGCAGTGCTTTTGCAACTCTTTGAGCCAGAAGGTTCCAGCTCCCCAGACAGATTCCCCAGCCCTGACACACTCAGGGATTCACAGGGCTGTTCAAAGGCTCTGCAGCAAGTCTGTCCTTTCCAATCCAAGGCAGTGAGACAGAAACCATTCCTTGCACAGCTCTGCTGTTGCACACTCACGTTCCCAGCAGGTTGACACTGCCCACCCTGAGAGGAATTCCATCATTTGCCCACACCAACTTGGCAACATTTACCCTTATTTACATACAAACTGGCATAGATTTAATTCAGCTCTTTAACTGCTACAAACCACCATATACCACTCCAAAAAAAGCCTTTTGGAAGAAGAGCACCTACACCACCTTCTGCAGAGGTGTGACAGACACCCCTGGAGCCCTGCTGGGTGGGGTTCTGTGGGGACAGACCTTTTGGAGACCCTGAGAGCCCATCCAAACCTCTGGGCCAAATGGTGAGGCCGAGGCATCACTGGGTGTGGCACATGCAGATACAGGAGCATACAGTAACGGTGAGAATATTTTTCTTTTTCTTTTTTTTTAACAAAACATCAGAGAAAAGTGTTTTATTGTTACTAAAAAAAAAAATAACCAAACAATGCTCTAGTGTTTTAGGCCATGGATTCTCTAGCTCAGATTCATGGGGTGGAACACGTTAACAGGGAAAGTGTCTCATGGACCTCTCCCCTCTGGCCACAACCAGGCACCTCCTCCCTTCCCCGTGGTGATCAAATCACATCCTCAGGCAAGTACAGCAATTGTTTACATGTAAAAGTAAGATTAGGAAGTAATGTAATTGTAGGCTTTCTTCCCTTTTTTTTTGTTTCTTTTTGTTGTTGTTGTTTTTTTTTTTTTTTTTTTTTTTTATAAAGAAGTGATTTAGCAGCTGGAAAGAAAAAGACAGCATCATGTGAGCAGTCAGTGCTGCAGACACCCCCAGCAAATGCTCCACAGGTTACTCACGGTCCATGGCCCACAGTTCACAAACCACATTTCAGGGCTTCCCCAGCTTTGCAGAGTCCTTGATGGCAGCTGATTCTCTCAGTGAGGTCATCTTGGGTGGCAGCAGCTGGGTCTGGAGCACTGCCCGGGTCCCGCTGGGCACGGGAAGGGCTCCCACGGCTGTGGCCGTGCCCTGGCCGTGCTGGCACTCGGGCAGTGCCAGGTGGGCACTGCCAGGCGGGCAGCGCCGCTCCTCCGTCCTGCACCCTCCTGGCGTGGGCTGTCGGATCTCGGCTCTCACAGCTGCGGCCTCCGGAGCTGCCAGGGTCACAGTCCCCACTGATCCACGTCACACAGACCCAGCTGGGGTCGGGCACCGTCCGCCCCGAGGTCGCCATGTCCCAGCCTCGGGAACCAACTGCTCCCGCTCGGCCCCGCAGCCCCGGCTGCTCCTCGCCCAGGGGGCTTCTCGGCACATCATCATCCCCTTGTTTTGTATTTTTGCCTTTTTTTAAACAACAATTGCTCTCACCCTTCATTTTTGGTAGTCACACATACAGACACACACTATATGTACACAATTTGGGCCCGAGGACCTACGGCATGCCAAGGAAGCCAGCACCGCTCAGGATGGTGCACACATTCAGCAGCTGTCAAAGGAGAAGTCGTTTTACTTTCTTTTAAACTTGCAATGTTTGTCTTTATTTTGTTCTTTATATTTTGAAAGTGAAAAGAAATAGTATTGAGTCAATTTCTTTCTTTTTTTTTTTTTTTTTTTTAAATATTTGTTCTATGTATTTACAAGCCTTAAAGTTGCTCTAAAGGTTCTCAAAGTATCACTAGTACTTTTTCCCCGGGGTAGCACGGTTTTCAATGAGTTATTTTCGGAGCACTCTGGTCCGCTGCGGTTTTCTCAAATGCATTTTTCTTCCGATCCAAGGTTATGTATGGTTTGATTACTATTTTCTTTTTAAATTTCTGAAGCAAGCTGAGAGGCAGGCAGAAAAATCTGATGACAATAAAAAAAAATTGATCTTGTCCTCATCTAGCTCACCCCAACCCCCTTCAAAGTTTTGCTGATTTATCATGCTCTGAAACAAAACTGAGGTGCGTATGAAGGGGAGGGAAATTTATTTCTTTGCTTTTGTTCTATTATACAATTTGTTTACAGAAACTGCAAATTTAAAAATTACACTGGCATTTGCAGTCCTTAAAATAATAAATTAAAAGTTTCCAACTTGTTTTTGCTAAACAGATTTGTTTTGCTGTGTGTTTTCCTAAGTATGAGTCCTTGTTTAAAAAGAAAAGAAAAAGATTAAAACAGAAAATATTTTCTATAAATAATACATGTATTTTGGTTTAGTGCTCCCGCCCTCAGGTTTGAAGTTTACTTCTTGTGGGTTTGTTTTCAAGTACCTTTTTGCCTCCATGATCACCTCGGTGTTTATCGGGTTTTACCTCTCCCACTCGTGCGTGTGTGGGGCAAGGGGGGTCTGCGAGAGAGAATTGGCCTTGCTGCACTGTGATTGGCGAAGACGTGAAACTTTTTAAAAAAATACTTAAATTGTTTCTTTTTTTTTTGTTTGTTTGTTTTAAATCTGTATTTTTAAGTTTTAATTATCCTCTGACTCCTCTTCGGCCTCCCGTAGCCACGTGAAGAACGCCGTGACGGATTTTAGCGCTACTCCTTTGCCGTTCTGCTCCGCCGGGTCCTTGCTGCTTTCCCACTTGTAGAAGGCATCCTCCGAAATGACCTCCTCGTCATACAGGCAATCAAAAAACATCCGCAACAAATCTGCAGTAATGGAATAAAGGCAGGAACATCTGTCAGCCCTGGCTGCACATAAGGGGATTAACGCGACCTCTTGGCACGGGAGATGGAGAGACAAGGAGAACACAGGGCTCTCACTCAGTTATTGCTTCTGGCTGCTCACACTCAGGTGAGGGGGGAACTGACCCCTCTGCCACTGTCTGAGGAGAGGGAAAGCTGGGAAAGCAGCTGTGGGAATCTGTTATCAGTATGTTATCTATAGACTGGCTGGCAAGCAGGACCCCAGCAGCTCCTCTGCCCCACATCTGGATTCCCTCCAACCCCGGATTTTTGCGGCTCATCAGGAGGGATAATGCCCAACTAATGTCATAAAGGGCACTAAGGATGACCCCGTTGGATGTTTTGAGGCACTCCTGGATTTTGTGCTGCAGATTCCCTGGGAATTCCTGCTTCTTTGGCTACTCCCTTGCCTCTTGTACCACAAGGGTTTTCTGTAGCATCTCTGGGACAAAACTCATCATCTGACCAACTAATTTTATTTCCTCCAAGCCCACAGACATCTGTGAAGTAGCAACACAATTCTCACATCCCAGGTACTGCAAGCTCTGCAGATTATTTTTTACTGCTCTTTCTTTGCTCTCTTTTTATCAACAGAGGTTTGTCCTTCCTTCTGTGTGGTTGCTCACAGGAGCAACCAGAAGAAGAGCCAGCCTCTGGCCAAGCATTTGGAAACTTGAGCTACTCTAAAAATCTGGGATCTGGACAAGTTGAACCACCCCCACCAGCTTCTCTCATCAGCTACCTACAAAGGTAAGGAAAGCACATCCTCTTCCCTTCTCCCACAGAACCCCCCTGCCTTTATGCAGGCTCAAATCCCCAGCACAGAGGCAACACTTACTAGGAGGTTGATCAAGTTTTACTATTGATGCTTGTAGTGCATAAAGTGCTTGTAGTTCCTTCTCTGTGTCTGAGTCCAGGTACTTGAGTAAGATGGGCACTCTCTGTTTGATAACAGCAGTGTCCACTCGGAAGCTGGAAGAGTCCGCTGAGGAGAGGAGGAGACAGCAGGGTCAGAGTGGCACATGGCAACAGGGACAGGTCTTTGACTGCCTTTACTAATGCAAACAGCAATCACAAACACAGTTTAGAGTGGAGAGAAAAGGAGGATGAGAAACAAAAGGAAGTATTTTTGATTAATGACTATTTCTGGAAGTCTTGGTCCTTACGGTTCCCCACGTTCACTGCCTGCAGTGACCCCAGCTCTAACACAAGCAGAAGCAGCACAACCTTACTGTGCAGTGCAAATGGTGTCTCCAGAGGCAACTGCATTAAACAGGTTTTTAGAAAATTCTTTTTTTTCTAAAAATACCAGAAACAGAAATAATAAGTTGCACATGATATAGGAAATAGTGAATATATAAAAATATGCATTAGAAGTCCATCAGCCACAAGGATAAATTATGCAGCAGCTTTCAAGTAGATCATGCAACCCAATTTGTGATATTTTGAAAACAAAAGAAAAAAAACTCAGAGGCAAGGCCAAAATTTAAACCAGAGGATGATTTTCCTTACTCAACAGGGAACTCCTAAGCCTTGGAAATGAAGTCCTGTGTCGTGTCTCTGCTAACACTAGGTGGCACGAGCAAGGCTCTGCTCCCAGACAGAGGAAGGAGCTGGCCTGTCCCTCCCATCCACGGTGCAATCCAGCCCGTTCTCTCCCCCAGTCACAGCTCAGAGCAGAACCAGACCCTTTACAAGCACCACTTTTTGCTGTGCCAGATGCCAACAGTAAAGTTAAAGAAAACCAAGTGAACTGAGCAGATGTTTGTGGCTGCAGTGCTTTACTCAACCCCCTCCGAGGGCTTGGGAGCCTTTCCTTCCCTGTGTTTCCAGCTGTACAGTCAGGCAATCCCCACAAACCATCCTTCCAAAACTTAAACTTTGGATATAAAACTCTCCCAAAGCCTGAGCCCCAGACTGGCTTCTTCCCACTGCCCACGCTGCTGCCCACACATCTTTGCTGACACAGGAGTGGAAATGTTCACTGCCTGAATGGTGATCTCAGTCATTTCCACCTTCATTAAGAAAATCAATGAATAACCTGGCACTACCCAGGGCTGTCTGAGACCCCTGCTCACACCAGGGTCACTCAGGAACACCATACCCAGCAAAGCACCCAGCTGTCACGTGGGGAAGGGACACTCTGCTCTCAGGCACAATCCCAAATGATGGAAAAGTCTTAGTGTGTGACAAAACACAGCCTTGGCCAGGGAAATGTGATATAAACCTCAAAAATACCAAATAATTCTTTGCAGGTTTGGTTTGTGTGGTGTTTGCACTGCAAGTCACTCACCTATAATAGCTGCTTTACAAACTGCTGTCATTAAAGCTCTAAGGAATGTAGGTGAACTCATCTGGCTTTCATCTAGATTAGCCTGGAATCAAGAGGAAATGGAGCAGTTAAAAACACTGCAGGACTGCAAAACTTCAGAGCTGAGCCTGGCAGCAAGTCCAGACTCAGCTGCTGCTGTGGCACAAACCCAGCTCAGCCCTGCAACACTCAGCTCCCCCAGGCACTCCCTGGAGCTCCCTGAGGAACATCAGCAGCAAGATCCCATCCCCTGGGATCCCTGTGCCACTGAGCACCTCCCACGAGGAGCTGTTTGTGTGCAGAACCAAACCCACCACGCTGGGCTCCTGCACCACCCTCACAACAGTCTCCAAGAGTTTTGGGCTTTTCCAACAAACTTTCCAGTGTGCTCCTTGGGTGGAGATTGTTTGCTTTGCAGAAGAAATTCAGGGAATGGCTGTGGAAACTGTCCAAGGCTCCAAAGAGCCTGTGGGTGATCCCAGATTTTCAGTGCTGCTTTCATTTCACTCTCAACTCCTCTAACAGCAGTGGAAAAATGACATTTCTAACACATTGCTCTGCCACAGAAATAACTGAACTGAAGCTGACCAAGAATTAGTACAAGCACAGATGTAAATGCATAGGTTGGGTATAATTTCAGACACTAAACATCTGAGTTAAAGAAGGCAGCCAGAGACTGAGAGCAAAGACCAGTGGGTGGATAGGCCTTTTCCTCTTTTTTTAGAATTTTTATTTTCTCTTCCAGTGCCTGGCCCAGTGCACTGAGAAAAGGTGCTCTCAGTGACTGCCCAGGATGTTTTACAGCAGGAAATTTGGAGAGGTCATGTTGGGAAAAAATAGTGAGAAGCTTCTCTTCCCTATTTTATGAAGAAACGATGTAGCAGTGTACATCTAAAATATGTGGCAGAAGCAGGATATTCAGTGTCAGAAAGTCTACAGTATTTAAAAGGTTACACAGTTAATATGGCTAAATGCCTTCCTTCCTAAAACTGACTCTTAAATACTGATTATATTTTAGATTTTAATTCTTTGGAAGCATTGATTGCACAGACCAAATCCTCACAGTGTCCCATAGCCTGAGATGTTCAGATCAGAACATAATTACAAAAGCAGTTACACAGTCTGCAGGGAGGGTGAAAATCTCTTTGTACCTCTACCCAATCAAAGATTTGTTCATCATTCGCCTTGTCCTCAACAATGAGTTTTTCCAGCTGCTTGTTCAGCTCTTCTGCAGACAGTTCTTTCTCTGAAAGTGCTTCTGAGGAACTGGAACAGTCAGACTCCGTGAACTCCAACTTCTGCAACACCACATGGGATGATGAGAATTAGTGAAATGCACTTTCCTAGGCTAAATTACATCAGATTGAAGCAGGAAATTACATTTAATTCTGCTTCCTGGCATCTCTCAGCTGCTCAGTTATCGTTACAATATCAACTTTCCCTGTTCCAAAGGTTAGGAAGCATTTTACACATGGGAACTCCATTATCCAGCAAAGACAAGGAGGCACCTCAGGCAGTTCCAGCACAGAATCAAGTGTGCATGGCCTGGCTGGAGCTACAGGGGCTGGAATGCAACAACCAGAGCTGGCACTGGCTCAAAGGAATTGCAGCCAAAGCCCCAATTCCTTCAGAACTGTGACAGAAGAGCTGCAGTCCCCTCAGCAAGGCCCAGTCCATGGTAATAATTGCATTTCCTGCAGCACTTCCAAAGTGCCAGAACAGGGCAGTGGATCACTCAAAGCTCCAAAGGGAGGCAGTGACTTCCTGAGGAGCAGCACCAGCAGGAGGGGAGGTGCCTCCATCAGTCCTGGCTCCCTCCAGGACCACAATCCAAGGTGGGATGAGTGAGTAACTGCTACCATGAATTGTGGCCCTTCTGCAGATTGTCTGTCCTTGCTCTAAAGCTCATTATGGAATGTTTTTTTCCCAGGACGGGCTTGTCCTCCCTGTGCTTCACAAGGTGGTGCTGAAATCATCTACCCCAACTTGGAGACTTCACCCCAAATTCCAACTGCACGTAAGAATGGGATGGAACCAATGGGATGATCAAACAAATGATCTGAACTCACCTGTTCCATGAGAAAGGTATGTACATCCTCCCCTTCGGGCAAGTAGTCCTTCCAACTGAGGCCAGACTCCCTCCATAAGGCTCCCACTTTCTTATGGCTCTGAAACACAAGAGTTTGTCCCTTTAAAGAGCTGAGGGACACCCGGGCAACTCACAGGGGCCGGAATGGTGCAGCTGTGTCAGGAGGAATAAAGGACAGTTCAGCCACCCAACAAACACCCAGCAACGAGTGAGAACATCTGGAGACCCCGTGCAGGAGGAACCACATGTGCTGCAGGAGGAACCACACGTGCAGTCCCCAGGAATGCACATCCTGCCAGGTGGGCAGTGCCTCGTGACGGGAACGGGCAAGGCAGGGGTGACACGGGGGGGTCGCAGCGAGCGCCGAGGTCACCCTGCAGTGACCTGGGACAGGGCACCTTCCACACCTGACTCAAACCCTGCTCCTGGCTTACTGCATCACACACTGCCTTTGACAGTAAAGCTCTGGCAATCTGCTCCTCTGAGAAAACTCCTCATTGACTCAGCTGCTTTCTGTGCAGAAACCAAGCCTCAAATTCAGCCATATAATCCCAAATCCTCTCTTCAGTTCCTAGAGTTTATGCAAACCTTGAGAGCAGTGCCCTTGAGCACAGACAGTTCAGCCTTTTGCAGCCTCTAATGTCACACTGACCTTTGAGCTTCCTGCCTCAGAGAGCACAGTTCTGACACACACAGTTCTGACAAGAATAAAAATGCTGAGCACAACCAGCTCTTTTCACCCAAAAGCTTTGCCAAAGTTTCACCTTACAGCACCTGCTCACAGGAGATCACTGAGTAGCCTAAGCCAAGCTGAGAAATGCTGCCTGATTTTCAGTTTACACAGCAGATTACAACTTTCAGTTTACAATACAGGTTGTTAAGAGCCAACTGTACATAGTTCCTGCTCTGATCCACCAAGATCTGGGTTAGATGGCTGATGTTACACTGAAATACCCGAGTCCAAGTCTTGGCCTGGACAAGATCTGATCAGAAAGCTGTGGCAGAAACACAGACCCAAGGCTGTGCTTCCACACCCAGAGCACAGCAGCTTTTCTTTCACAGAAGAGTTTTAAAAAAAATGGGAAGTTGACTGTCCAAACAAGCACAGGACTAAAACAAATAAATAAAAAGTCACTCTTTGCACTGTTGGACTGAAATGCTCCTGGAACATTCAACCTTACTTGAATGCATGCTTGAAAAAAAAAAAAAAAAAAAAAAAAGAGGCAAGTGAGGGTTGGAAATAGACACTATCCAAAGTGCAGGATTCAGCTGAATCACAAAAAAAAAAGACAAAAAAATGGAGATGAATTATAGGGAAACCACCAAACTGGCTGGACACGCAGCTGTGAGGTGTGAAAGAGAGCTCTCGGAGTCACGGGGTGAGGAGGTGGCACTACCCCAGGGCTGGGTGAACCTCAAGAGTCGCAGCTTTAGTTTGGATAAGCACACAGCAGTCTGAGGCCATCGCAGCTTATCCGAACCCTGAGAACCTCTCCGGTCTGCAAGAACAGTTCTCTCGCAAGATTCCCGGCACTTGCTGCTTCTGCTCAGCCCAGAAATCCCTTGAGCATGTCCCTCTTGCAGTATTTCAGCACTCTTAGCTTCTGGGAGAAGCCAGGTGCAAAGGTACCTGCAAAAGGGAAAAGCGATGAGAAAACAAAAAGTTAACTCAACTTTTTGGAACCTCGTAAGGCTTGGTTGGAAACTGGGGGTGCGAGGCAGCTTTCCTAAGTGAGCTGGACTGGCTGGCCCATCCCTACACGTCCTGACGTGGGCATGGTGAAGGTTTCATGCATGAACAGAGCACTGCATCCACTCCTCCCTCTGGAGGACACAGCACGGGGCACTCACCATTTGTTTGCATAGAAGGTGCAAGATTTCAGCAAGCAAGACGCCGGCTCTTCCCACAGGAAGCAAGGGTTTGCTAAATTCTCTAGAATGAAAGAAAAACAGGTGTTTTTCTGTTATAATTTGTATTTGGGATGTAAATCTAGGGGTAGTGATCAAACTGAGGCAGGAAATCAGCTTTAACTTCTGCCAGGGAGGAAGGATTTGATTAATCCAGCACTGCTGATAAAACATTTAGTGATGCAGTGACCTTGTCACAACAGGGCTAATTACAAAGACTTGAATTTTACATCAAAAATATATTTTTGTCAAATCCACTCATTTTTGTGGGATGTTGCACATGGGTAGAAGGAAAAGACTGTTATTTTCTTAATATACTGGTAATAGAAATAGGAACCATTCAACTGGTTCACAGTTAATCCCCAAATATGTAAGGACATACAGAAAACACAGGAATTCTGGTCCAGGAAATGGTTTCTGGTCTTGCAGACAAGGTTTTGTTTTGTGCCCGTTCAAGGCAGTGCCCAGGTGCAATCCCATAGTTTGGGTAGGGACACCTTCCACTGTCCCAGGCTGCTCCAAGCCCTGTCCAGCCTGGCCCTGAACCCCTCCAGGGATGGAGCAGCCACAGCTGCTCTGGGCAAACCATGCCAGGGCCTGCCCACCCTCACAGAGGGGAATTTACTCCAAACATCCAAACATCCCACCTGGCCCAGCCCTCCTTCAATTACCCTCTGGCCCTCTGCAATGCCTCATCACTCTCTGCATTCCAATTCCCAGAGCCTCTGTGCTCCCCAATCACTCCACTCTACAGCACTGGGGCATTTTTAAGCTCAGCTGGAGCCAAGAGCAGATTTATGGATAAATCCTTCTCCAAGGGTGAAAGCACCAAGCTCCCTTCCCAGCAGAGCTCTCAGGCTGGTGTGGCCCCCCAAGGATGTGCAACAGCTCTCCTGAGCATCCAGCACTGCTCATCCTCCACCACTGATGGAACCACACTGAGAAATCACTACAGGCACAGCTGGGAAAGCAGCACTTACTGTATAAGTTCTCTCATAGAGATTCCTCCTTCTTTTAACATGGGGGTCACCAACTCAGCCAGGTACAGCCAGATATGGGGTATATCTATGGCCATGTCATCTGCCATCTCCAGGGTCTCAGAGAAACTTCAGAAGGAGGAAAAAACACCAAGTGTTAAATAAAATTTAATTGGAGACATTTCCTTCAAAGAAATCTGTGCTTTAAAAATATTTTGTAATATAAAAGAGGAGTGAAGACAGAGAGGAGTGAGGAGAATCACAAAGGTAACAAAAAACCTATTGCCATTTGATGCCTTTGGTACTCCCAAACTGCCAAGCCTGAATTTCTCCATGCAGTAACAAGGAGAATATGTGGAAAAGACACCACTTTTTGTAATCCAACAGATACATCCAGGAAACCACCAGTTAGTTATGATAATTCTTATATCCAGTACCAAATCACTTGCTAAACAGTAACATCTATAAAACTATAAGCTTTCTTGTCTGTGTATATAAACCATGAAGTAAATGAAACCTTCTTAAAAATATCCAAACACTTAAGAGAAAGAGGTTAATCCTAACAGAATTCCAAAAGTAAGGTAAGCAGTCAAATGTCTGTAAGAACTCAGTTCAGGAGAGTTTCTATCTGCAGCAGGAATTATAGGATTGCTCCCCAGTGATAAACTTTCCAGAATGGCTCAAAACTCTTCTTTTCCATGAAACCCTTGCAGGTGGCTTCACTTCCCATGCCTGGGAGATGGTATTTTTTCTGCTCTCCTGCCAGTTCCTATCATGGTTTGTTTCTCCCTGAAAACGTTAAAAACTCCAGTGTCCTGTTTAGTGACTATAAATCCACATTTTTTCTTGTTTCAAACCAGGAACTATTTCCTTTGCTTTATTCTTTGCAACCTCTGCTGCTCCTCCAGCCTTTCTGCCACGAATTATTTTCCTGTTGTGCATCTCCCCAGCCACAGGGCAGGACCAGTGTTCATCCTGTGATCCCTCCTTACACAGTCACTTCTCCTGTGTCAGTAGTGAGCTGGTTTCTGGTGCTCTCCTCAGACACACTGAACACCACTTGCCTTTTCCATCATCTTCAGGAGTTGTTTCACATTGTTTATGTCACATTCAGAGCACAGATCCCAATATTTCATCAAGATCCACTTATCCAAACTGCAGGAAGCTCAGGAACAGCTTTAATCAGAACACATTGTGGATGTGTATCACCTCAAACGAGTCCCTCTGACCATCAGTGCTGTGTGGACACAAGAATATTCCCTGTGGATTTAGATTTTTTCAGCAGTTCCACATGGTTTTGAGCTCAGGCTGCCAAAACCTTTCCTGTGAGCTGGATGAAGTTCAGGGGCAGACACAGGTGCAGGGAGTTTCCTGTTGGAGTGGTTGGTGGTACCACAATGACAGAGACCCAGATTAAAGCCAGACAGAGCCAACTCCTCAGCACCTCAGTGCACTTCATCTGCTCCTTCCCTGCTGCAGTTGTGTTTTATTCCTGTTTTATCCCTCCTGCTCTGCACCCCAGCGAGGACTGAGAGTCACCAGGGACCTCCATGGGAGCAGGGATTGTTTCAGGACTGCACAGCAGGCTGGGAACACAAATCTCAGGGAGCTGAAATGAGCCAGCAGCTGAAACTCGGGTGTCTCTTGGCAGGTCCAACCCCTCTGCTGTGTGTTCTCCTCCTCAGCCCCTCCAGCTGAGCTGTCCTGGGACATGGCAGGGTGTGTCCCCTCTTCCCAGTGGGACAGTGCCTGAGGCTCTGGGTGCACAGGAGCTCAGAGCTCCCAGGCACTGATGCTGTGTGAAGGATTCTGATTGCTCCTGTTCCATTTACAGTCAGGAATTTGCAAAAGTCAAACAGGGAGAAATGCAGCACAAACAGGGATCTGAGCACACACATTTAAACAGACACCTACAGATCTGCTTCAAAATAAAAGCTGATATAAATATGAACATATTTATGTTCACTAAGGCATCTGAAACACTTTAAAATATATTACAGTAATAATATTCCTTATAAATACACCCAAATGATGCAGTCCTTCCAAAAGAATGTGTGGAGAGGGCAGGGTACCAAAACAAGGTGGGAGATCATTTCTCTGCAGCACAGCATCCATTTGCAAGAAACACTGCAGAAAAGAATCTGTGGATTCTCTGTGCAGAATACCAACCCCTTGAAGAACTCCTGCTTGCTCAGCTTTCCTGAGTGCACCAGCTGATGTAACAACTGGCCCATGTGATCCCTGGTGATCTGGCTCCGCTCCAGCGTGGACTCCACGCCCACGCGCACGAACACGGGCAGCAGGCTCTGGGCACTGAGCTCCTCCACGCACTGCACGGCCTCCTGTGGACAACAACAGAGTCACCCTGCAGGGACAGCACAGAGCCACCCTGCAGGGACAGCCCAGAGACACCCTGCAGGGACAGCACCAACACACACACCCTGCATGGACAGCACAGAGTCACCCTGCATGGACAACACAGAGTCACCCTGCATGGACAACACACAGAGTCACCCTGCAGGGACAGCCCAGAGACACCCTGCAGGGACAGCACCAACACACACACCCTGCATGGACAGCACAAACACACCCTGCACGGACAGCACAGAGTCACCCTGCATGGACAACACACAGAGTCACCCTGCAGGGACAGCCCAGAGTCACCCTGCACGGACAGCACCAACAGAGTCACCCTGCAGGGACAGCACCAACACACACACCCTGCATGGACAGCACAAACACACCCTGCACAGACAGCACCAACACACCCTCCACTGAAAGCAGCAAACACGTGGCACAAGAGTATTTCCTACTGCAACACCAGGGATTTTTGGTGAAATGAGGGTTTAGTGAGGCTCTCAGGTAAAGTGGTTCCTAATTCAGTGAGGTTCCACAGCCTCACTGAATTAGGCTGTGGAACCTCATCACAGAATAATAACCAAAACAACAGTAATAGCAATAATGGAATTTATACCACTCAGGTAACAAATCACATTCCAGGGCTGCTTGGTGAAATGGCAGAAGTTATCTTCTGGATGCCATCAAAACATTGATTACTACATCCAACATCAAGTCAAGAAAGGAGTAAATCAGATCAGATTTGTTACTGATCTGACCTGGCACAAATGCCTGTGTGACAAACCCACAGCCCATCAAGGAGCAGAAAATAGCTGGGGAGCACTTGGAGAAGATTTCCCCTTTCTAAAGCTCCCACTTTCTGACTTGAGCATTTCACAACCTAAACAAAGAAACACTGAGACTTCGAGAGCAGCTCTCAAAGTCCCACATCAAAAATCTCCATTACCATCACAAGGACCTTCCAGTGACCTTCTGGGTGCAGCCCACAGATCTCAGTGGCCTTTCTGACCACAGCACCTGCTCTGTGACTGGGTGTGCCTCGAGCTACCAGGACCTGGCAGCCCCAGATGATTTCCCTCAGGCCCTGTAGGCTTTTCCTGCAGGTCAGGAGCCTGGTGGTGCCAGCCTGTGTGCTCAGGCTGGAGCCCATCAGAGGATCCTGCTGTCCTGGGACACACAGGGACCCTGCAGGCTGACCCTGCTGTCACCAGGGTCACAGCTCAGCAGTTTGAGCTCGTGGTCAGGCCAGACTCTGAGACCAAACCCCTGCAAGGGGCAGTTCCTCTGCCCTACACAGCAGGAGCTCACTCACAGGGGGCTGCAGGAACAAGAGTTTAAGCAGTCAGAGCTTTCCTGCACTTGAAGAGCACCAAGAATCCCCCAGTACCAAGAAACTCCTGATGCAAACAAACTGCCTTGAGTGCATGGACTTTGAAGCAGCCCTGCCCTGTCTAATGCAATTCAGCTCCACTTGAGCCAGCCACAGAAATACATTGCTGTATTTGCAAACAGGGACCTGAAGAGGCCCCTTCATCACAGGCATGCAGGGCAGCCCTTGGAGCCCATCAAAAGCAGCAAAAAGAGCAGAGACTCCTTGGCTCACCAGCCCCTGGGTCCCAGGCCAGCTCACTGCCAATCAGAGCAAGGTTCTTCCTCTCCAAACCAAGTATTTAATAATTTATCCCATTAACTAGATGTGAACTCTAAACAATCCATCATGAGAATATTCCTCTTTCCAACTATTAATTGGAAGTCCAATGAAATGGAAGCAGAACTCTGCTTTTAGGGTGCCAAACCAGCGACTCCCAAGTGCTGCCATTTCAAACTTGGCAGGTTTTAAAATTTATTTCAGTGAAAAGATCAAATGAAGCAGCCTTGCAGCCAATGTAACACTTCTTGCAAACTCCCTGGACGAGCTAAAAAACCCATTTACAAGGGAAACAAAATTTCAACCTTTTAACTAGGAAGTGATGACAGCCGCTCAGTAATTTCCAATGTTTATTAAAAATCCTCTGGAGTGGTTTGTTCAATATTTAGTATTGCTTTATCTGCCTCCAGATCAGAACAGCACATGCTTTGATAACTAAATGAAAACCTCTGTTTATTTTCCCACTAGCTTTTCTGCTTCCAAAATTGCTGGTATTATGGAGCTGCTCAGTGATTCATGACAGATACACATCCATCTTGCTACTTAAAACCAACAGGCTGGGCTGTTCTTCCTATTACCAGCAGGGCAGAAAACAAGCCTGGGAGACAACTGCCCTGAAAGTGCCCCTGGAGCTGCTGCTGGGCTCTGTCTGTGGGCTGGGTGCTCACAGAGACATCCTGGACAGAAATCACTGCAGCCCCTCTGAGCTGTCTGTTAAGTGAGGTTTTCATCTTGCTTACCTTAAAATCATTAATATGCAAGAACTCATCAATGATAGATTTGCATTTTCTCTCTATTTCCTCTTCTGATAGTGAAGGCTTTTCTTGCACTGGAGCTGGGGGAACTTCTGGCTTGGCTGGTGGAAATACAACAACAAAAAATGTTTGGAAAAGGAAAATCAGCATTTTAGAGATGATGTTCTGAGAACAGAAGTCACCAGGGCAGGTGTGTCCCCTGTCCCATCCTCAGGTTCTTTGATGGGGCTTGGAGCAGCCTGGGAGAGGTGGAAGGTGTCCCTGCCCACAGCAGGGGATGGAACTGGAAGAGCTTTAAGGTTCCTTCCAGGTCAAACCATTCTGGGATTCTGGGATTCTTTCCTGGCTACTTTCCCCCATATGAACTCCCAGCATTTCTGTAACTTGACCTTGCAGGATCAGAGCTGGCAGTGGCACAGGTCAAACACCTTCAAAGCTCTGCACGAACATTAAATAATTAAATGGGAGCTGCTGCAGCAAAGTTAAAATGTGCTGACTGAGATGGGCAGCAGCCCAAGGCAATCTCCCAAACACATCCCAAAACCCTGGTCCCCATGGACTGTCTACAACATCCCAAAGCTTCAGGACAAGCCTGTGACAGTCAAGGTGTTTCCCTCACTGCAGCAGTTTCCAGATGTTTCCCAGGAAGGAGCTGAGTGCTGTCCTTACTGTAAAGGTTCTTTCACTGGGAACATCACCCTAAGTGTCCCCATTTTCCCACTAACAGAGCAGCCCAGGCTGGCAGGAAGGAAAAGCAGGAGCTGCAGGACTGACAAGGTGACAGACAAGTCACCCTGGTGGGTGCCACCCTCCTGCTGCACCAGGGCTGGCTGGAAGGAGGGCTGGCAGCTAAAAAGCTGCTGTGCACCATCTGTCCCAGACCCAAATCCCTGCCCTGGCCCTGGCGAATGCTTGAAAAGGGCAGACATGGCATTCCTGAAGAACTGACACTGATCTGGGGACAGTGACAGGATCACACAGGGCAGACAATGCCCTGGGGTGGGGCTGTGCTGGCACCTGCAGCCTCTCAGCCCTGCTGGATCCCACAGAGGGGCTGCAGAGGGGTAAAGGCTCAGTCCTGCCTGACTCAGCTGGGTGACCCAGCTCTGGGAGGTGCATGTGACAGTGCCCTGCACAGACACCTGTCCCTACTCCTGACAGGCTCTTCCTGTGCCATCCCCACATTCAGTGAGATCCCCGAGCCCAGAGCAGCCCTTACCAGGCTCCTTGGCTTTGCTCCTCTCGGCCTCGGTGCTGTTCCTGTCCATCTCCATGGCTCCTGTCAGCTGCTTCACCGTCTCCAGCATCTCCCTGCGCTGCTCCTCCTGGGCCTGGTTGTCCAGCAGCAGCTCCTTGCTGCTGCTGCCCCTCAGGAAGGTGTTGGGCCGGGACAGGGAGGGTGGCAGAGGTTTGTCATTCTTCTCCCTGCCCGTGCTCCCACGACTGCCAAACCAAAAAACAAAAACTCACTCAGGTGAGGAAAGGGACTCGAGGGCTTCACTACAGGGAAAAAACACTCCCCAAGCCCTGCAGGATTGTTGGCTCTGTTTCTTACAGAGAATTTGCAGGATTGCTGACTCTGTTTCTGTTTCTTACAGCTGTACCCACAACCAAAATTAACTCAATTTCAGAGACAAACAAAAATACCCAGAGTGGACAGTCACAGCCAATGCTTCCTAGAGAATACATGGAAAAGCAATGCTCTACAGCACCCATTTTATACATGGAATAGTGGATTTTATAACACATGGACTCTGTTTCCCTTTGAAATAGTGTGGGAGCTTTAGATTAGGTGTAACAAAGGAAACCTTCCCTGTGAGGGTGGGCAGGTCCTGGCACAGGTGCCCGGAGCAGCTGTGGCTGCCCCTGGATCCCTGGCAGTGCCCAAGGCCAGGCTGGGCAGGGCTTGGGGCACCCTGGGACAGTGGGAGGTGTCCCTGCCATGGCAGGGGCTGGGAATGGGTGATCTCTCAACTCTCTCCAACCCAAAGCATTTTGTGATTTCATGAGAGTTGCATTTTTACCCATTAATTGAAAGACACCTCCCAAACTGTGAAGGCTCCCAACAGCAGGTGACAATGATCTGTCCTATTAATTAGTGTTAATGAGTAAGATGGGCAAATCTATGGCATCATGGAATAATTTCCAGGTAAGCCCAAGCTTTACTTGAAATAGGAGGGAAAGCATTGGAGGCACAATGCAGGAAAACACTTCAGCAGCTTGTGTGCACTGGAAGGAAGATCCAGTGACATTTTAAATGAACTGTACATTTATAAACCGTGTCTGGAGTTAATAAATTATTGAGGGTTAATACATGTTTCATGCTCCACACTGGAGTGGCTGCAGCCCTGAAGGAATTGGAGTGAGAGAGGCTGTGCAGTTTTTGTTAGATGTGGGAGCACGGGCAGGTCACACCTGCTGGGAAGGGTCAGACATGGTTTTATGCTGCATTTCTGCCAGCTTTTAGGAGTGTTTTCCTGGATAAATAAACCTACTGACCTGGCTGAATTCACAGCCATTAAATCCAACCTATTTATTACTACATTTTATCTGAAGAGTTTTTAATCTGTTAAACACAACCACCCTTGGCTGAAGGGTGAAGCAGAAACTAAAACATTAATCAAAATGGTTTTAAAAATTCATTTCACCTCTCTCTCCTATGACATTATAAAATACAGGCATGGTGGAAGCTAACTCAGAGTGGGAAAAGGACCCAGCCATTCCTGGAAAAGCAGGAATTCTCCTCTTTCTGAGTGCTGGTGCCAGAGCAGGGGGTGCAAAGGGCAGCAGGAGGAGCAGCACTCACCTCGTTAAGGCCCTGCGAGATTCAAGTTCTGAAGATGCAGATGAGGCAGATACTGGGGACACTGGAGGCTGCAGGGCAGAAAATCTGTTCAGACTTGTGGCACTTGGTCGCAAGGAGTCTGGAGATGGTGGAGACAACACAGAGCAGAGCAACAAGGTCAGGAGTTGCTGAGAGCTCAGCCCAGCCATGGGGACAGAACTGCAGGGAAAAGGCTGGGCCTGCCCCACCTCAACCCTTCCTGCACGAGGTCACACAGAGGGGACAGGGGAGCCCTCACTGGGGACAGCTCTGATCTGTGCCTGTGGGCAGGGACAGCACCCAGGGAAGGGCTGGAGCTGTGCTGGGGGTTTGGGCTGGAGCTCAGGAAAGGCTCTTCCCCAGAGGGTGCTGGCACTGCCCAGGCTCCCCAGGGAATGGTCCCAGCCCTGGGGCTGCCAGAGCTGCAGAGGGTTTGGACAGGCTGGGATTGTTGGGGTGTCTGTGCAGGGCCAGGGGCTGGATTTGATCCCCGTGGGTCCCTTCCAGCTCAGGACACTCCCTGACTCTCTGAACCCCACCCACACCTGCTCTGTGAACCCCACCCACACCTGCTCTGTGAACCCCACCCACAGCTGCTCCTTAGCAGCAAAGCCAAGGCTGAGGCTCCATCCTCACTCACCCATCTCGCTTGCCTTGGCTCCACCACTGCTGCCCTTCCCCCAGCTGCCCAACTGGGCTTTAGGCACGAGCTGAATCTTCTCATCTATTGTGGGCTGTAAAACACACCAAGAGACACAGTTACAAGGGCAAATCGTACAGTGTAATGATAAATTGGAGATTTTTTGGCAATAATCCCAGTCTTGTGAACACCAAGATACACTTCACATATTTCTGGAAGACTAAACTATGGTCCAAGACAGGGGACACAAAAAACAAAGGGCATCACAAAGAGTCTCTTCCAAATGTCAATGGGACATTCACAGTGAGCAGGAGTTTCTTTTTGTTGGGAAATTCTGAAGCTCAGGAAGGTGGAAAAGCTCAGTATATCCATATTTGAAAGCTGTTCAGTGTGTTTGTGATGTGTAAGCAGTTTCACTGTCCATCAACTCTCCAGTGATGGCTTTGGGGGGATCTGCAGGACACCAAACAATCCAGAGGGCAAAGCATGACAACAGGTCACAGAACTAGGAGGAAGTGGTGTCTGGCAAGAAGAGAATATTGATTTTACAATGTTCAGTGGGAGATTTATTGACAAGGAGGTTGTGACCTTGCAGATCTCAGGGGAGCTCCTCTCTCCCTCCAAAGCAGCTGCTGTGGAACCAGCTCCATTTGTATGAACAGGGAGAAGGGCTTTTCCCAGGTGAGCAGTAAGCCCAGGCAGGAGGAGGCTGAAACTCTCCTGCTAATGAAGTTTTGGAAACTTTTATGAATTTCAGAAGGGACAAACTGACTGGATCTGCAGAAGGGCTGCAGTCTGTCCAGGTCCTGCTGTACAGCTCTCCAAGAATCCAGGCACTGAGTGTAAATAATAAGGGCAAGTCACATTAAGTGGGACAAGGGAATATTTAGGAGTCACTGATTTATGCAAAGGCCAGACTTCTCCTCAGCAAGAAAACCCAGAGCTGCTCTGAAGTTCAACAAAGGAGAAATCTCCAACTTGCCCAACCTGCAGCCTGCAAAACTGTCCCAAATTCACCAGTTTAATGGTGAAATAACAGGAAGATGCTCATCTGGAGGATGAACATGAGAGTTTATCACATACTGGGGGATGCAACCATGCCACCAAGTCGAGAAACCTCTAAAGCAGACACAGCTCCTCCCCTTCTCCTGGAACACCCTAAGTCTGGAGTGCTGCTGTTTGTGACACATCCAAATGGATGTGGCCTCCCTGTTTTACTGAGGAGCAGCATCAGATGAGGGTCTCAAGAACTTGAGGCAGCCAAGGATTTCCAGCAGGTGTTTGAGACTCCCAGGTGATGTGTTTGAGACCCATGGAACATGGGGGCTCTGCTGCATCTCCATGTCACACAATACCCTGGTTCACATTTTCATCACTGAATAAAATGCAGATTTTCTGACTGTGAGAGCTTCTGGATTACCAAAAGGACACTGTGAGCCTGAGAAAGAAAGTCCTTTCCCTCAGGACAAAACAGGAACACGCAGAAGAAAATGCAGCTTGATTTACACCCAGTATTAACTCTGAGGATTTAATGTGTCCCAACCCCAAGGTTTGACCTGCACACACCCTCCTGGTCCTTCCTGGACTAACAGATGTTTCATTGCCCTGAAGGAGGCTTGTGCTGGCACCTACCTTGGTGATTTTAAGGAACTTGGTGGGGTCCAGCACTCTGCTGTTCTTTGCCCCCTGCACAGTGTTCCAGCCGCCTTCGTCAACCCGCGGGACACCTGAGGGGGACAAACAGAGCCAGGTTTGGCTCAGATCAGCTCAGCCCAGCCCAGCCCAGCCCAGCCCAGCTCAGCCCAGCCCAGCTCAGCTCTCTGTTCTGAGGGCAGGGTCCTTTTTGGGAGCCTCCCTCCCTGTGCCTATGCCCTCACACCCCAGCCTGCACAGAGCAGCTCTCACTCCTTCCAGGGGCTGTTTTTGGAGGGGAGGCTCCTGGCTGGATTTCTCTGTGTTCCTGCAGGTGCTGCAGTTCAGGAGCTCACAGGAGCAGGGGAGGTGAGATTGCCCTCCCTGACCACAGCCTCACTCACCCCACAGTTCCTGCAGCACTTGGCTGGTCTGACACAGAGCCCCTCAGGCACTCCCAGGTCCCTCACCTTCTCCTGGTGTCACTTTTAGGATGATTAAAGTCTACATGGATTTTCTTTACACCCTGTTTTCAAAGCACTTTCATTTGACAATCCTTAGAGAATCCCCCAATCCCTAAAGAATCCCCAAAATTTCTTTCTCCTTGCCCTGCTCTGTCCCACTCTTCATTTTCCCAGTCACTCCAACTTTGCCTTCAGACAGTGCCCTGAGGGCCAGGAGCAGTTTAAGGTGACACCAAGAACTCCCTCACACAGAGTCAGCACCTCATGGCTTTAACAACTGAAGACAACACAGTTTTACTCCTGAAATGAGATGTTTTTCTCTTGAAATGAGACTCTGCAGTGCATGAGAATGGATGGCAAATCTGACTCCTAAGTAATAATTATTAGAACAGATTTCTGGCAGCCTGTCACAGAATCCAACATGGTTTGTGGAATGGAATGTGTAAGCACTGCTGGCCTGTGGTTGGTTATTTTCACCCATGAGATTTGCCCCTGAAAATCCCCACAGCCAATCCATGGCAGATCTGTTCCTTTTCCAGCCTCTGCCATATCAGGCCCAAATTTCCTCTGCTCATTACACTAAGAAAAAAAAAAACCCACAGATTTATTTCCTTTTATGTGGGATTCCCTGTAAGGGCACTGGATGTGAAATGAGCAGCCAACTTGGCTTTTACTTTACCTGGTCTCCTCTTGTCTTTGGTCATGAGTTGTTGCACCTTCCTCTGTTCTTCCTGCTCTTCAATCTTGGCTTCTTTATGGATCTGCTCGATGGTCTTGGGGCCCTGGTCTGCTCTCCGTGACACCCAATTGCACTGGGGAAGAAAAAAGAAAACCAAACATGTGCTCAGGGAAACTTCCAGAGGAGGGTTTGAATATTGGGAATGAGGACTCATCCTCCCACCCTTGTCATGCCTTAGAGGGGCTGGAGAAAATCCTGTGGAACTGGGACACGTTATGGACATGGGTATGGACACACTATGGACCTGGGTATGGACACACTATGGACATGGGTATGGACATGGCTATGGACACACTATGGACATGGGTATGGACACACTATGGACACATTATGGACATGGGTATGGACACGTTATGGACATAGGTATGGACACATTATGGGCACACTATGGACATGGGTATGGACATGGTTATGGACACACTATGGACAAGGGTATGGACACATTATGGACACATTATGGACATGGGCATGGACATTTGGTTATGTACATGGTTATGGAGACATTATGGACACATTATGGACATGGGTATGGACACATTATGGATGTGGTTATAGACACATTATGGACATGGGTATGGACGTGGTTATGGACATGTTTATGGACACATTATGGACATGGTTATGGACGTGGTTATGGACATGGGTAAGGACATGGACATGTTTATGGACTTGGCTATCCCAGCACCCCAGAGCAGAGCCTTGTACTCGGGTACAGAGAGTGCAGCCAAGACCTGACTGAATTCATTAATCCCCAGCCTGCACATTCCCAGCTTCTCTTTCAAGGCTCAGAGGAAAGAGAAGAGCTGCTGTCACTCTCTGTTTGTGACTGATACTCTTTGTGGGAGCCTCTCCTCCAAGCTGGAGGGAAGAAATGAAAATAAAAAAAGCAAAAAGTGACTGGTTTTAAGTGGAGACAGTGCTCTGCACTCCAGGAATGGTGATGGCTGACAGGAATCCTGCAGGGAGGAGCAGCTGTCACTCCAAAAACACTTTCCTTGCTTGATGTGTCTTTTCAGCCATGCAGTGCCCAGAGCCCTCCAGCCCTGGAACGACCACACTGTCCCTTATCTTGCTGCAGCCTCATTACAGCTCTTGGGGTAATTATCTATCTGCAGCCAAAATGGTGACTTCAGCCTGACACAGCCCAGACCAGCCCCCCTGGAGGGGAATTACACGTGCTGGGAAGGTTTGCTCCACCCATGGTCACATCTTCACCTGCACAGGTGGGGACCCCCTGCACTGCAGGTGTACTGACCACAGCACCAGGACAACATGGGGACATCTCCTGGCTTTGGACAGCCAGACCTGGGGGAGAGGGGAACAGATCTCCCCCTAACACCCTCCTTGAGCTGTGAATCCCTGCTCTTGCATGAGAGCTTATGCAGCCTGGATGTGGAAGGGAACATGACAGACTGGCATGGGAGCTGGGAATGTTCACCTGCAGGACAGAGGGGCCCAGGGAGAGCTCAGAGCCCTTCCAGGGCCTAAAGGGGCTCCAGGAGAGCTGGAGAGGGACTGGGGACAAGGGAATGGCTCCCACTGCCAGAGCCAGGGTCAGATGGGATATTGGGAATTAGGAATTGTTCCCTGTGAGGGTGGGCAGGCCCTGGCACAGGGTGCCCAGAGCAGCTGTGGCTGCCCCTGGATCCCTGGCAGTGCCCAAGGCCAGGCTGGACACTGGGGTTGGAGCACCCTGGGACAGGGGAAGGTGTCCCTGCCATGGCAGAGGTAGAATGAAATGATCCTTGAGGTTCCATCCAAGCCAGACCAATCTGGGCACCCATGATTTCCCAATTCTACTCACTGGAGCTGGGACCTACCAGCCTTAGGTCTATTACATCCTGAAGCATGAACCGAATCCTTGAGGAGGTTTTCCTCTCTTTCACAATCTTCTCCATCTGATTAAAATACTGGTCCATGCGGGGCTAGACAAGAAAAACATCAGAGAACATCATCAGCACCATCAGCTGTGGAGGAAAATGAAAACACTCCCTGGAGGGGCACCCAGCAGGTTCTGCATTCTGGGATTTCTGGGCTGGAAACACCAGGGACTCAGGGCTGCTCCCCAGAGAGGGGAGTGCTGGCTCTTGTACACTTCTTCAGGGTGGGTTTGAGGGTGCACAGGGCAGCACCTGCGGGAGATGAGGCACAACTGTGCAGGCACACACTTTCTCTGGGTTTTTAATTACATTTTCTCTGGGTTTTTAATTACACAAACCATCTACACCCTCTGCACGTACATAATAAACATTACATCCATTAAAAATATATCTCAATCTGAGCTTCCAGATTGAGATATCAATCAAATATCTCAAATTTGGAAGATCCAAATCAGCTGTGTGCTCACCTCAGCCCAAGAAAAAACTGGCTCAGGAAACAAAATGTGTATAAAACCAGCCTAAGACACATCATTCCATGGTTCATCCCCAGAGCTGAGCCAGGCCAGACTGAGCAGCAGCTCTGGGCCTCTCTGCAAGAACAGTTCAATGGGCTTGGCTGGGGCAAAAACCCCACAAACTCTTCATGCAGAAAATTGTGATGTGGTGGAATCCCAATAGGTTCACACTAAGACATGAACAGGGATCAGGAGAGAAGCTCTTGTTAGGTCTAAATTTGGCTCACCAAGCCCTTTTCTCAAATTAAGGCGTCTGGTTGTTTCAAACAAGAGTTTCAGAGCAGTTTTCTACCATGTTTCCCACTCTCTTCACTAAAAACCAGCTAAACCCATGCCCTTGTAGTTAAAGAAACAAGAAAAAATCCATTAAAATTTGTGTCTGGCCTTGCCTTGGAAAGTTCCAGCTCTGGAAGCAAATGTTTCCAGAGTTAGGCACGATGGGGAAATATTTCCAATGGACTTTGTTTAGAAGTTTTAATTAAGCTATGACTAACAGTTCAGCTTCAATAAAAACACATAATAAAATGTCTACCCCATTAAGAAGGATTCTCTCAGTCTTGACAGAAATAACCAATCCCACAGGCAGGACAGAGACCTCTGGCATTGCTCCCTTGCTCTGCCATGCCCCAGCTCGAGGGTGCAGAACCAGCAGAGCACCAAAATGTTGCTTTTAGAGTGCTCCAAAAGACCAAAACAGCATCCAGGCCTCATCCAGCCTGGAAGTCAGACCTGGTTTTCCCCCCAAAGCACACAGAGAAACTGAATCCCACTCAGAGCAGGGGTGTTTGCTGATAAACCCCACTGGTTTGCTCACTGCTCACAGAACAGGGGAATTCCTTCCCCTAGGGCTCAGCACTGACCTGCTGCAATCCCTGAGATGCTGAGTGCAGAGGGAGCTCCCTGCCTGGGGCAGCTGAGCACAATTAGCTCCGTTTGTGTCCAGAGCCCAGTCCCACTGATTCCTGGCAAAAGCCTCGAGTTGTTCATCCCAAGCTGGTTTGTGTGAAGGAGCAGCAGAGTGTCTGTGCCAAGAGAAGCTCTTGGAGTGCACAGTGCTCTGTGCTGCAGACAGATTTGCTGGAAAAAGGGGAGGAGGATGCAGAACAGCTGCCACATCCCAGCACATCTGGGGACAAGGATGACACAAAACACAGGACCCCCGAGGCTCAGGTGGGGGTTTGGACTGGTTAATGAGGGTGCTGTAGATTTAACCTGAACAACACATTTTATGGTGGCTTTTGTAGGTAACATAAACCTTCAACTGGAAATAATAATGTTTTGGGAACTACAAAGGAAAAGGGACATTCAACTTGGAAAAAGGAAATGTTGAGCATTTCTGGGCTGTGTGTTTGGATAAAATCTTTGGAAATAACAACTGGAAAACACAGTTGAAAATGATACAGAATCCATGACAGAGCAGGGAGCAAGGCCAGGTCATGACGAAACATCCACAGAGGAGTGGATGATTTCCTCATGCCATATGGAAATTCCTGAAGAAAAAACAAATCTTCAAATAAAAACACCCCACACCCATTTTTCCAGCTCTGCCCAGAGAATCTCATCCCTCGCTCCCACTCCTGCCCCACCTTTGCCTTCTCAAAGTCCAGGTCCTTGCCAATGGTCGTGAGCAGGCGGCAAAGGCACTCGAGGGACTCCTCGTCGTGGTTCTTCAGCAGCTTCACCACGCAGTCGTGCATGATGGCCTCTGTCAGCATCTTCAGCTTGAACAGCTCGCCGATGAACTTGATGTTCCCGATGGATCTCCGCCGGGCTTTGTCCTTGGCCTCCTCCAGCTCGTCGTGGAGCCGTGTCTTCTCCTCTGGCTGGAAACAGGAAAACAGCTCTGCAAAACCACGGTCCCAGTGCACAGAACTCTTTGTAAGATCCAGTTTTATGTTCATAGACGCTGTTCCCTCTTTTACTTCTAAAGCCCAGAAAGATGCTGGGATAAACCTGTGACCGTGTTCACAGGGGTCCGAGGATGAGGGAAGAGATGAGGATCTGACTCCGTGTTTCAGAAGGCTTGATTTATTATTTTATGATATATATTACATTAAAACTATACTAAAAGAATAGGAGAAAGGATTTCATGAGAAGGCCAGCTAAGAATAGAAAAAGAAGGAATCATAACAAAGGTTTGTGGCTCAGACAGAGAGTCCAAGCCAGCTGACTGTGATTGGCCATTAATTAGAAACAACCACATGAGACCAATCACAGATCCACCTTATCCACAGCAGCAGATAACCATTGTTTACATTTTGTTCCTGAGGCCTCTCAGCTTCTCAGGAGGAAAAATCCTAAGGAAAGGATTTTCCATAAAAGATGTCTGTGACATAAACCCACTGTCAAGGCAAGTATTTTTTATTATGCTCAGGCACAGTGACAGGATGAAAGTCTCAACTCCAAAATCCCCCCAAATCAACTGCTGTTTCAAAAGGAAATAATTTTGTAAAGGAGTTCTGAGAACTTATGGAGAAAAACACCACTTACAGTGGTGGCAGCTTCGAGTTCTTTCTGCTTCTTTTCAAAGACATCATCGTCAGCCTTGTCCTTTTCAAATTCCTTCTGGCAGCGATTTAACAGCAACTTACGGAAATTTACTGTGCTCCCAGGTTTGTCTGCCATGGGCACTTTCAGCTGGAGTGAGAAGGAAGAAAAACATCAGCAGAAATAGGGATAAACTCCACAGAGGAGGGGTCATCCATAACAATTTATTTTGCTCTTCATGTTGAGCTGCACAGCTCTGCAAGGCTGTGAAAGTAAAGCCTCACATCAGGATTTCCAGCGGAGTTTTACATTGCAGATGTAAAGTCACGCTCCAAACTTGGCTGAAACCACCTCTGCCCAGGGATGAATTACATTTCCATCCATATGATCCCTTAAAAGCACCCTCTGCTTGAAAACACTCCTGTTCTGTGCTGAAGGCTTAAGGCATATTCCTTCACTGCATGTCATGAAGGACCTGGGGAAAAGGGGGTTCTTTTGTCCCAAATTCACTGAGAATGATCTGTGCAGAGCCTGGCTCATTCTGGGCTCCCATGGAACTGACAGACACAGAAGGGTGGGCAGGCCCTGGCAGAGGTGCCCAGAGCAGCTGTGGTTGCCCACCCCAAAAGTGTCCAAGGCCAGGGTGGATGAGGCTTGGAGCAACCTGGGATAGTGGAAGTTGTCCCTGCCCATGGCAGGGGGAGGAATGAGAAGAGCTTTAAGCTCCCTTTCCTGCCTGTGCTATCCCATGCTTCTGTGATTCCATGAACTTCCCAGATCCGACCCATCTTGCAGCCAGGTGGAGCAAGGAGTCCTCTACTCCCAACAACAGCTCCAACCAACTCCGTCTGCCTTGGGCATGGCCAGCAAACCAAGACTCCACATTAACAATTCCTACTCACACTCAGGAGCTACCCCTCTGCTCTCTGCAGTTTCTGTGAGTTGCTGTCCCCTCTTACCGTCACCAGGCAGCGGCACATGTTGGCGTAGGCCACGGAGAAGCTGGGCTCATCAATGGCCTTCTCAAAAACCAGGTCAATGACTCCCTTCAGCCTCTCCTCTGTGTCCACTGTCAGGTCTGTCACCTGCTTCATCAGCTGGTTGAACATCTGGGGTGTCAGCTTGTTCAAGATGCTTCGTACCTTGCGGAACAGCTCCTGAGGGACACAAACGCCGCAAGCTCAGGCACAGCTGGTGCAGGGGGATTTCAGGAATGAGGGATTGCACTCAGCATCTCAGGATGCTTCCCACAGGGGAATGGAGACATCCTGCAGGAATGTCTGGGAAGCTGAGTGACACACCACAGGTTTCTGCACAGCCCAACCCCAGTCCTCACCTGGTTACCAAAGACCAAGACTGTAGGGCAGAAGTTCTGGAAACACCCAAGTGCTTTTGTCAAGTGCAACAGAGGCACAAAGCCCCTCCTGTCAGAAATACTCTTCTTTATATCAGTTTAATCCATGAGATATAATTAACAGGGAGTGGCCTCTGTCTCCTTCAGCCAGAGGTAATCAACCTCTCCTATAATTCACTCTAAGGTACTTTATTTTTTCATGTCCAGGATGATAATGAGGTCAACAACACCACCATGAGCTCCAAGAACAGAATTCCAGTGTCCTTCAAGACCATTCCAACTTATTCTACAAATTACAGTCTAGACCACCACACAAACACCTCCCAGAGTGAGTGCCCCGTGGAGGAGAGGAGGGGGAGAAGGACAGAGGGAGCTCCAGACAGCACCATTGGGCTGGGCAGGACAACTGAGGGATTTCACAGAGGAACCTCAGCCTTGCTGAGGATTCAGGGAAGAAATGTGTTCTAAAAGGAGATGAAAACCAAGGTCTGTGCTGGGAATGTAATGCTCTTTGCTTTAGAACAGAGACAGAAATATTCCAGCAAAACAGCAGCAGGAACGCAATCCTGGAGGAGAGACAGGAGCTTGTCTGGTGTTCTCTGCTTAATATACAGGACTGGCATTTAAACAAGAATAAACATACAAAAATTACCATCAAGGTAGGGGAAAACTGGGATTCCAACTGGAATGCACTGCCCTTTTTCACTGTCTGATACAAGAGGGAAGCCAAATTCCCATTACCTGGGGCAGCTCCTGCACCCTCAGACCTGCTGATGCTCTCACCTGGGTTTTGACATTTTCTGGGTCCTCAGTTTGGTTTTCCCTCTTCAGGCTCGGCTTCCAGGCGTTCTCTGCCTTCTTCAGGTGCACATCCTCCTTCACACACACAGTGATGATCTTCCTGGGCTCCCTCCTCTGGCCAGGCTGAGATCTCCTCGGTCCAACATTCAACAACTAGGACAAAAACATTCCTTGTTACATCCCACTTCAGGCTGGGTAACACATCCAGGGCAAACACCAACACCCACTGACGGCACTGCCGACCACCAGCACGTCCTGCTGCACACCAGGAGCCCCTCTGCCCCAGCTCTGCTCCAGGCTGCTCACAGGGAACATGGAGACACCCAACACATTCCTCTGGGCAGCTCTCCCAGCACAGAGATGGGGTTTGACTCTGCCTACAGAACCTGCACAACCCAGCAGCACCAGCTCTGGGGGCTGCTCCAGGGGACTGAACTGACCCCAAATGGCCAAAAGTGCCTCTTGGGATCAGAAACTGCACAACTGAGGCATCACAGCAAGGTGTGCAAGAATTCAGCCCTTACAGGTGTATTTCAAACATGCCATCCCAAGCACTTAGACAATGATAAACTGGCAGCTCTGCCAGAAATGTTGAGTTTTACTGGAGATTGCTTCCAACAAAGCCATTTTGAGATGGGAATTACGTAAAACACAGTGAAGGAGTATCACTGCAGCTCCTGGACTTGAAAATAGGGATCCTAACAGATATGGGACAAACTCTGTGTGGTTTCACAGAAGAAAGGGAATCAGGGTGCTTTGGAAGTGCCTGAGCACCTCTGCAATCCTGTGTAATGTGATGCTCCTCCTGAACAGGCACAAAACCTGCCACAGCTGGGGAGTTTTTCACCACATGTACAAGTGGTAGGGCACAAGACACCCCCAAACCTCCTCTCCATCATCTGGTTAAGGACTAAATGTACCAGGTGCTACTGGGAGGTTGCTCTTCCCCCATGCTCTTTCACATTTCTGAACTCATTTATCACAAATGGCCAACCTCAAGGTACAAATTAAAGCAGCAAAGCTCCATTATCAAAGCTGGTACTTCCTCCAGCAGTAATTAATCTGCTCAGCAGCCACTCATGGAAGATGGGCCATTTCAAAGACTGCTTTGTTCAACAAAGGGATTCAACAAGCATCAGAAAGGCCACTGCAGTTCTTGAAGAGCTTCAATGAATAGGAGGAAAGGGCTCTTGGCTGGTGCCTCTTATGTCATACATCAGCCACAAACCTGGGTTTGTGGTGACTGAAAGGCAAAATTCTTCTCAAAGGCAGGAGGGAGTCGAACCAGTTGCCTTTGACAAGGTAAATGTGTGCAAATGAGCAGGATCACCAGCAGTGCTGGAGCTCTTGTTTGGGATAACAGCAACAAAGGAAGATGTTGTCAGAAGACAACAACCTCACCCTGAGGAGTGACCTGCTCCCTGTGGTGCCTGGGAGAGGCCTCCAAGGGTCAGGGTCTCACTGGGCTCCCCTCAGCTTACAAAGATCCCTGTTCACATCCCCTGCCACGCACAGAAACAGCCCAGCAGATTACTCCAACTGCACGGGGCACAAGCCCCATGAATGCTGTAATCACAGAACCATTTATCTTGGAAAAGATCTCCAAGATCATCAAGTCCAACCACTTGTAGTGTAACCACACCAGCTGATCACTCCTGAGGAGTCAACAGTGAACAGGAGCTTCAGGAATTTCTGTGTGTCAGACACTGATCCCTCCCTGAGTCCCCTCTCTGCTCCCCCCTGAGCCCTGAGTGACACCAGTGTGGCTCAGCAAGGCCTGACAGCTCTGCCTTCACAGCACCTCTGGTGTTGCACAGTTCTGCTGCCCAGGCTCTGACCATGCTGCCCACGGGGAGAGAAGAGACTTCCCTCAGCTGAAGGGCCAGACAATGGTGTCACAGAAACTGACTGGGCACAGCCACGTGTGCCAGAGCTCAGCACACACCTCCTGCCCACAGACAGCTCTGTAATCAGAGCCAGGCTGCAGTGTGCCCTGAAATCCCAAACCTTTGAGATCATTTCCCCAGAACAGAGACAAAGCCAAGGAGAGGTGACCTGCAGCCACCCCATGTCCTGCACAGAGGCAGCTCTGGGGTGAAGGATCCCCAGACACACCAGGCTGTGACACACGGGGACGGAGCCGCAGAGGCCGGCGCTTCCTCGGGCACGGGTCCATGCAAATGTTCCTCCTCAGCAAACCCACCCACCCCTGAGGGAGGTGACTCCCTTGGACAACTGAGGGATGCACAGAGCACCAGTGTGCCACCTGTCACCTCCTCACATCCAGCTGCCTTTGAGCCCAGACCTTTCAAGCATCAACACAACGACGACTTTCTTTGAGACTGTATGTTTTTAGTATCTGTGAATGAACTCAATTCAAACTGTGTGATTAGGTTTCAATCAGTGAACAGAAGCATCCTTTGAAGATGTAATAACAATAGATGGATCTAAGTTTTAAGAGAAATGGTCTAGGGGTCTGGGGTTTTTGGCTCCAGATTCATACAGCAAGTTCAAGAAGTGCCTGAGCTCAGGCCTGGCTTCCTGTAAATAATGATGGTTCTGGAGCATGGGACAAGTACCAGGTGTTCCTGCATGAATCTGAATGACCTCTCTTCCAGAGGAAGACAAGAGGAAGGAAAGCAGGAAGACAAAGGTACAAGACTCCTGCAGAGGAGCCAAAGGCTCACAGCAGCACAGACTGGCCTGGTGCTCCCACTCAGGCCACAAGTCATGGAAATACTTTAGAAACCATCCAAGGAATTAAGGAAGTGCTTCTCCCTCTGTAAGAGGCTTTGAATGCAGACAGTGAAATTGATCTTCGATGGTGGGAGGGCTTGTGCCTTCCAGGAACAAGAACCGAGGTGATTTCAGTTTCCACCACCCCTCAGGAAGGACAAAGCCAACGCAGCCTGTGCAGGGACGGACCCGCCTGCTCCAGCCCCACATCCCTGAGTTCGCATCTCCTCACCTGCCACGCTCACCTAACCCTGCCTACACCACAGAGCCTTCCCAGCTGCACCCTGTCCTGTGCAGCTCCACCCCGCTGCCGTCCGACACGACGCTGGTTAGTGGCAGAGACAGTCATAAAACACGTTCAAGCAAAAAGAGGGAAACAAAGACAAAAGCCAAAGAAGCGAAACAAAAGACTCTCAACGTGCCAGAAGCGGTTAGCGCCGAGCTGCTCCACGTTACGGGGGCAAGGAAGAGGCAGTGGATGGATGGTGGATGGCATGGCCTGTGCAGAGGTGGGATGGCTGGGGACAGGCAGCGCGCACGCAGGGGTGGCCATGCTCACGAGAGGGAACGTCTGCCACGGCTGGGCTCAGAACCCTCTGATCCTACAACCGCCGGCGTCGAGGACAGGCTGGTTAAACCACGGCACCTTCCAGCCCTCCTCCAGAACAAGGCAAGGAGAGGCTCTGCTCTGCAAAGGCGCAAATGTAAGATGTATGTTACGTGCTGAATGCTCCAAATGAACGGGGTAAGCGGGACTTACCTTTTCTCCCCCTTTCCACAGGTCTGCAAAGTGCAGACCCTCGCGGATCCCGCTCGGGCCAACGTCCCAGCATGCCCTCAGCTGGTGATGTCCCACCCACCACTGAAGACTGCCTAGAGGGGTACAACGCAAGTCTTGTTTCGGTTTTTTTTAAACAAGGTTGCACCTTTTTGTAAAGTTTTCTGCCAGTCGTTCTTTATCAACGGTGGGTGTTGGGGAAAAAAGGCAACTCTACAAAAAGGTGCAAAGTCTGGGGGGAGAGGGGGGGATTTGGCTTACCCCTATCGGCAGGTTCCTCAATGGTGGGTGAGGCGAGACCAAGAGAGGGCATGATGGGGGCCCGCACCGAGCCAGGGAGGGCAATCCAGGGGTGCTCTGCACTTTGCAGGCCTGCGGAGAGACAAAGAGCGACAGCGGCGTTACCCGGGCGCCGCAGGGCTCGGGACACTCAGCGCTGACGGGAGAGGAGGGAGGCACCACAGAGCAGCCCAAACACAGCAAACACCGGTGACCTCGCCGGGTTCTGAGGACCAGGTGGTGCTCCAAGAGAAACTGTGGCACCCAGGCAACTCCAGGACACAGGGGTGCACCTCAGAACTGAGGCACTGCCATGAGGCTGCTCCCAAACCAGAACTATTACATTGACCCAAAATCGCTGGGTTTGACTCCTGGAAACCTGCACACTTGGAAGTTGGGGTGATTCGGGGAACTCTTCTGGAACCAGCAGATGTGAAAGCTCCACGATGGCTGTGTCGTTAGACACATCCAGATGGACACAGCAGAAGCAGCTCAACAGCTGAAAATCAGTGATTGTCCCTAACGGTGACACAGCGTCCTCCTCCAGTGGCACTGACGTGCTGGGGGCACCTGTGCCCCAGGAAAAGACATGGCAGAGGCATGAGTGAAGAACTCACAGGGGGATTTCAGAGGGTGGGCAAAGCCAGACACAGGGAGAAGAAGGGAAAATGGAAGAAAAGCAGCGGAAAAGTGGAAAAACAAGGAATGAAGTGACCAAAGCAACACGTGGAAGCACAGAGAAAGCAGGAACACACAGGTGCTGGCTGTATTTAGTTTGTTAGTAAATCTCTTTGCCCTGTGGGTGTGTTTTGCAGCACAGCCCCCAGGCTGACGCGCTGACGCCGGGTCTGTTGTACGACGAACGCGCGACCGCGCACGCGACTGCCGGGTCCTGGTGTGGAAACGCTTCCACCTCTCCCACAAGGAAACAGGAAGGACACAAACCCTTCCCAAACAGCACCGACCCATGACAAACATCCACAACCACTCCCAATTCCCCCACATTTTGTCAGCCAAGCAAACATCACCCCTGCATTCATTCTGACAAAACCAGAACCACCGGCGCATTGGAAGAGGCCCAAAAGCCTGAGGAGGGACTTCATCAGTGCTAGGCCAGTTTTGAAATGAGCAAGTTGGGGTAAACTCACACTTCCAGACACGTTTCTTCCCCCGGGGGCTTGCCTCCCAAAGTCAGCAAAGGCTGGGGTGAAGTCGGGGCCTCGTGGCAGGATCCGGGGGTCCAGGGTCCTCAGCGGCAGCTTGGGCTGACTGACCTGTGCCATGAGCAGAGCACACAGACAGGGAATGCTCAGCCCATGCAATCTACACACAGCATCTGCTAAAGCAGGACAGTCATTTTAACAGCCAAATTCAAGTTTTAATAAACTGCTCAAGTTTTAGGCACCCACACTTGTGCTAAAAATAAGTATTTAATTTAAAACATCATTCATTCATAAAATATGTTCATTTAAAACATATCTTTAGGAGACTATTGAAGAAACAGGTGGAGCTCAGAAACATTTAAAGGATTATGGAGGATAAAATCATAGTAACATGGGCATGTCTTGGTTCAGGAGCATGAAACTGCCACCTTCCCTCAAAGCAATGGCTTTTGTGCCAACATGAGGGATGGGCAACTGAGCCCAGGAAGCTCAAACACAGAAGAGTGAGAAACAATCATGGGAAAACAGAAGGTGGATGAAATAATTTTGGCAATAAAGCTGCACTTTACAATGTGCCTGGGTATGAAACTCAGAGCGGGAATGTTTCTGCACACCCACATCCCTGAGTCTCAAGAGTGAGGCTGTTGTGGCTCCATCAAAGCCAAGGAACTCTTCAGCTCTCAGTGAGAGCAGGATGAGGCCTCGGTGCCAGCACTCAGAAATCCCAAGTGTTTCCCTAAGCCCAGACCTCCAGCAATCAGCTCTGAGTTGAAGCTGGAGAGAAATCCCAAAACTGCCCAAGAATGGAGTTCTTAGAGATCTTTTATTAGATCAGCTTATAAATAGTGAAGAAACTGCTTCAGATCAAAAAACAGTTTGCCCACAAGTTTCTCTCTGCTTTTTAATTGATCTAATAGATCAATTAATTGATCTAACAGAAGCCATTGCCTCTCCATCCAGCCTTGCTTGGATCCTCAGCTCTTCATGGCTGGGTAATTTTAAATTTTAATAATATCCTGGTATAACTTAATCTAGATAAAGACTATCAAAAACACTTCAGTTTTTAATCATCTGTGCACACTCATCAGGCAGCAACACCTCTATTTGTAGAATTTTGTGATGAGACCAACTATTCCCACTTCCCACTAAAACGTGGCACGGAAATGGTTCAGGAATGAGGCACTGTGGATCTTTATTTATATCAAACCCTGCACGTACCTGTTTGATGGGCTCTCCTCTCACCTTGTCGAGCACCACGTCGCTGATGGGAGGAAGCCCCTCGGGCTTCTGGATGCAGGCAGGCATGAACTGGATATCCAGCAGGAACTCCCGGTCGTATTGCTTCTTCCCCTCAGGGTCCAGGGGCTTCCACTGCTCTATAGGGAGAGAAATCCCTGAGAGTCACAGCAAACAAACCCCCTGCTCACTCAGATGTGGTCCTGGTAAACCCAAAGGGATGAGGCTGCTGCACCAGCCTGGGATGTTTCAATTTAATTTGATTTTCGTTTTGAAGGGAGAGAGGAGGGCAACACACGTAACATTAAAGGGACATGAACAAGAGTCAGGTCCAACCCCACCCAGATCTGGGCACTAATTCCAGTTCTAACCCATGTATGTAACTTTGACTTCTGGCCTCTCCTGGGATATGGTAGAATGGGGACAATTCCCTGTTTCTGTGGGAAAACGCAGAAGTTAAAGGGGTTTGTCTGGTGTAAAAGGAAGTCATAAACATGAAGTCAAGGAGAGCAGAGCATGGAACAAAAACACCCTCTGAAAATGTGAAACCATGGAACTGTGAACAACCCAGGCTGGAGATAACAAGCAGAAACAGGAGAAGCCACAACCACAGACCATGATCTGGGAATTACAACTTTCCACCTGTTTTATATGGGACTTTTTGGGTGTGGAGGACCCTGCCTGGTGCAAATCACAGCATAAACCTCCAGCCACTTTAGCACGAGGAAAGTCAGCCTCTGGTGGCCTGGAGATAGGATTTTCAGCAGTGGCCACACAGTTTGTTTGAAATTAGGGAAGAAAACATGTTTTATCTGAAGGAAAACATCTGTATGAGATGCTGCCATTGGGTCTCCCTCATGCCAGGCTGCATTATTCAGCATTCATCACCCCTTCAGGTATTTATTATTCCTTTATTTCACTCTCTGAGTCCTGGCTTTGGACCTCTGGGATCTCACCATCTGCACCCCTGCAGATCCCACAAGCAGGGACTTACTCCAACTGTGGGTTTTAATAACTCAGAATGAAAACACACAGAAGTGATTGCACAATTCAGCTCTTTATGCAGTTACAGATCTTCAGGATACAGGGGGGCAGAAATGGTTTGGCTGGATCCAGGCTGGAATTCCTGCCCTGCCCACTGTACCTGTCATTTACCATGGAACAACTCCAACACAACAACAGGCAGTTTAGGTGTAGTTCCTTCTCCTGGAAAGCTCTCAATGAGCTGTTTTAATGTGAAGAGCAGCTGGGCAGCATCACAGCAAGGATCCCCCATGCAGGCAGAGACAGGGATCAAACACACAACTCCTCCAAAGGCAGAAATTCCCCTTTCTCAGCAGGGCAGAGCTGAAATCAAGGACTGTTGCACAAGCCTGATGTATGCTGCTTTTCCAGGGACCCATCCAACCCTTCCAGCTGAGTGAAAGGACATCTGGACACAACTGGGATTGTTCTGACTGCATCAGCTGATGAATTATGGATTAACTTCAGGAAGTGGTGAGTGAACTGCTCAGGTACCCTGAGTGTGATGAGCTATCAAGAGGCCTCTGTGTTTTCCCCTCACACTATGACTGTGTTGAATTAAAAAACCAAAGCAATTGAGGTCTTTGTCAGAACAAAGTGGTGCACAAATAACCACTGTAGTGGAGTCCTTTAATGGTGGTGCTCCTTGTCCACCAGGTTCTCCAGGTCCTTCCTTATTATTATTACTATACTCTTTAATTTCTGGGCTCCTTAAAAAATGACTCCTTTATTTGGAAGGAGTTTCACTTGAATAAGAAATTGCTGAAAAATTAGGAGCAACTGAGAAGTTGGTCTCAAGTTCTCTCTAAATGAGGTGGATTAACTGAGGTTCAGATCTATAAATTACAAAATATTCATAAATAACAAAAAGGTTAGGCCTTCATAAATAACAAAAATGCTCTATAGATATCCTATACCCTAATCAATGGGACTGAGCTGGGCAGTGCCTGGACCCAAAACCACAAACTTTTCCTTACTTTTGTAGAAATCCAAAGATCCATGCAATTGTTTAGCCAGGAAATTAAATCTTTATGAACACACACATTTGTATTTAGGACCCAATGAGCACTTTCATTTCTTATTTAACCACCTCTTATTTCAGAAGTATATTGGTTTATGTGGAATTTCTTGGATGGTTTCCAGCTGTCAATCACACAGGAATCAACTCTCTGTCATGCTCTGCCAGCATCCAAATGAACAAAAATGTCAAGGAATTTGTGATTTTCTCTTCTCAGCAAGACAAAAACCCTTTTCCCCTTGTCCTAGGGTGAGGTTATGATGCTTGTATCCCCATTTGTGTGTTCTGTTTATGCTGGATATCATGTTCTGTGCCTTCAAGACTGGCTCTGAAGAGTGAATGTTTTGTTTTGGTTTTTATTATCAGCTGTTTCCCCACGGCTGGTGGGACACAGAGATGGGGCACTACATGGTGCTGCTTTTGCTTTTTGCTTTGTTTTTTGCTTGGCTCTTTGCTTCTGCTCATTAGTTAGTTTAGCTAAGCACTCCAAATTTTCCCTGGACTGTTTTTCCTTTCCCTTTTTTGGACCTACTTGAACCTGCTCCGGACTGGGACCTGGGAAACACTGAGAGTTTGCACCTTGTGGCTGCAGCAGCTGCCCCAGCACAGGAGGGACTGATAACAGAGGGACTGATAACAGAGCAACCACCCCCAACAGAGACTTTCTGAATTTCTCATCTTTTCAGAGCAGTGAAGGAGTGCTGTCATCCGGTATTGTTCAGTTTGTGTGCTGTGCCTGTTAAATAAACAGGTTCTTTCCACTTCTCTCTGAGGAACCAATTGTGGGGAGGGGCTGTGTGGGTTTGCTTTCTGGAGGAGCCCCCTTTTGGATATTTCCTCCCAAATCTGCCCTAAACCAGGACACTTTTCCCCCCTGGAAGATCTCTGGGGGCCTGCTGTGTTGCAGATCTCGGCAGAGCCGACACAGCGCACACCAAATCCCCTTCCAGCCCCACGGAGCACGCACAGGGATGGCACTCGGGGTGGCAGCAGCCCTGACAGGGGCAGGCAGAGCAGCAGAGGGAGCAGGACCTACCTGGTTTGTACTGGTACAGGGGCCCCTCCCCGGAGCTCTCGGTGCAGCCGGCGGTGCCGTCGGCGCCCTCGCCCTCCGAGACGCTCTCGGCCCCGTTCCGCACCGGCTCTGCCTCCTGCTCCCCGTTCTCCTCCACAGCTTTCACTGCTTTCAGCTCTGAGGGCTCCCTCTCTGCCTCAAGCCCATGGCTCGTTTTCTCCTGGTCAGATTCAAGTACTTTGTCCCCTGAAGGTTCCTCCTCCTCCTTCGGCTGGAGCACGGACAGAGGAGAGGTTTTGTTAGAAACACCCTGACAAATTCAGTGCACGTGGAACGGCTCTTCATGGATTCACACGGCATTTTTGGGAGCAGCAGGAATACAAATGCATCTTACACAGGGATATGGAGCACCACACTGAGCCACTGGGTGATTTATCAGCTCATTCCCATGGATAACCCACTGATAATTAATGGTGCAGCTGGAGAGACTCAGCCTTGCCCATGAAATCCCCACGGGATTGGATGGAGGGAACTGTTAAGCCATGAGCAATCCCAGCTTGGAAACACAACTCTGCTTTCCTCCTCTCCTACCACCCATGAGAAAGGGGTGGTAAAGGGCACGTGGTGCCTGTTTTGGGGGATTCTTCCTTTAAATGCCTGCTGCCAACTGGAGCAGATGCCACTAAGGAAGGCAGTGTGAGATCCAGCCACAATGCCAGCATCTCAGTTTCAGGGAAAAGCATTAATAGTATCCCTGGCTGTTAATTTTAGAGCTCTCCAAGGACACAGCCTGATTGTGCATTCAGACGAGGAGGCGTTGGAATCGCTTCTCCCGGGAGAATCCCAGCCCCTCTCAGCACTGAACAAAGGAGGAACTTCACTGAGGATGCTCTGGAGGAGGCTCCTGATCCTCTGCCTCCCTACCTGCCTGCACCACATCCTGAAACGTTTCTTGCAGATTTTTCAAGGGAATTCTCTGAAGAATTCCCCAGTGGAACTGCCGGGTGCAGCAGGAGACACCGACTGCTCCAGGGGAGGATGAGGAAAGTGTGGAGGATGAAGCTGCTGGTGCAGCCCCTTTGCTCTCCTGCTCTGCACCACATCTGGCCAACCTCAGCTTTCATCCACACACTGGGCAGTCTGAATTTCCACATTTTTACTCTCTTGCTCCTTTTCTGATTGATTCTAACCCCATAGTGACCCAGGATATTAAGCACAGCCCCCTGCTGCAATATCCACACCAGAACAGCAGCAAGGGAGGTTTTCTTTACTCATCACCCTTGAGGTGGTTTTGCCTGAAAACTTCAGCATTTTCCTTTACCAGCTTCTCCATCAGTTGGTCATCAGGAAAACCATCCTTGGCCATGATATCCTTGTGCCAAATGTCAGGATGGTGGCCTGGGACCAAAATGGGGCAGTGCTGAGGGATCCAAACCCACTTTTCCCTCACCCTTCACTGAAAGGGGTTCCTCAGTGCTGGAGGCTGGTGGAAGTTTAGTGGAACCTTCTAGAGGAAGGTGTTCCTTGCCACAGCAGGGGCTGGAATGAGATGAGTCCTTAAGGGCCCTTCCAACCCAAACCAGTCTGTGATTCCATGACTGTATTAGTCATTAAATTAGGCAAAGCCAACAAAAACTGAAGAGTTTAAAAGGGAGCAGACTGACCCCTGTTATCTAAAGGATGCTGAGGAATAGCAGAATTCCTCCCCAAAACTGCCCTGGACACTGTGGGACAATGAGGAAACAGTGTCAATAAAGTACAATTTCCAGAGAGGAACAGCATCTTCAAATGTGGGTAGAGCAGGACTTTGCTCCCTCTCACCTCTGTTTCTGCCTCTGTCGCCTCCTCAGTGCCTTGGGGCCGCTCTTTTGGTTTCTTCCAGGTCTTTGGTGCAGTTACAGTTTGGGCTGCAATGGAAAGTGCATCTGTTACAGCCCTGAATGGCAAAGGGCTGGGGGGGCTGGGAGGATGAGCTCCCCTCCCAGGGGCTGCTCTGAGGCACAGAACAACAAAGCAGCTCAGCCTCGTGGAGGATTCAGCTTGGTTCAACCACTCTGGCTTTCAGTGCAGCAATAACAATCATGAGAATGACATGAAAACACAGGAACTGTTCTACAGGTTGTTCATTCAAGCTCCAAATGGCACTTGGGGTAGCAAGGAGGTCACTGCCAACAGGACAAAGATCATGCAGGGAAAAAAACCTTCAGGAAGCCAAGAGTTTGGAAAGACCAGGTGCTGGCTGGGAGAGAAGGCTGTTCTCAACATATTTTTCTCAAGAATTATCATCATTATAATATTAACCATAAGCAAGCCCAAATTTCCAGTATCTCATCCAAAAGGAAAACTCCTTCAATCCTGCAGCACTGCTCTGAGCTGGATTTATATTTCAATTTAAAAGCAGGTTGTAACTCCAGCATTAATGATCTCCCTGGCCAAGTGAGTCAAAGGAAACACCACAGAGTATTCCCAAGATCAGCACTGATTTACTCCAATCGTGTTTTCCCCCTAAAGGGTAGAAGAAACCACACAATATATTAAGAGGAGACAAACCCATTAATCCAATCTGCTCCCAATTTGTGGCAAATGCTCCCAGCTTAAATTCGGATCCCAGGCACACATGCCCAGTTGACAGAGTGTAAATGGGATTGATTTTGTGACTGAAGATTACTGCAAACAGATTTCCAGCTCTGGCTTTTGGTTTCCAGCAGACACTGTGGAAAAAACCCAGTGTGCACTTCCTTTATCACAATGAACCAGAATTTTGAAAGGTTCTTCACTATAAATAAGAAGAGTTAGTAACAGCCAGCTCTGTTCCTAAGGGCATGGAGCAAATGGGATTTGCTGCATTCCCCAAGGAATACACAGGAGTTTCTGTGGCTTCCCCAGGGTGTTTCCCTGTTTGGAGGGTGACCATAGACCTGCAGATTCCCAGGGGAATCTCCACATCCAGACCAACCCAAAGAGCAACAGGAGCTACTGGCACTGATGGAAGACTTTTACCTTCAGGCTGAACACCCCAAAAGCAAAGTCAATTAAAAAAGGAAAGTCTTATTTAAGTATTCAAACATCACCTCCTTGTTCACAGAACCAACAGCTGGAAAAATCACCCAGAGCTCCCAAGCTGCAGGTCCTGCCCATCCCACCCATTGTGTCTCCCTGTGGAGAGGCTCTGAGAGCAGGGCAGAGCCCCAGCACAAACCCTGAATTTCCTGGGGCTCAGAGGAGGGGAGAGGAAGGGCCAAGCAGGCCCAGACTGCAACACAGCCTTGTCTCCCCCAGCAGGGATCAGCCTTTGCTGCAGCTCCCTTGGCAGGAACTGCCCAATTATTGTTCCCAGTATCCGGGGGAAAAACCAAGCCTGGGGATGATCAGTGTCCATGCACGTGGTAATTTCTGGAATTCAGCAAAGCTCAGATCTAAGACAGGCTTTCCCAGTTCCCTCCATCACAAAATCTGCTAAAAGTTCAGTGAAAGCTGAGCCCTTTTCCAAGGGCTGTTTCCAGCCCTGTTTGGTGATGTCACTTGCACACTCCCAGGGGTTTCTCCAAGAAGGGATTAGGCTGCAAAGCAACAACCTCAATTCTGCCACAGCCAAGTAATTTAACTGATCAATCCCAAAGTTTTTAATCTGACAGAATTCCACTGCCCTCAAACCCAAACCATGGAAACCATCCACAGTGTAAAACAACATTTCATTTTTAACCACACAGAAATAAACTCAGGGGTCACGGATTTGGGGCTGGCGAAGGTCCGGGGTGTTTCCTTCCTCAGCTGTCAGGATGTGAACATTACTGCTGCTCAAGTATACATTTTTTCCACCTTTTTTTGGCAAAAGTGAGCTCTGTAGAGGCTGCAGTCCTGCCAAGCCTCCTGAATGAGTCTGGTCCTAAATCCCACAACTGCCATCAGCCCGGGGGTTCCAAGCCCCATCCGTGTGTGGAGCTGCCTGGGGTGGATCTCCAGAGATCTCTGGGGACATTGCTCAGTCTTCCCTCCTCTTAAAACAGCAGACACCAGATTTTTGGTTTTTTTCTGTCAAGTTCACATTTCTGCTGCAGGAGCTCAAAGGAGAATTTGCACTGATGTGGGTTTGGGTGCCAACCTTCCCAAACCCCAGATCCAGCAATGGATATTGGTGTTCTTCATCTGAAGATGGAGTTTCATCTGTGAGGCTGCAGGAAAATACAAAGTCATGTGTCCAGTCTGGCTCTTGGGAAGGGACAACTCCAGACACTTCTGGTCTTCTTTTCCATTTTCCTGTCCCCAAGTTGAGCAACTTCATGTCCTCTCCAACAGTTTAAGTCCTGCCCAAATGCAGGTTCATTTTTTCACTATTCACACTTCCAGACCTTGTTTTCAGCTCATTTCATTCCTTTGAAGAAGGGACACAAGAAACCAAACCAAGACTGTGAGCTCTTATCACAGCTTCCAAAGCCAAGGGAGATAACAGCAGTGACAGCACAGATTTACTTCAGGACTGGAAGGAGGAGCAAACCCTTAATTCCAGACTACCCTGGACACCACTGCCAGCCCTGCAGGGATCTGCTCAGCAGCCCCAACGCTCCCTCAGCCATTTCCCCAGCTGTGTCACGTTTCCAGTGGAACATCTTCCCCCAGATTCACCCACCCACGAGCTCACACCCATCCAGAGGGGCACGAGGCCTCTCCCCTCTGATGTGGTGCCAACTGTGAAGCCTAAATTAATACCAGCTCTTGCATTTTCATTTTATTATCCGACAGGCCATGAAAGACTGAAGCAAAGATTCACCATCGCCTTCCAGCTCATGGAAAAGAAAATACATTCCAGTGGTTATGGCAGCAAATCAAGAAAAAGGTGACACCTGATTTATGTTTCTGCCTCTCCAGGTTTCGGTGCTGCAGAAATTTCTCCAAGGTATTTCCAATTACAGCCCAAGCTGCTCGTTACAGACTCCCCAGCTCAGAATCTCCAGGGCTCACCACAGCTGGGCTACTTTTTACAGAAATGTCTCATAAACGAGCTCTGAAGAAACAGCCCTTTGAATTCCTTGTGTATTAAGTTCTTTCAGCTTCTTGTGTCCCAAGGAGCTCTGTCTGGGACACACATCAGTCTCTTGTTTTCCTCTTTGCTTCTTTTAACAGCCATGATAGAACGGTGACATCAAAGGCCTCAGGTCTCTGGTAGCACCTTCTGCAGAAATTCCACTCCACCAACAACATTCCTCCTGTTTTGTTGCCTGGAGAGTGCTGGTCCTTCACTGTAGCTATGGAAATCCCAGGATTTAATAAAAAGCAACAGTTGTTGATGACTTTTAGCCAGGGTGATGTTTTTAGTGCAGATTGGACCTCCCAGATCCTCTCTTGATAAGCTGTTTTTCTCCTTGTAGAGCAGATGAGTAAGGAATTAATTACTGTAAAAATCATGTGCTCTTACCCCTTGCAGATAACAGCTCTGCCTGTCCTAAAACCTTCAGGCAAAAATTCCTGAGGAGGCAGGAACACAACCTGTGCCCTGGGAATGGGGGAGTGTGTTCCCTTTGGATGCTCAGACCAGGAACAGGGCCAGCAGCAAGGAACCAGCCCTGGTACAACACCCTGCCCTGCTCAGTGCTTTAGAGCTCTGAAACCCACCAAATCTTCCTCTTTTCATCAGGACACACAAGCAGTGATGCTGATGAGCAGGGAATGATGATCCAGTCACTCACAGAGAGAGAATGAACCACCAAAGATGCCAACTTCACTGTGAGGGTGCTCAGGGCAGGCAGAATTCAGTGTAAAACAGCAGACACCAGATTTCTTTTTTTTTCCTGTCAAGTTCACATTTCTGCTGCAGGAGCTCAAAGGAGAATTTGCACTGATGTGGGTTTGGGTGCCAACCTTCCCAAACCCCAGATCCAACAATGGATATTGGTGTTCTTCATCTGAAGATGGAGTTTCATCTGGGAGGCTGCAGGGAAATACAAAGTCATGTGTCCAGTCTGGCTCTTGGAAAGGGACAACTCCAGACACTTCTGGTCTTCTTTTCCATTTTCCTGTTCCCAAGTTGAACAACTTCATGTCCTCTCCAACAGTTTAAGTCCTGCCCAAATGCAGGTTCATTTTTGCCACTATTCACAATTCCAGACCTTGTTTTCAGCTCATTTCATTCCTTTGAAGAAGGACACCAGAAACCCAACCAAGACTGTGAGCTCTTATCACAGCTTCCAAAGCCAAGGCAGACAACAGCAGTGACAGCACAGATTTACTTTAGGACTGGAAAGAGGAGCAAACCCTTAATTCCAGACTGCCCTGGACACCACTGCCAGTGCTCCAGCAGAATCCCCTGACCTTGGAGATCTGGTAGAGACCAATGCCAGTGGAAAAGGAGGAACAGAGGTTCCCCTGGATCCCCCCAGGATTCACTCAGCTCCAGCCTCTCCCTGCAAACACTGACAAAGTCCTTTTGTGGAGCTGTAAAATGAGACCTGCTGCAGCATAAAGATGTTTAAGGGTCTGAATGTATTTTCTTTCTTGTCACAGAGCTCGACAGAGCAAAAACTCCAAGTCTGCTTTCCCTGGCTGTTGGACAGAAGCTGTGTCCTGTAAAACTCTGCAGGAACAGGCAAATCCCTTTGCTCATCCCCAAAAAGCTGCCACCTCCAGTGCAAAACATGGGATCCACCTGGGCAGTGCTGCCCAGGGAGCAGCTCAGGGAGGAGGGGATGAAGGTCTCATTCCCAAAATCAGGCAGGCCAGGTCAGAGCTATGAAAAGGACAGGCAGGAGGAGCTGCTGCAGGAATGAGATTATCCTGAGAGGTCTCAGCACTGTCCCAGCCAGCCCAGCTCAGCTCCCTTTAAAGGGAAAGCAGGAACATGATTTGTGGCCAAGCTCTGCAATAAAAACACCATTCTGCTGAAAACCCCAAAGAAATATTGCTCAAAGTCACAGAGCTCACAGCCACCAGCACTGCTCGAGAAGTTTCCCTTATCCCAGGTTTAATCCCAACTCCAGAGATCATAAAAAAATCTCTCAGCCTTTAGTCCAAGAAAAACACAACAATACAACCCCTTCTCCTTGCTCCTGAGGGTCAGCAGCTGGATTTTCCAATGTATATGGCAGACATGCTGCTCCTTGTTCCTGAATTAGCAGGCAGCCTCAGATGATGTTATTTCAATCTCTCTTCCTCTCTCCAAGAAAGAACTGGAAAATTATTGCTGAAAAGAAGGCTGGCAGAGAAATGCAATAGTTCAGGATCATTAAATCAGGGGTAGAGCACAAAGAACCACTTGGAGAGCTTTGTGCTTTCTTTGAAGCCCTGAGCTTTTAATAGAAATCTGAGTTTCAAGTCATCTTTTACATGACTTGAGAACTCCTTGTTTCCATGTTGCCAAAGCCAATGGCTTGGCTAATGTGTGCTCTGGAGCATAATGACATTACAGCATTAAAATTAATCTTCTGCATAATTAAAACCCCAAACACTGTAAGTTAATTTTTTTTTAATTTAAACTACAGGCCATTACAAAGCCAGCAATAACACTACAAGCTGGAACCTGCCTGTGCAAAACCTTATTTACAGAGTCCCATTTCTCCTCTCCTTTTTAAGGAAATTAATTTGGGTTATGAAGTAGCTCAGATTGAAAGAACAACAAGTGCCACAGCAGTGAAATGACCCGAGTGAAATAAAAATAGAAGAAGATTAACAGGAAAAAATCCTCATGGTTGGTGTGGTAAAGGGATCTTTCTTCTCATCTGTAGATACTGGATTTTTAAATCAGCATATTGAGCATCACACAAACACAGAACAGGGCCAACCTCAGCCTTTGAGTGCATTCAAGAGCAGAGCCTGAGATTTCTGAGCCCATTTCCCATCTACCAAAGAAAAAAACCAAAAAAACCCTAAATGAAATGTTACTTTAAACAAATGGAATCAACATGATCCAGATCACAACTGACTGTTTGTCCTCTTTGTCCAAGCTTCACCAAGTTCCAAGGAATTGAAATAACTGCAGAACAGGATGTAGAAAATGTGACACATGAAATGCTTTAACACTGCTTGGTGTGAAGAACAGCCCCCATTCCACCCCTCCAGCAGCAGATACAAGGAATTGATAATTTCACTTCTTTTCCACAATGTGAACTCCAGGAAGTCCTGCAAAAAAAGCCATTTTCCATAGGAAACACAGAGTGTTAAAACCACAGTGCCAAACCAGAGATGTGGCAGGGCTGAAACCAAAGGCAGGCAACAACACTGGAGAAACAGGCTGGATTTTAAAAGGCAGTTGCAGAAATTGTGATTTTAGTGAATTTTAAACTGCTAAATGCAGAATTTAAATTTAAAATTGTAAATTGTACATTTTGCTTACATGTGACTTTTGCAAATGAAAATCAGAAGCACCACTAATGAAGGGTGGGCAGGTAGAGGTGTGTGGTGACCCTGGAATGACCCTGGTGTGACCCTGGTGTGACCCTGGTGTGACCCTGGTGTGACCCTGGTGTGACTCTGTGTCAGTTGTCTGGGTGAGTGTGAATGGTGCCATTTCATTTTCCCACATCTGGGAACACCATGACACATTTTTTCAGCTGGAAAAGACCCCACCAGCAGCTCAAGGGCTTCATCCCAAGAGCTTCAGGGTCCCAAATCCAGAGCCACAGGCCCTTGGACCAACTGCTCCCCTTGGGGGGAAGAGCAGCTGTGGCTGCTCCATCCCTGGCAGTGCCCAGGCCAGGTTGGACACTGGGGCTTGGAGCAGCCTGGGACAGTGGAAGGTGCTCCTGCCCATGGCAGGGGTGGCACTGGATGGGATTTAAGGCCCCTCCAACCCAAACCATGCTGGGATTCCATGAAGGTCAGTGTGCTCTGCACTCCTCTCCACCAGCCCTGTGCTGCCTGGGGCACACAGTCAGTGACCAATTCTGAACAACCAGGAGGGATTTCTATCCCTGCCAAGGAAGATCAGCATTTCACAATCACAGCAGCCATGCACACCACCAGGCCTTTTCTTTTGCAGATGGAAACAGAAATATCTATTGGAAGAAGAAAAAGCCTCCTTCCTTCATCCTGCAGTTCCCAACATGAACCCCCAGAGCCCAAGGCTTACCTGGGACAGGACTCTTGCTTGAGTTCACACTCAGAGCCTCCCGGCTCTCCTCCAGTTGCCCATCTGCTTCTGTCTCTTCCTTCTTTTCAGTATCTTTTACCTCTTCACTAAGAGTAGTTCTTGTGCTCTCCTCTCCTTCTAAATCCCCCTGGACAACAGGGAGGGCACTCGGAGACGGGAGAGGAGGTGGAGAAGGAGCCGTAGTGGTGACAGCAGCGGCGGGGAGCGGAGGGGGACGGGGGCGGCGGGGTGGGCGGCGGGGTGGGCGGAGGAGAGGGAGCAGCGACGGGAGCACCGGGAGGGGATGGAGCGCTCTCCACCTCCGCTGGGGGAGCCTCGCTGGGCTCCCCCTCCTCAGTCACCGCTGCAGTTTCCTCCTGGGCCGCCTCTGCCCCGGGCTCGGCGCCGCCCGTGTCGCCGGTGCCAGCGGGCCCGGCCGGTGCCGGTGCCGGCGGGGCGTCCCCGGGGGATGCTGCTGCACTGCCGGGCTCGGGGCACGCCTCGGCACCGGGCTCGGCCGCAGGAGCAGCGGCCGCGGGCTCCGGGCAGGCTGTGGCACTGGGGGAAGGCGTCGCCTCCTCTCTGGGGAAGGCCAGTTCGCATTTGTCACACTTGTCCTCCGGCTCGGCCGCGGGCGGGGCTCTGCTGGGCGCGGGGACAGCGGCGGCGGCCGCGGGGACAGCGGGGACCGGAGCGGCCGGGGCCGGTGATGGAGCACGAGGAACTTCTGCTGGGGCTTCCACTGAGGGGGGCACCTCGGCCGTCTGCCCAGCTTGATCTTTCTTCTCCCCAGCAGGTTCTGGTCTGAGGACTGGAGAAGGTGGTTTTAATACTGGATCTGGTTTTGGCTTCTCTTCTGGGAAAGGAGAAAGAAACCCATTATCAACAGCAAGGCAACTCCACGGTCCTGCCTGGTGCCTTGGCTCCCTTGGTTCTTGTTCCTGCATTCTGCCCCTGCACCTCACTGGGAATCTAAATTTGAAAACACAACCTCTGCCATCCTGAGAAGACAAGGATCTGGAGAGACTGATTGCAGCCTTCCAGCACCTAAAGGGGGCTTATAAAGCAAGAAAGGCAACTTTTTACATGCACAAAAACTTGCAGGAGAACGGGGAATGGGTTAAACTGAAAGAGGAGAGATTTAGATTAGATGTTTGGAAGAAATGTATCAACACAGCCCCCCAAATCTTGTGCAGAAAGAAATCCCTGCACTTATCCCATGATTAGCAGCAGACCTGGTGATCCCATCCCTGCCATGACCATGACACAGCTCCCAAAGCTCTGCTGCAGCTCTGCTGCCTCCCACTCCTTTGTTACAAAGGTATGAACCATTATTGTTTAGGATCTTGCAGGAACACTGGACTCCTTCAGGACATGGTTACACCAACAAAAATAATTCTGGAGAAGACAGAGGCACAAACCTGTTCTTCAGATTAGGAAGTCAAAGGCCATAACTACCTGCAACTCATCAAAATTCAGGTAGAATGGAACAGGTTTGGCTCTGCTGGATTTCCATTTGGGGCTTATTCAACAGCTCAGCAGAAGGGAAAGGGTTTTGAAGGAGAACCAAAGGGTTTTTGAAGGAGAACCCATTTGAAACTGCCTGGAGCTTCAAATCCCACCTTTAGGAATAGCTGGAGCAGAAGTGAGCTCTGCTTGCAGCCATCAGCAGCCCCAGCAGCATTCCTGAGGCCCATGGCCAAAGCAGTAGTTTATCAACCTAATGAGGAACCCAGGGACGTGGCTTTGGAGGAGGATGACAGTGAGGAAAGAGATGGGACAGAGTATCCCAACAGCTGATTTTGATTCTGGAGGCTCCGTGGAAGAAAAAGGACGCAGGAAGTGGTTTGGAAAAAGAAAACACATCACCTCTGATTTCTGGAACATCCTTTGCAGGAACTCCTGGAGCATTCCTGACATTTACAGCTCACTATAAACAACTGCCTGGATATTCTCTCCTCGAGTCAAAGGAGAATGCTCAAAAAAAAGCAACAAAAAAACCCCCAACCAAATGCATTTGAAATGTTAAGAAAATAATTCTGAGAGATAAAACCAGCACAAATCCACAGCTGCATGTGAAACCAGAGGTTTAACTCCCTTCCTTCAAACCACACCTTGTCTGGCCAATGTTCTTGTCATGGATAAAGGTGGTGTGTGCAAAATCCCAGAGAAAAGTGATTTGAGGAGGGATTTCTGAGAATGAGGAGCAGATTTGGCTAATGAGAAGCAAATCTGAACTTGAACCCCCATCCCAGAGAAGAAATCTCCAAGTCCTGGCAGAGGAGGACTCATCCCTGCCAACTGTTACAGAGAATCATGTGAGCAACTCACAGCTGGGGAGGGAAAACAAAAATCAACGCAATTCATCCCAACTGGATCAAATCCCTCTTCCTAAACACACTGAGATCATTCCTCATCTTATATTTAGAAAGTATTTACAGGAAGTGCTGGCTGTTCCAGGGGAAATATCAAGAGATATTTTTTTTTAATTTCCTGATAAATACAATTTTTGCAAAGTTATTTCTTAAAGATTCTTTCACATACCCAGTGGGGCAGACCCCCCTGCCTGCCTCATGGAAGAGCCACTGCTGGGCTGCTGGGTGGTCCCAGTGGCACAGACTGGCCAGGGCAGTGCATGAGGAGGAGTTCACTGGATCCAGGAATTTGTTCCTGCTCTGTGGTGTTTATCTGACAATAACTGCTGGGCTCTCTGCCATTTTTCCATCTTTTGTCCTGATGCAAACACTCACGAGGTGGCACCAGGACTGACTCAGTGTCAGCACAGGGGCTTTGGAGCTTTCCAAACCCCAGGGTTTGACATTCATCTGTTTTCCACAAACCATGTTGTACATTCTCCATGTGTGATACACTGCAAGATTTGGAAAGAGGTTTAAGAAGAGGATAATACTACTCCAAACATCCCCCTGAACCTCTGCAAGTGGAAAAAATGTGGGCAGCTCTGATTCCATGCAGTTCTATCCCACTGCAGCTCCTGCACCAGCCTGGCCTGCAGCCACTGGCCTGACCTGGATTCTGCAGCAGCATCCTCCTCTCTGTCAGCCTGGCTGGTCTGGACACACCAGGGCATCTCCAGGAACACAACCTGCACCTAAATAATGTGATTCCTCAAGGTATTACAGCAGCAATTCCTACACCTGGTCCAGTGGGGTCAGAATGGAAGGACCTATAAGGTGCCTCCAACCCAAACCATTCTGGGATTCTACAAAATGCCAAAGTCTTGTCTTTAAAAAAAATCCTAATCACAGATATAAATAATGCAATCTCAAATCCAGCCTTGGGAATGAGTTGCAGACCAAGCCAGCAGGGCCTGCAGCTCCTGGTCTGCTGGCAGAGCACACAGCTCTGACCCTGATCCTGACCCTGAGCCCAGCACTCCCAGCCAGATGCTGCCAGATGCTGCTCACTGTTGGAAGCAGCTGCACAAGCAGCCCTGGATGTGACAGAATCACCATGAAAGGCTGATTCCAAACCTCAACAGCTGCCAGCACAGGAGGGCACAGGAGAGGAAGGGCATGAGGAGATCTGGTCCAAGGATGGACAGGGCAGAGGGGACTTTGGAGAAACAACAGCACTGGTTTGAATGAGCACTTCAGCCATGCAGCCCTCTCTGTCACTGCTTTTGGTTTGGAAGCAAAAATCCCCCAACAGCAAAGTGCAAAATCATTTTGATACCATGGCATGTATTTCTGAACAGCTGTGCCCCCCAAAAGTCATTAGTTCAGTTTAAATATTATTAACAGGCTCTGTTAATTACTGACACCAGCCCCTGACACTGCTCTGCCCCCCCAGCCATGGCTGGGTGTTATTCCAGGGCTTTCCCTGCAGTGCTTACATAAATGTGCTCTTTAGCAATTTTTGGACTGGAACAAATGTTTGACTCTTTCTGGGATGGAACAGAGATAAACACAGGGAAGCTCTTCAGTGTTAAACCCCAGTCAAGCCCTGCTCTGTGTTTAACCAGCACTGTCAGAGCTGTGTAACTAAGCAAACAGTTACTTCCAGTTTACTCACAGCAGCCTACAAAGGGATTAAGTTAAAGAGAGAGAGAGAAGAGGATAAGACCTGTTTGTGGCAATTCACATTTTCATACACAGAGATGAAACACTGTGATGGAAAGTGCTGGATTGTCAGAGATCAGAGTTCAAGGAGCTCCTGGTCAAATGATTTAGTGGCAGGTGGTCCTGTGAGAAGCAGGAGGTTGGATGTGGTGATCCTGACAGGACCCTTGTGGCAGGAGATGTTCTGACTCCATGGCCTTACAGCTCAGCCCCAGCTCTGTCCCAGGGGCAGAGGCACCTCAGCTGTCACCAGGGCCACCAGGTGACCCTGTGGTGTGCCCAGAGGATGTCCCTGGCTGCAAGAGGGACTGGGGGATGTTGGCAGAGGGGACAGGGACAGGGGAGAGGAGCTGTGCCAGAGCAGGGGAGCTCAGGCAGCACAGCCTCAGCAGAGCCAAAGGACATCAGAGCCACCCATGCCTGTTCAGGTGACACTGGGGACATTGAAGGTTTGCACCAACATCCAGACAGAGCCACAGCCTGCCTTGAAGTGGGAGATGGGGTCAGCCCAGCCCCAAAAGGTCCTTTTTCAATCTTTTACAACCAATTTCTGGACCCTGCAGCAGTCTAGAGGCACAGCACTGGACAGGGAGACCCTGATGTCCAGGCTGTTGCTGTAAGAGCAGCCCCAGGGACACCATCCTTGGCTTCCCAGCAGGGACCATGCTGGGATCAGGGCATCTGCAGCACAGAGATGGTGGTTTGTTTGTCCCCTTTTCTAGGGCTGTGCTCCTCTGGGGTGGTTTTCCTCTAGCAAACCTCTCCCAGGGAATATATACAACAGGACAAGAGGAATTGGCCTCAGGTTGTGCCAGGGGTGGTTCAGGTTGGATTTTAGGAAAATTCCTTCATGGAAAGGGTGGCCAGGCACTGACCTGGGCAGTGGTGGAGTCACTATCCATGAAAGTGTTAAAAAAATACATGGATGTGACAGCTGGGGACATGGTTGGTACTGAACATGGCAGTGCTGGGTTGGACCCAAAGATCTGGGAGGGCTTTTCCAACTTTGGTGATTCTGTGACTCTGAAATACAAATCCCAGCACTCCTTGATACTCTGAAATGAAAATCCCAGCACTACTTGATACTCTGGATATTCTGAAATAAAAATCCCAGCACTCCATGATACTCTGGATACTCTGAAATGAAAATCCCAGCACTACTTGATACTCCAGATACCCTGAAATAAAAATCCCAGCACTCCCTGATCCTCTGGATACTCAGAAATGAAAATCCCAGCACTCCATGATACTTTGGATACTCAGAAATGAAAATCCCAGCACTCCATGGCATCCTGCATGTGCTGCTCCAGCAGAGCCTGGTGGCTGTGATGCCATGGGTGACACTGGAAGCAGCCAGTGGTGGCAGCTCTGTCCCAGCAGCCATCCTGCTGCCCCACATCAGGAACTGCAGCTTCCAATGGCTGCAAATTCCAGTGTGGGAACAGCCTGGGCCTGCTCTGTTGTCTCCTGGGACAATTTCCTTGAACAGATTAAAAAATCTCCCTTCCAATGTATATTATGGGATATCCTGAGCTGGCAGGGACCCATCAGGATCACAGAGTCCAACTCCTGGCCCTGTGCAGGGACCCCAAGGATCCCATCCTGTGCCTGAGTGCCTTGTCCAAGGAAATGGAATTTTAAGAAACTCTTTCCATCTGTGCCATTTTTACCAAAGTCAGCAAAATCTGCTATGAGCTTTATGAGGCACTTGGCACACTAATGGGTTTTTTCCTAGTTAATGTTGCCCATTCCTACAGGACTGGACACACAGGCAGCTCTGGGGAAGCCATCTGATCCTCTGGATCTGTGCCACTGCTGTGGCTAATTATCCAAATGATCCAAAGCCTCTCTGGCTAAAGCGTTTCCCTGACAACACGCTGGGTTCTGGAGGATGGCACTTGGGTGAGAGGAGTTTCTTCCTTCTGTGTGTGCTCTGAAACAACATTTAGGACACAGAAGATTGAAGACAATTATTTTTAACCAGTTCCACATTAGCAAATTCCAATTAATTGCCTTAGCAACACACTTAAAATGTTCCACTGGAGGAAGAGAAGTTCCTCCCCTCCTATTTCTGCTGCCTGCTGGTCTCCCTGCCAAAAATATTCCAACTAAAACAAGAAAGGAGGGGAAAAAAATAAATGATTGAAAATACTGAGGGAGGAAATCTCCATGAACTGACCTTGTTTGGAGGCAGGGGCTGCAGTGCTGCTGGAGGGGTGGGAGCTCTCCAGGGCTCCCAACGCCGTGGGAACGGGCTCGGGGACCTGGCTGGGCACCTGCTGGGGGACAGGGACAACACCATGAACACAAACAGGCAGCAAAGGGACAGGTGAGACAGGGGGGATGGAGAGGAGAAAGCAAAGGTGGGGAGAACAAAGAGAAAAAATAGAGAAAAGGTACACAGGTCAATTGGATAAATCCAAAAAGTTCATGGGAAAGGCAGCAGGAAAAGGGGAAGGAGATGCTCCCTGATAAGAACAGCAAGGAAGGGACAGCACAGCACTGATATCAATACTGGGCTGATATCAATGTACAGCACAGGTATCAATGCACAGCACAGGTATCAATGCACAGCACAGGTATCAATACTGTGCTGCTATCAATGCTGTGCTGATATCAATGTACAGCACTGTTATCAATGCACAGGACAGGTATCAATGCTGTGCTGGTATCAATACTGTGCTGGTATCAATACTGTGCTGGTATCAATACTGTGCTGATATCAATGTACAGCACTGTTATCAATGCACAGCACTGGTATCAATACTGTGCTGGTATCAATGCTGTGCTGGTATCAATGCTGTGCTGGTATCAATGCTGTGCTGATATCAATGCACAGCACTGGTATCAATACTGGGCTGATATCAATGTACAGCACAGGTATCAATGCACAGCACTGGTATCAATGCACAGCACAGGTATCAATGCTGTGCTGATATCAATGCACAGCACAGGTATCAATGCTGTGCTGATATCAATGCACAGCACTAGCATCAATCACTGCTTTGCCCTCCCAACACCTCTCCAGGAGCTCCTCCATGCAGGACACACCAAGGCTCCTGCATCCCTCTGTGACTTCAGTTCACCTTTGGGACCTGACTCCTTTCTCCACTGCTCCATTCTTTCAACCCCCTGAGAGATTCAGATCTATTATTGACTCCTCTGTGTACTCATCATGGCTGATGTGAGCAGGGTGGGATGAAGAGGGGACAGATGTAGCACACACAGCACTCCTGATCCCAGGGGGAAAATCACCCCAGCCTGGCAGTGCTTGGATGGAAAACATCCCCCAGCACCCCCCATGAGCAGCCTGGGGTGGGACCTGCAGGGCAAGGGGAGAGTAAAACCAGCTGGGCAGAAACCTGAGGGAGAGCAGGAGGAGCAGATTCCCCAAGAACATGGACTGGGATTTCTGTATGGAAGAACAAATCCAAAAGGCCTGCAAGGACTGAAAGAGCCCCAGCCTGTGGCAGACACACATAATTCAATATCTCCCACCAAACACTCACTTGGGCTCCAGAAAGTTGGCTAAAATCCTTTGTATTTAGAATCTCAGAATTTAAGGAAGACCAAGTTTGTGCCCCAGACTCAGAGGTGAGGCAGCTGCTGGAGTGACCACAGACAGGGCAATGCAGCTGCTCACAAAATCCCCTTAAATACACAATGGGGACCAGGCACAGAAGAAAATGGGACTAAATTTTTATTTCCAACCGCAAGTGGAAAGGCAGGCAGCTCCCTGCAGCTGTCTGCTCTCAGCCAGTTCCACATCCATGAACTTCTCTGAGCAGCCACAGGAAAAGGACTTTTTAATCACCCCTGATTGCAGACAGGCTCTCAGAAATCCATGCAAAACTTATTTCCCTATAAAAGGAAATGCTCTGGCAACCTGCTTCTCTTTCTGGGACTCTGTTTTTTCCTCCCATCTCCAGCTTTTTGCCTATTGCATCTGAACAGTGCAGGATAAAGAGGGAATTCTCTCCAAGACCTTATTTTTCACCATTTCAGGAAGATCAGGAAAAAGCACATCTGGAAAAATAAGAATGAAGATTTAAGTGGGGGTGAAGGGTTGAAGTTTTCCTTGGGATTGCTCCTCTTTCAGGAATGAGCCTGACAGACTGACTGGAGAATGAATGGATGGAGAACTGCAGCCCAGCCTGCAGCCAAAGGGAAGAAGCCAAAGAAAACCCAGCTCTACAAATGAGCAGGTTTCAAGAACACTTTCCCCTCACCCTCAGTGATCAGGATTTTCTTCTTTTATAAGAAAATTTATGGATGAAATCAGTGTGGAGAAAGGAAACTGTGATAAGAACCAACCTAAGCAGTGCAGTGAAGAAGAAACCTGTGAGGCCAGAAACTTCTTGGGTCTGGAAATGTATTTCCTTAAGAAATGTGGAAAACTTTTCTCTTGTAGGAATGATATTACAAATGAATAAATGGTCCTCATGCACTGAGCCTTGCAGCTGCAAAATGGAGCATTTAGAGAGTTTTTATGTAAAAAATCCCATTGAAAATTGCTCCCCTGATTTATGATGCTCCAAGGGTTGCTCTGGGTTATTTACCCCACCATGGCCTGGACACTGAGCAAACACAACTCTGACAAACTCACTGACACTTGCAAGAGTTTGGCCAGGAAAATAAGAGCAGTCACTCTTTAAAAAGTGATCTCCTGTGGAAGCCAATGCTGAGGCAATTCCATAATCAGATTCTGGCCCTGAGTTTTCTTTCTCTTCCCAGCAAAAACCAGAGTGAAAACAGAGTCTGGCTAGAAATGGATAAATCTTATCTCCATGTACCTCCAGCTTCTCTTGCAGGAGCTTTAAAGCACTTTACTTGCTCCAAGGCAATTCCAATACACTGCAGAGGCACTGGGAAACTCCACCTAAAGCACTTTTTGGTCAGTGCTGCTGAGTAAAAGGTGCAGGAAGGGCTCAAACCATGCAGATCATCCTGGCAATGCTCATCTTCTGCAAAATTCCAGTGATTTTTGGATGTTAAGCACAGTTCCAACAATTTTTTGATGTTCAGCACTTAATCTATTAAGAGAATAGGGTGCTTTGGGCTTGTGTAAGCTAAGTTTTGGTTTGAGTCTGTTAATAGAGTAATTAAAATCTAAAGAAAAAATGAAAATTTGGAAACTATTATTATTATTATAAAAGGGTTTCTTTTTCAAATGCAGAATTTGGGACAGGGAGTTGTCTCCAGCACTTCCTGAGGATGTTTCTTCCTTTGTGTTTGTGCCATTTAAATAATGAGATAGCAGATCCAGAGAAAGCAGTTCTATTAGAATTTGCTATAATTCTAAAAATCTCATTGGGCTGGGAGTCACTTTGATGCTGCCTTGTCAAGCCCTGAGGCTGCACATTCACATTTTGAGTGCTCAAGCACTGAAATCTCCCTGAGTACCCTGGTGAGAAGGGTTTGGTCCAGGTGTGAGCAGGGTTTGGGGTGAGCAGGATTTGGTCCAGTGGTTCAGGGTGAGCAGGATTTGGGGTGAGAAGGATTTGGCTTCAGCAGGGTTTGGTCCAGGGGGTCAGCAGGGTTTGGGGTGAGCAGGGTTTATCCAGGGGGACAGTGGGGTTTGGGGTCAGCAGGGTTTGGTCCAGGGGCTGAGCAGGGTTTACGGTGAGCAGGGTGTCATCCAGGGGTCACCAGGGTTTTGGGTGAGTAGAGTTTGGGTTCAGCAGGGTTTGGGGTGAGCAGGGTTTGGGGTGAGCAGGGTTTATCCAGGGGGTCAGTTGGGTTTGGGTTCAGCAGGGTTTGGTCCAGGGGGTGAGCAGTGTTTTGGGGTGAGCAGGGTTTGGGTTCAGCAGGGTTTGGGGTGAGAAGGGTTTGGGTTCAGCAGGGTTTCATCCAGGGGTCAGCAGGGTTTGGGTTCAGCAGGGTTTGGGGTGAGCAGGGTTTATCCAGGGAGTCACTGGGGTTTGGGGTGAGCAGGGTTTGGTCCAGGGGCTCAGGAGAGTTATTTGGGGTGAGCAGGGTTTGGGTTCATCAGGGTTTGGGTTCAGCAGGGTTTGGGGTGAGCAGAGTTTGGGTTCAGTAGGGTTTGGGTTCAGCAGGGTTTGGGTTCAGCAGGGTTTGGGTTCAGCAGGGTTTGGGGTGAGCAGAGTTTAGGATGAGCAGGGTTTGGGTTCAGCAGGATTTGGGGTGAGCAGAGTTTGGGTTCATGAGGGTTTGGGTTCATGAGGGTTTGGGGTGAGCAGGGTTTGGGGTGAGCAGAGTTTAGGATGAGCAGGGTTTGCGTTCAGCAGGGTTTGGGGTCAGCAGGGTTTGGGGTGAGCAGGGTTTGGGTACAGCAGGGTTTGGGTTCAGCAGGGTTTGGGTTTATGAGGGTTTGGGGTGAGCAGGGTTTTTTCCAGGGGGTGGAACAAACAACAGCAGCTCTGCTCCCTCTGCACTGTCCCAGGAGCTGCCCCAAGTCAGGAGCATCTCAAAAGTTATGGCTGAATATTGAGAATTTACTGACTGGAGCCTGTTCAAAACAGCACCACCCCCACCAGTGCAATTCCTGAGCACAGTTATTAAGGCATTATTTAATTTCATCCAAGATATTAAACGTGCTCCCAAGACTTGATTTAGAGAAGCTGTTGGGACAATAATGTTGAATTTCCTGGCTTAAGTGGGCTTAAATTTTCAGTTATGTTACACTAATGAACTTATTCTGGTGAGCCCAATTTCAGAGCTCTTCTGTGATTACCAAAAGTGGTTCTAAGCACCTCATCAAAAGGAAGGCTGGATATTAAACAATGGAATATTTGCATACCTTGGAGGAGATGATTGGACATCACTGCTGTGCTCTGCATCTAAATTACAGCTGATCAGAATTCAGGCCTAGTAACCTCCTCTTGAAACACATTTATTTCCTTCTGTTTGACTTAATTGTAGTGCCTTAAAATAGATTTCAGGATGTAAGAATGATCAGGTAATGCCTGGACTCACTGCACTGTGCAGGGATACCACAGGAAATCCTGGCTGGTTCCAGCTCTTCCCACTCCCAATGGGGAAGGTTGGGTAGGAAGAAGAAATGGGGAGATGATCTCACCAAGATTCCCACATTTGGCATCTCTGATGGAAAGAAGTTCACCTGGTGCTTTGCCTTGTCCTGGATGGAGACCAGAGGAGAAACAGTGCCAAAGCCCAGCGTGGTGCCTCCAGGGACACTGGGAAAGCTGAAACCCTGCTGGTGCCAGGGATCCCCAGGATCTCTCTCACTTCTCCCCAGTGATCCAGGCACATCTCCTGCAGTCCCCAGCTCCCCCTCCAGCACAGGGAGTGCTCCCAGACAGGGCTGAGCTCCTGCACAGGGCTTTCAGCAGAAAATCTACTCCCACACAGAGAGGAAGGGAAGGTTTGAGCTCAGGAAAAGCTGTTTCACCTTAAAAGCTTCCAAAAGCTGGTGACATCAAACAGGGAAGAAGGTGGAAGAAGGAGAAATCACATCCCAGCACCAGCTCTGCTTCACAGCCCAGGCTTCAGCTGGAGAACCTTCCTGACATCTAACCAGGGACTCAAAGGGGTCAGACTCAAAGGTGCATGACAAGAAGGGGTTTAAGACCTACAGAAAATGATGTGGAGTATTTTTTATATTTATAATTATAAAAACTTTATCATTATATTTATTATTAATAATAATTAATTAAAAATTTGTAATTATAATTATAAAAAATATTTATCATTTTTCTCTCATTAGCAAAAGGCATTGTTAATTTTGAACACCCAAAGAACAAATGTGTGATAACTTATTACAGTTCTATGAGAAAATTCCTGAACTCCAGATCTTCTGTTTAACTTAATTGTAGTGCCTTAAAATAGATTTCAGGATGTAAGAATGATCAGGTAAGTGCCTGGACTCACTGCACTGTGCAGGGATAACACAGGAAATCCTGGCTGGCTCCAGCTCTTCCCACTCCCAATGGGGAAGGATGGGTAGGAAGAAGAAATGGGGAGATGATCTCACCAAGATTCCCACGTTTGGCATCTCTGATGGAAAGAAGTTTACCTGATTCTAAAACAGCTGCACAAAGGCAGAAAGAGCAGTGATGCAACTGGAGGTGTGTGATCAATCACTGTGTGACATGGACCTTCCTCAGGTGCACAAGACTTAACAGAGACATCTCCTTTCCCACAGATATTTTGGCTGCTCTTTAACACTGAAAATCTACAGCTGACAGAAATCCAGGGAGGGGAAAGTACAGCAGGACTGGGGCTGCAGTGATCAAACCTGGGAAAACAGCATGGCTGGAGGACACTGATCCTCTGGGAGCATGTGGGTCTGTGGGATGGTCAGAGGGTGAGGACAGGCCCCAGGGGAGTCAATGCTGTGCTGGTATCAATGCACAGCACTGTTATCAATGCACAGCACAGGTATCAATGTTGTGCTGGTATCAATGCTGTGCTGGTATCAATGCTGTGCTGCTATCAATGCTGTGCTGCTATCAATGCTGTGCTGGTATCAATGCACAGCACTGTTATCAATGCTGTGCTGGTATCAATGCACAGCACTGGTATCAATGCACAGCACTGGTATCAATGCACAGCACTGGTATCAATGCTGTGCTGGTATCAATGCACAGCACTGGTATCAATGCACAGCACTGGTATCAATGCACAGCACTGGTATCAATGCTGTGCTGGTATCAATGCACAGCACAGGTATCAATGCACAGCACTGCTATCAATGCACAGCACTGTTATCAATGCACAGCACTGCTATCAATGCACAGCACTGCTATCAATGCACAGCACTGTTATCAATGCACAGCACTGTTATCAATGCACAGCACTGTTATCAATGCACAGCACTGCTATCAATGTACAGCACTGGTATCAATGCACAGCACTGGTATCAATGCTGTGCTGGTATCAATGCTGTGCTGGTATCAATGCACAGCACAGGTATCAATGCACAGCACTGATATCAATGCACAGCACTGGTATCAATGCACAGCACTGCTATCAATGCTGTGCTGGTATCAATGCACAGCACAGGTATCAATGCTGTGCTGCTATCAATGCTGTGCTGGTATCAATACTGTGCTGATATCAATGCACAGCACTGGTATCAATGCACAGCACTGGCATCAATCACTGCTTTGCCCTCCTCCAGGAGCTCCTCCATGCAGGGCACACACCAGGGGGTGGAACAAACAACAGCAGCTCTTCCTTACCTGAGGTGGAGTCGGGGTGGAGGTGGGTCTGACAATGGGGGGCGTGGGGTTCCTGCTGCCCCCTCCTGACATGATTTCTTCTGTTATGTCTTTGCCTCCCTGGTTTGGATCCCGGATTCGGATCTGCAGGATTGAAAGAATTACATTAACAACAAAGGAATAATTCCCACAAGTGTTCTGTCTCTGCTGCCCTGGTGGAGAGCAGCACAAACTCCCACCACAGCCAGCAGGAGATGCTCTGGGGTGAGCTGGTGCTCAGCAGCAGCACTGGGATGTGCCTTGGTTCCATGGCTTGGAATGCAGGGCATGTCATCCCTTCATCAACACCTAATTTAATCAAAACCTAATTGAATCATCAACCACACCAAGTTCAGTCTAAATATGTGCACCCTGTAATGTAAAATACAGGGGGACGTGAGTTTCCTGCAACTGAGAACAAGTGGGAGGCAGTCTAGGTACAAGCTGAGCTTGCCCAGTAGTGGAAAGGGCAAGAATGGAGAAAAGGCTGTTTTCTACCCTGGCAGGAAACTCCCTGACCTTGCCAACCCCCTTCTGGGAAAGGGGGAAAGCAAATCAGTCCCAAATTCCACCAAAACAGAGGGAATCAAACAAAAATACTGAGTGGAGGAAAGGGAAACTGAAAGAACAAACTCAAGTCCTTAGAACTCTGCAGCATGTAGGAAAAAAGTGGGATTTTTGAGTCTCTTCACAGCACCAAAATGGGAAGAAAAAAATATTTTCCAAAATAAACCACTGCAGAACACTCACTGAATCCTCAACTGACACTTGAGCCAATCCATGTCCCTGAGCAGGGGGAAGAGCCAGTGTGTCTGGGATAATGTGAAACAGCTTTTCATCTCCAGCAGAATCTGAAAACCCTGAAGACAGAGCTCTGTGTATCTGCCCACCTTCTCCAAAGCTCTTGGCTGAACTTGAGATTAATTCCATGCAGAAATCCAAGCAAACAACTCCAAGCAAACCAAGAGACACCATCACCCCTCCCAGGGCAGGAGTTCTGCTGGAAACCACTCTGGAATTAACTGTCCCATGGCAGGGGGTGGGAATGGTCCTGCAGGACCCTCCAAGCCAGCCCTTGTGGGATTCTGGGCTATAAAATCTGCAGAAGGGTTTTGTGACTTGTCAAACTCAGTTTGGTGGGATGGTGGCTTCACTCTGTACTCAGGGTGTTGAGTCTGGGCTTCTCTTATTTTTGATAAAAGAAGGATAAATGAAATATTTTAGCAAAAATATATTTTTTTGCTAAAATATTTCATTAACTCAGCAACAAGGACCTAAGAGTTGGCCCTTTCCTCCTCCTGACACAGAGTGAATGGCATTAAAAACAAGATTTCCCTGCCTGCAAGGGAAATTTGTAGTACTCAAATACTCAGCTCATGGTGGATGTGGGCATGTGCACAATAATACATTTAATTTTTCTCATTTCTCCAGTTGCAACACCAATTACCAAACTGAAACAGCACATTCAGAGAGAAGCATCTTGGCCATTTAAAATCCCTTTTCTGCCTCAAAGAACTCAGCTTGGCTGGCATGGAAGTGCCTTAATCCCAGCTGAGCGTGTCTGATCAGCTCTGCATTTCAATGGCAGCAGGGATCTGGGCATGTCGTGTTTGGGATGCTGAAAAGAGACTCCTGGGGACTGAGGAGGTGACAAAAAAGCTGCTGAGAGCAGCCACCAAAAAGGCCTTTCCTGCAGGCACAGCTCACACATTGTTCAGCTCTTCCTGTCTCCCCAATCAAGTGTCACCCCAGATCACCCTCAAAACTCCAAAGATGCAAATATTCTGCATTTTGAGACGTGTCTAAGTCCTTTTATTCTTTTCTACCCCCAGGAAACTGTTCTTTTAATGTTTCCAAAACACTCTCACACAAACACTGCTGTAATTTCCTTTTCAGTCCTTTACAAACGATTCATTCACAAGTTCAAGCCCACATCATCTTTTCCTGGTTAATCCTCCCATTCACCCCACACACCTCCACTGTTCCCCACATCCACCTGTAGATGGGTTTAAATTCCCTTCATCTGCCCCTCTCAGATTCCCCCCAGTGAACTAGAAAGAGAGGGAATGTGCTCTCCAAACCCATACCCACTTTGATAATGTGGTCAGGTTCTTTTAAGCCTGCAAATACATCCACAACCTCCTGGTTTTCCACCTTTTTCAAGGCATAATATTAAAAAATTTCTGATTTGCTACTTTGAACCAATTCCCAACATTCTCCCAAACTGCTGAGCTCACTCATTCCCACCTGGCTTTTTGGGAGCACAGGTGAGGACTGCAGGTTTGGGGAGACCATGCTGCTTTTGTTCACGTTTATTGAAAAATTATTTTCCTTTTTGACTGGCTGAGATGTCACAAACTCAGAGTGGACAGTGCTCATAGAAAAATGGAAACCAGCACTGTGCAATGTTTAATTACACTTCTGTCGCAGACATTCTTTGTGAAAAATCCTTTCTGTAGGATTTTTCCTTCTAGAGCTGAGAAGCTCAGTAACAAATGTAAACAATTATTATCTGCTGCTGTGGAATGCAACAGGTGCACCCATGGTTGGTCCCCTATAGATGTTTGGATTTACTGACCACTCATGGTGGAGCTGCTCTCACTCTCTGCTGAGACACAGACCTTGGTTATTCATTCTTTCTATCTCCTCCTTAGCATAGCCAGCTTCAGAAGAAGCCTCTTCTTTTCTATCTCTATGTAGAATAGTTATAATGCTATATATATATATCATAACATAATAAATCAAGCCTTCTGATCATGGAATCAGATCCTGACTCTTCCATCCTCTAAAAACCCCTGTGACCACTGACAAAACACTTCATCTCTTTGGGAATCACAAAATGACTGGTTTGGGGTGGGTGGGACCTTGAAGCTCATCTTAGAGCACGGGCAGGGATGGCTTCCACTGTCCCAGGCTGTTCCTGGTGCTGAGCCATCAGAGCTGCCTCCTGCCCATGGATCAGGTGTCAGGGGAATGTGTAAGGTGCTGCTGGGTGTTCTCCTTTCCAGGCATGGATGCTGGATGAACTGAGTGCCTGCACTTGCCTCTGGCACAACCTGATCTATTCTTCAGCTGGACTAACCTTTAACTGGGTATGAAAATCTGGATTGTGCCTGGAACTCAACCAGGAGGTCTCTGCATCTCAGGCAAAGGGTGAAATCCAGCCTGGTCTTGGACACCTCCAGGGATCCAGGGGCAGCCCCAGCTGCTCTGGGCACCCTGTGTCAGGGCCTCCAGTGAAGGTGAAGAGCATTATTCATGTCCTTGCAGCTCCCCCCAGGACAGAGCTCCCCACTCACCGTTTTCTTCTCTCTCTTGGCAGGCGGCGGCTGCTGCTGCTGCGTAGGCACAATGATGGGAGCAGACTGGTACACGGGCTGGCTGGGGTAGAAGGGAGTTCCTGGGGCAGCAGGGACACAAACCAGAGGGACAAGGTCAGCTCAGGACACACAACCAACGCCACAGGTGCAGCTGAGCACAACTTCCAGCATCCCTCTGGGAGGGCTGGGCTTGCTGGGCTCCACTGCCACTGAACAGAAGCTGATGCTCCATCAAACAAGAGATTCAGGCACCATTTCTTATTTGATTTCCATGACCCCAAATTGGCCATGTACATCATTGGGTTTCAGGATGGCAAACTTAAATTCATTTTTGGTTGGTTTTTCTTGCTAGAACATGATGCAGAAGGTACAAGGGTTGATCTTTGCTGTTTATAGCTTAGTTTTCATTATTATTTCATCTTTCCCTTATGGTATGTAGTCTCTATTGTGCCAGTGGTGTCTTTTCTATTGCTTATACTGGGACTAGTAAATGCTTTGGTTGGGTGTGAGGAGTAGCTTTGTTATTCTGAGCTATGTCTGAGAGGCTGTGGACACCACAGAGGCACTGCAAGAGCATCCCTGGGCTCCTCTGCCTGACAAACAGCAAGGTTTTCTGCTGGATTTGCTGCTGGTTTATCAGGGGTTTTCTGCCTTTGTAGAGAAATTCAGTCTAACCAATACAAACAACTTGTGAGGTCAACTGCAACCTATTTGGAAGCAAAACCAGCAAATTTAATTATGAGCAATGTTCCTCTCATGCTGCAACACACAAAAAGCACAACCACGGTGATGAGTGCAGAATTACACCAGTGCTGGTCACATTCCCAGCAGCCAGTGTGGTTCATTATGGTTTTCCCAGTGGAATGAGAGTGGCTCAGTGAATAACCAAGTGCTTCAGGATCACACCAGAGATCAGAGTGGCTCAGCAGAGCTGCCTCCTGCCCATGGATCAGGTGTCAGGGGAATGTGTAAGGTGCTGCTGGGTGCTCTCCCTTCCAGGCATGGATGCTGGATGAACTGAGTGCCTGCACTTGCCTCTGGCACAACCTGATCTATTCTTCAGCTGGACTAACCTTTAACTGGGTATGAAAATCTGGATTGTGCCTGGAACCCAACCAGGAGGTCTCTGGATCTCAGGCAAAGGGTGAAATCCAAGAAAGCAAATTAAACCAGCCCAGCACAGCCTGATCTGCAACTCCAAGGATGCATTCCTCCTGCTGAGAGCTGGAAAGCCCCAGCTCAGAGCAGGCTCCCTGTCTGCACCCTCAGAGAGGGAACTCTTCTCGTGCAAGAGTTGGCATCAAGGAGCTCCAAGTGACACTCCTGGGTGGGCTGAATCACTCCAGAAATGTCTCACTTTGAATGCCAGGGTCAGCAGAGCCACTGCAGATCTGGCCTCAAAATCTCTATCTGCATCTCTGCAGGCTGGGAATCAAAAATTACTGTCCAGAGCAGCTGTGGCTGCCCCTGGATCCCTGGCAATGCCCAAGGCCAGGCTGGGCAGGGCTGGGAGAACCCTGGGACAGTGGAAGCTGTCCCTGCCCATGGCAGGAGGTGGCACTGGATGGGATTTAAGGTCCCTCCAAGCCAAACCATCCTGGGATTTGCTGATTCTATGGACTCTGCTGATGAGCAGTGTCCAAGCAGAGCCTGGGTAAGGAGAGGAACAGGAGGAGCCTGGGATCCTGCAAGGTGTGAATTCCCTTCAGGGGCAGCCTCCTAGAAACCAGATCTAACCACACCACCTGGATTGTGATCCCTGCTGGAGAGGCAGCTCCAGCAGAACTCAGGGAACAACTCTCCCTTTATGAAAAGTAGTTTTAAAACCCAAATCCTGAAAAAAGTAACTTCTGGGAAGAAGCAGCTTCTGTGACAAGCCAAGTGCATTTGCCAGTGTCACACTCTCTGCTCTGCTCCCTGCCTTTGATCCCTTCCAATTCTTCAGCACCCAAATTTATTCTCTCTCCTACCCACTGATCACTTCAAGGTCTTCCCCGTGTTGTACAGAAACTCCCTGACATCAGAGAATGATAAACTGCAAAACTGAATTATAAAACTGCACTGTCCATCTTCACAAGTTTTGCCTTCCTCTGTATTTTTCCTCATCCCCTTCTTTAGGTCTTGTCCAGCTGCAATGGTTTGGACACCCAGCAGCCACACTGGCTGCAAGCCCTGTGCCTGATGGAAAAGGCACTGCCAGCAGCACTGTCCATGCCTGAAAAGCAGATTTAGCTGCTCCCCAAACCTGGCAGCACCTGAGCATTGCCAGTCCCTGCACACAGCAAGGGAGTGACAGCAGGGAAAAGTGGGGAAGTACAGGAAAATCCCTGGTGGAACCTTCCCTGCCTGGAAAACTCTGCAGGACAGAGAGCTCTGGCTTCACCCACTGATGCTCCACAGCTGCAGAAACCTAAAGCTGGGACTGAAAGATTCCAAGATTTTCTGCAAAAACTCAGGTGCTTCCAGGAGAGGAAAGGAGCTGGAAATGAACCTTTTCCTAATTGCAGGAGTGAAGACAGATAAATGGTACCAAGCAAGCAGGAAGTAAGAAAGCAGAACTGTAACAGCACAAAAAATGAGGAATACTGGGCAATTTCCTCATCTAGTGGATCAGATTTGAAGAACCATTACAATATTTCTTCTATTTTCTCTAGGATCAACCACTAGGAAGTAGCTGCCCTGTAATTACCCTCTCTCCTATTCTGAAATTGCATTACCAGGTTCAAGGGCTTCATGACAACTTTTCAATAATTCCTATGAGTTCCACATGGACCAGATAAATAAGAGAAGGAAAAGAGGAAAAATAAGAATGATGCACAGGGAAGCTATTGGGGTTTTCTCTCCCTTCAAAGGGGTCTCTGTGTGTGAAGAGCAAACTGCAATTCTGCCAAGGGAGCAGGGTTGTTACTGGTCAGCCTGGAAGGGAATCAGTCACCCCAAAGCTCCAAAATTCCAGCAGAGAATTCCCATGGGAGCCTGAGAATATCTCTGCTCCCAACAGGCTGCAGAATGTGAGTGGGCAGGGAGCAGGAGTGAGCAAATGCCAAGTTTTGGTCTCTGCAGGGGTTACAGACTCTTCCCCTGGATTAAATTATCTTGGCAGCATCAGTCCAGGGAAGAACCTACATGGCTTGTTCTTATCCCCCAGCACACAGCAAACAAGAAGCACTGGGATAAGAACTGCTAAATGCTGTTAACTGGCAATGCCAGGCATGGCACAGTGAAAACCAGCACTGCCAAATGTACCCACAATACCTGAACAAATAGTAATGACTGAGCAGGGACTGACAACCAGCCCCAGTGCTGCTCACAGGTGATCCTGGGCAGCTGCAGCCTCTCCTGACACACTCACACAAACAACACTCTGGGATTTTTCAGGAGTGAATAATCAGGGCTGTGACACCACCAAATTTAGCAGCTATTTCAAGTTCAAACAAATGCTAATCCAGCTTGTTATTATAAATCTTCAGCTTGACAACAGAAAAAACACAGCAAGAACAGACTGTAAGCAGTCTCCAAGCAGAACTCACCGTAGGCATTGGGGAATTCTCCAGGACCTGGGCCTGGGTAGAAGGGTCCTGGTCCTGGGGGCTGCACAGGATATTGCTGAGGTGGCCCAACGTATGGGGGGCCACTGTGACGATACTGGGGGGACAGAAACAGCCATCAGACACTGCACAAGGACTGGGGCAAGCTGCACCTGAGCCCCCTGACCAACAGGCATCTGATCCTCATGCTGGTAAATGACAACTTTGGGCAGCACAGAATTATGGATTGTTAAGGTTGGAAAAGATCTTTAAGATCGCTGAGGTCACCACTGACCATGTCCCCAGGTGCCACATCCACATCTGGACACTTCCAGGCATGGGGACTCCACCACTGCCCTGGGTATTCTCTGCCAGCAACTGGCCACCCTTTCCATGAAGGAGTTTTCCCTAATATCCACCTAAATCTCTTCAAATGTTAGTGCCAAAATAAGGTAAAGCCAAGGCAGGGAGGACACAGGAGCTGAGGCAGAACAGAGCCCCTGCCCTGATTGCAACACTGTGTTATGAGGCCCAAGGTTCTGGGGTGCCTGTGGAGCCACTGTGGAGTCAAATTAGGTATTAGATCAAATTAGGTATTTTGAAAGCATTAAATATTTAGCCCAGTATTTAGTCCAATATTGGACTAAATTTAGTCCAATGTCCAAGGCATTGGTTTCCTACTGTATTTGAGGGAGGCCTGAAAGAGGTGATTGGCTCCTACTGCCCCCATGCACAGAACAAATACTTTATACAGAGAAAGGACAGAGGCTGAACCACAGAATCCTGCAATCATTTAGGCTGGAAAAGCCCCTGCAATCACCCAGTTAAACTGTTCCCCCAGCACTGCCAAGCCCACCCCTAACCCTTGTCCCCAGGTGCCACATCCACGTTTCTTCAACACTTCCAGGGATGCTGGCTCCACATGGGCAACCTCTGCAATGCCCCATCATGAAGGAACTTCTCTCAATACCTCATCTAGACCTGCCCTGGCACATGATATTCAACCACCAGCCTGATTTCACAGACACATCCCACACCCTCCTGGTGACTCCTGAGACAAACCCCATGCATCAAACACTGCTCTGCAGCTCCTCAGGTGCCTGGGTGCTGCATTTACCTGTGGGATACAGTACTGGGGGCCCTGAGGCATGGGGTAGGGCATTGGCAGGTGGTTCACCATCATGATGTGCTGGTTGGTTTGGTACACGGCAGTCGGGGTCTGCGCTCCGGGACGGATGGAGGGGCTGCTGTTCTGGATGGTGGCTCTTGGAGGCTGGATCTGAGGCCTCTGAAAAAACTAGGAGAGGGAAGGGAGAGAGGAGAGAAAACAAAGAACTGGTCAGACTTCCTGGGAAATAACTGGAAATATCCTTACAATATTAGAGTTATGGTGTTAGTTTCCAGGGGTTGCCACACTTGCAGAAAACTGCAGGACAGTCCTTGCTCCTCTGTCAACAGCAGGGCCATCTATGGCTTTCTATTTTACAAGGTACAGACAGACAAGAAACTTTACAAACTAAGAATTATTAGTTTGTATCCCCTAAATTTTACAGCTGAACCTTCAGAGCCAACTTTAGAAAAATGAAATTGTCTAATTTTCTTTTTATAAGGTGGGCTGGCTGCTAAAAAACCCCACCTTTATAAATGCCCCAGGGAAATAAAACATCAAGGCAACTGTTCCAATTTATCTCCAGAAGAGCTAAAAATCCAGAATTTCACAGAGATCAGAGGCACCTCGTGCCTGTCCTTCACATCCAGGTCACCTGTCCTGCCCTGTTTTCCAAAGGGTGGCAACCAGGGTGGGCCCACACCCTTGCACCACGCTGGCATCAGGTGCTGCCCTGGCAGATGGGCCAGGCCCAGGCAGCCAAGCAAGCCCTGGCAGAGACCCATGCCCACCCTCCTGTGCTGGGATGGGCACAGGGCTGGCTCTGGCTCTGCCCCTGGGATGGGCACGGGGCTGGCTCTGCCCCTGGGATGGGCACGGGGCTGGCTCTGGCTCTGCCCCTGGGATGGGCATGGGGCTGGCTGGCTCTAGATCTGAACCCAGGATGGATTTGAGGCTGGCTCTGCACCCCAGGATGGGCACTGGGCACAGGGCTGGCTCTGCCCCTGGGATGGGCACTGGGCTGGCTCTGGCTCTGCACCCCAGGATGGGCACTGGGCTGGATCTGCCCCTGGGATGGGCACAGGGCTGGATCTGCACCCAGGATGGGCACAGGGCTGGCTCTGGCTCTGCCCCTGGGATGGGCACTGGGCACAGCCCTGACTCTGCCCCTGGGATGGACATGGGGCTGGCTCTGCCCCTGGGATGGGCACTGGGCACAGCCCTGACTCTGCCCCTGGGATGGACATGGGGCTGGCTCTGCCCCTGGGATGGGCACGGGGCTGGCTCTGCCCCTGGGATGGGCACGGGGCTGCTGCCCTGGCTCTGCCCCTGGGATGGGCACAGGGCTGGATCTGCAGCCAGGATGGGCACTGGGCTGCAGCCCTGACTCTGCCCCTGGGATGGGCACTGGGCACAGGGCTGGCTCTGCCCCTGGGATGGGCACAGGGCTGGCTCTGCCCATGGGATGGGCACGGGGCTGACTCTGGCTCTGCCCATGGGATGGGCACAGGGCTGCTGCCCTGGCTCTGAGCTCCCAGCTCAGGAGGTGAGGGAGGCACCACACGCTGAGGCATTCACTGACAGGAGTGACCAGGTGAGAGACACTGATGCCATGCAGAACCAGGAGTTGGAGTTACCTGTATAGGTCTGAATCCTCCCTTCAATAACGAAGCAAGAAAGCAGCAGGAAACAGAAAGAAAGCCAATGGAACAGCTTACAGATCAACAGGAAGGAATAGGATACAACATGCACCCTAAATGCACACAGCTGCAGTCAGCTTCTGCCCTGCCCTGACTCATCCCTTCCAGAAACAGCAGGAAAAGACCCTGAGGGGCACCATGGACTCTGCTGCCACAACCCCACAGGGGCAGAACTCTCCTAGGAAAGTTTCACATCCAAGTATAAAAGTTAAAAAAAAAAAAAAACAAACAAAAAACCCAATCAAACCATGATTTATGATTTACTGCATGAAATGTGACACTACAGAAAGACTTTGTGTTTCCTCTGTTCCTAAAACATCAAATATTTCTCCTTCTGGTCTCTTTCAGTGGTACAGGGAGAGCAGATAAAGCAGAAACCCCAGCTCCAATAATGGATTTCTCTCCTTTTCTGCACCATGACTGGGAGGGGAAGAAATGTCACATATTTAACTGTTCAGTAAAAAGTAATTATAATAATTAGGCCACCACACATCCCACTGAATCCTGCTGGCTGCTGGGCAGTGATGTGCTACAGGGAGTAACTGTGCCAGGAGGAGTGAGAAAAGAAGAGAGGGAATGAAGGGATGAGCTGGGATTATCCACCCCAGGTTTGGGGAGGAAGTTGTGATGTCTCTGTCCTCAACATGACAATGAGCTTAAAACATCCATCCTGGTGCTGCTGAAACCTTCATGAGCTGCTCCCCACAGCAAACAATCTCTGCAGGGAAGCCCTGGATGACTCTTTGAGATAAGCAGATGTTGTTAAGGTGAGCACAATGATTTATGTCCAGCCCTGTCAACCTGCATGAAGAGCTGTCCCCAGCACGCTGGAGGTGTCACCTGAACCAGGAGAAGAGAATTGTTTGGGGAGGAAAGTTTGGAAGTGAGGGTGGAGAAAAATGAGAAGAACAGCAGCCCACCATGGTCCTGCTCTGATAAAACCTGTGTGGGGCTGTGAGATTTGGGAGAGATGCAGGAGTGTGGCATGAGCAAAGCACAGGTGCTGAATTTATGGTGAGAATCACCAGTTTGTCATTTTTTGATATCCAAAGACACCAAAAAGTGTAAAAGTCTTTCTGTTTTCACTGAGTAATGGTCATTTTTAAGCAGCACATGCCTCGCTGAGGGAGGGTTGGAAAAACTGAATAAGCCCCACACAGATGTGTGTTCATGCAGAGTGAAAAGGGCTGGAGGCAGAAGTGAGACCTCTCTCCATCATCAGCACCTCCATCCACAGGGCAGGGCAGGAAACACCCAGTGCCAGAGATGGGAGACTGCACCCATGGACTCTGCTCCTCCTGTTGCACCCACAGGGCTGCAGGGAGCACCCAGGGGACACCCCCAGCACAGAGAGCCCTTGGACAGGGCCTGCAGGAGCACCCAGGACCTGCAGGAGCACCCAGGGAACACCCCCAGCACAGGGAGCCCTTGGACAGGGCCTGCAGGAGCACCCAGGGAACACCCCCAGCACAGGGAGCCCTTGGGCAAGGCCAGCAGCTCCTCCCAGGGCCTGCAGCTGCTCCCTGAGGCTCCCAAGGGACTCCTGGGGGTCCTGCACTGCAAACCTCCTGCCCACCCCTCTGCCCTTCCTGGCCATTTCCCCTTCAGTCACTGCTCACACACCCCAACCCTGCCAAGTCCTTTTATTTACCATCATCTTCTTCATTTTCTTCCCCAATCACTGCGTGCCCAGTTATAAAATCAATGATCAATGTGTCACCAAGGAAAAGCAGAGATCCAGTGTCACAGACATGTTTTATGAAAAATCCTTTCCTTAGGATTTTTCCTCCTGAGAAGCTGAGAGGCCTCAGGAACGAAATGTAAACAATGGTTATCTGCTGCTGTGGAATGCAACAGATGGATCTGTGATTGGTCTCATGGTTGTTTCTAATTAATGGCCAATCACAGTCAGCTGGCTCAGACTCTTTCTCTGACCCACAAGCCTTTGTTATCATTCTTTCTTTTTCTATTCTTAGCCAGCCTTCTGTTTAAATCCTTTCTTCTATTCTTTTAGTATAGTTTTAATATAATATAAATCATAAAATAATAAATCAGTCCTTTTGAAGCATGGACTCAGATCCTCATCTCCTCCCTCATCCTCAGACCCTGTGAACAGGGTCACACTCCAGGACAGCCCCAGCCCCCTCTGATCCCCCAGCTCTGCTTTTCATGGGTTTGCCATGAGCTCTGTATTTCCAGGCCATGGCTCCCAGTGCCAGGAGTGCTCCCCTGGACCCCAAAGCTGCACCAGAATAGAAATTAGAGGTAAGAGCCTGAAAACAAACCTGTGCTAAGCTCAGCCTGGCAAACATGGGCATTATATTTTTTTCCCAGGCTCATGGCTGGATTTGTGATGGGTCCATGGAGCCTGGGGGGGAGGTTTGGAGAATGGAAGCAAAGGGGAAGTTCAAGTTGTCACCCAAGCTCTGCACTTCACTCAAGCTTCTCATGCCCCTGTTATTAATTTTTAGAGGAGGAGGTGCCTGCATGGTCAATGCAGCAGGAACTGAGGAGCTGCAGCCCTGAGATGTGAAGATCAGAGAATTGTGGAATTGTTTAGGTTGGAAACATCCCCTAAGATCATGGAGTCCATCCCTACCCCATGTCCCCAGGTGCCACATGCACACATTGTGTGAACACCTGCAGTGATGCTGACTCCACCTCTTCCAGTGCCTGAGCCCCCTCTCCCATGAAGGGATTTTCCCAAAATCCCAAACCCTCCCTTGGTGCAGCTTGAGGCCATTTCCTCTTGTGCTGTCCCTGCTGCAGGAGCAGGAGCTGCAGCACAAACCCCAGGTCCTGCTTCCCCAGCTCTTTGGCTGGCTCAAGGCAAAACTTGTTTCCCTCCCCTCTGACTCCCTCTGTTTTATTATTTACTAAATCATGAAGGGAAAAAGCCCTTTTGGGTATGTAGAAGTGGCAGCTCCTTCACACACTCATGGATGCAGACAGGGAAGTGACTGCAGCAGTTTCCCATCTTGAAATACCCCAAAAAGCTACAAAATGGTCAGCTGGGTCAGTTCAGGGAGTGAACTCCCAACCACAGCAGCATCCAGCCAAGCCCATTCAGTTACACCCTGAGGAACTCAAGCAACCCCAAGCTAAAACTGGAATAAACTCCACCAGCAACCTCAAGTGAGAGGCTGAGCCATGAGCAGCAAACCCATCTCAAACACAGTTCAAGTCAAAAGGAAACAACCACATTTCAATTTGTATTTCTGTTTTTAATCACACCAGCCTCTTCTGAGCACCCATTTCTAAAATAAACCCCACACTCCCCAAGTCACTTCATAAGTGAAGGGTTTTTAGGCAGAATCAAATGTAACAAAAATTTGCATTTTGGAGCTCAGGTTAGAAGAAAACTGCTGTTCTCAACTGTGCTTTGTGAGGATCAGAAGCAACAAAGTGACTCCACAGCCTCACTCAGAAAGAAAAAACAGAAAGTTTGTGCAGGAAGTGGGAAATGGAGCAGCAATTCCAGCAGGGAATAGCTCCATGTGCCACAGCATTTGGGGAAAAAGCACAAGCTGACAGTGTATTCCAAAATACTGCCCAGAACACTTTGAGGGGCTGTTCTCTGCCTCCTGTGAAGTGAGGCTTTCCTGCAGATTCTCAGTGTGTGCTCTCACAATCAGGGATTACTGATGCACACTTCACTTCCAGTCTGAACTGCTGCAATTATTTCATTTCCCTTCAGCCACTATTTAACACCCCAGATCTCTGCTATTTTCTCTCTCACAGTGGGCTCACATTTCCCTCAGCATTAACTGGCTCCAACTCCCACTGTACCTGTCCAACTCCAGGGCAGGCATTTCCATCCAGGAAAAGCCCAGCTCATAAAGCTGCCATTCAACTTCAGGTGCTTAAATCATGCTCATTTGAGGACCTTAAAGATCTAATAATTACAGGCAGTAACATTGAAGAACAATCCATTATTTGCCTGAAGGAAACCCAGAATCAATACCAGGCACATGTTAATAAAAGCTGGGATGGACACAGGGAATTGCAAACCCCACAGTGCTGCTGCTGCCTTCAAAGGGAAGGTGGAGTTGCTGCAGTAAATATTAGCCCTGCTGAGGCCAATCTACTTATTTAGCATTTTCTAGCTTATGAATCTCAGTCTCAAAGCTCTCAGCTGGTGTTACACAGTTTAACCAAGTTTAAAAACTCTCCTGTGAGGATAATTATTTCTGTTGGTCTCGAGCACCCCGTGAGTGCTGGGTTCAGGATGAAATTGCTCCCACAGCTGTGACTCTCCTGCACATGCCAGGGGCCAAAATCCCAGTCTGCACCCCCAGTCCACACCATGGGTGTTTTGGGTTAAAGGAAACAAAGAGCTCATCCACAGCCCAGGTGTCCCTGTGCCTGTCCTGGTGCAGCACATGACAGATGTAACTGGGAATAAAGCCTGGGATATTTTCCTCATGGTGACAGCTTCTCACAGATCATGATAAGCAGATTGAAATGTAACAGAGACAAAAATCTAACTGTGATAAAATCAGGAAAACACTTGGAATTTACAAGCACAGTAAGGGCAGGGCCATAACCGGGTCCAAGGGAAAGTTTTGGATCCCATTCTGACAGAGTGGTGGCCAAGTCCCACCAGTAAAGCTCCAGTCATGGGAATATTTCCTCCAAGGCTGTGCTGCCTTAAGACTCAAGGGCCAAAACCTGCCTAAAGAAAGCTCAGTAAATTTTAGGAGAGCATGAAATGGCCCCAGTGAACACATCCCTGAGGAATGACCCATGGAGGGACCAAGGAGCTGCAGAGCAGGAATGCACTCCTGTACTGTGCAGTACAAACACTGACCTGAAATTAAGGTCACCAACAAAAGCATCTAAACAAGGTCCTGATGTCCCCATCGTCACCCAGGCTGTCCCTGCAAGCATTCCTCTGTCCCTGCCTGTCCAGCCATGCACAGAAATCACTGTCACAAAGGTCCCATGCCACCTCTGCCTGTGAGCCCACAGCTGCAATGGCCCTTTCTACTCCTCCTTCTGCCCTGGCTCCAGCTGCCCTGCTGCTCCCTGAGCTGGGAGGAACAAGGATGATGGGGATTGTGGGGCTGTGCCCACCCAACACCTCCCTGCTCTCCCCACACTGCTCATCCCTGTGTTCAACTGCTCAGGAATGTGACTGAAGTGAGAACAGAATAATTCCCTGGAACAAACCTTCCATGCCTCAAGCCCCTGTCCTGACACCACAGGATTAATGGGGTTTTTTCCCTATTATCTTGTGGAAACAACCTGCCTCTTCCAAGCCAAAAGAGTTCTGGGAGAGCTCCCCTGCCTTGTCCTGCCTCTCCTCCTCTTTGCCACCAGCAATGCCACCTCTGCTCCCTCAAAACCTACAAGAAGCATCAAAATCAGTTCCCAATGATGTGTTTTGGCAGAGAGGAGTGTAGGAGCTGAAGACAAATCCAGACCCCCTGACTAGGACCGACAGCCATCTGTCCTGACACTGGAGAAGCCCCAGCTCTGCCACCCCTGAGTTCCATGAGCCACAGCTATTCCTAAATTTCCTTCTTAATAATGAAATGGTTCCTCACAAAGTCCAAGTGGTGCAACAGGAACACTAAAAGTTTCCTACAGGTCTTTTGTGGGCTAAGTGAAAAGGACACTGAGCAATGCCATGGTGACAGATAACCAGGTGCATCACACAACAAAGGCAGGGAACTTGTTTGCTTTGCTCCAAGGTGACATCTTCAGGAAGCTGAAACCACTGACTCGTTTGGGGAACACTCAGAACACGTTTTTAGTGCTGTGAGAAGGCAGGGGAAGCCCACAGGTCCCTGGCAATGCCTGCCCTGGGGTGTGGGTGGTTAATGGCAGCGGTGACCCGGGGGGTCAGTGTCACTCAGGGTGCAGGGGGCTGTTAGCAGGGTTAGGCACGTGCCAGGAGCTACTGCAGGGCTGCTTTCCTCCTCTGGGTTAGTGAGTGAGTCAGCTCCACCCCCACCCCCCGGGTAATTAGTGCAGGGTGATAACGAAGGGGCAGGTACTGTACCTGGTGATGGGCAGGTCGAGGCCCCGCTGCAAACTGAGGAAAGGCGGGAGAAACAAACACAAAAGGAAAGGCACAAAGAGTCAGAAACACCACAACGAACCAAAATGTCACACTCTATGCAAAAATAAACCCACAGAAAATAAAATAACAACGACACAGTCAAAAGCTTTGCTGCAGGACAGCGACACACAGGGGCTGAGGTGTCACGAGGGACATTGGAGGGACATTGCTACGGGCACTGTGCTGGGGCTGCACAAACAGCCAGGGCTGCCCCGGGCCCCAAAGGCTCTCAGGGGTGCAGGCAATCCTCACCCTGCCTGGGAGGAACACACACAACCAAAAAACAACTGAAAACGAGCAGCATGGAGATTCTGAACTGTCTGAGCTGGAGGGAAATGGTCAGAGCAGCTGGGCTGGAGCTGCTCCGGGGCTTTGGGGGAGCTGAGGATGGAACCCCAGGGCTGGGAGGAGCCAGGGAGGGACAGGGACATCCTGTACAGGGACATCCCTGCATGGGGACATTCCAGGATAGACAGACCCCTGCACGGGGACATCCCTGCATGGGGACATCCCTGCATGGGGACATCCCTGCATGGGGACACCTCTGCATGGGGACATCCTGCACAGGGACATCCCTGCATGGGGACACCTCTGCACAGGGACATCTCTGCACGGGGACATCTCTGCACAGGGACATCCCTGCACAGGAACATCTCTGCACAGGGACATCCTGCACAGGGACATCTCTGTACGGGGAGACCTCTGAAAAGGTACATCCTGCACAGGGACATCCCAGCACAGGGACATCCTGCATGGGGACATCCCAGGATAGAGACACCCCTGCACAGGGACACCTCTGCACAGGCACATCTCTGCACATGGACAACTCTGCATGGGGACATCCTGTACCAGGACATCCCTGCACGGGGACATCCCTGCATGGGGACACCTCTGCACAGGGACACCTCTGCACAGGGACATCCCTGCACAGGGACACCCTGCACAGGGACATCCCAGGATAGAGACACCCCTGCTCAGGGACATCCCTGAGAGGCAAAGAACAGCCACTCCTGGCACAGCCACCCCTGCCACTGCATTTCCAGCTGAACCCCCACACTGGGGTGACAGCACAGTCCCTGTGAGGGGTGGCATGTGTCACCTGTGTCACCTCTGAAAGCCAAGGCCCAGCCCATCCCAGGCAGTGCAGACTGGCTGGAGAGCAGCAGGTCCTGGGTCCCAGCCCTGAGCTCAGCCACTGAATCATCTCCCACTCACTTGGGCCACAAGCAGAGGAAAACAACCCCAATTTAACATGCTCAGCTGACATTAAAAGCATTTCCCAAGAAGGAACTGATTGTTAAAATAGAAATAAAAATGAATGCAAGAAATGGAAAATATAAATAAAGATGACAAGGTACCCACTTCCAGAGCTGAGTTAGGTGTTGAAACCCTTAATTCTCAGTGTTAGAGCAGAGCTCCACTATGAGAGCAGAGAATTCTACAGAAAAGAGCTCCAAGATTTAACTGCAGTGATCACAGTGGATTTTAGCCATCAACTGCTGTGCTGGCTCAGCACAGCCACCTCTGCTCACTCAGGGGCTCACTGTGGTTTACTCTCTGCCTCACAATGCTGATCAAAACTGGCTACTAATTAGTGACTTTCTTAATAAGTTGATTTTCTATATGGAAAAATGGGCCTGGGTTCACTTGCAGCCCTTACAGCTCCTCTAATGCCATCAAACATGAAGCAAAGCATAAATATTGACTGGTCCATTTGATCTTTTCCTTTATAAACACTTAAATTGCCTAGATTTCAAGATTTCCAAGAACTGCTCTGCTAATCCTGGTGTTTATATGTTCCTTCTACCTTCACCTCATGGTGGCACTTGCTGACACTTGGATGAAAGTCATAAAAACCTTCAGAAATGAGTAAATATGGACACAGAGACTGATCCTGGGACAAGAGTTTATTAAGAATGACCTGCACTGGTTCACCAAATAGTTTTCTCACCCTGGAAAATTCTCCCTAAGCCTTACAATGAAGAGTAAAAAAGCAAAGCATGGTCACCTTGTAGAACTAAAAAGCTGTAATTTCTACTTTAATGAAACAGAAGAACTCAGAGCCTCTTGGCATTCTCCCAGTGGCTCTGTGGATGAGGAGAAACAGGGACCTGGATGAGTCTCCAGAGATAAAAGCACTTCAAGTCCTCATTTTCCCAAAGAATTTCCCCTAAACCAGTTCAAACATCTTATGTTTGGGAGAAGGGACCAAAGGTACCCAGGGAGGGCTGAGCCTTTCCCTAGGGCTGCACATTCTGTGTTAGACACCAGTGAAAGAAAACAGCCAAAAAGAGAATGCTGGGATGCAGAAACCTTGAACTGCTTCACTTCAGGGCCAAGACATCTCCCTCATCCCTGCTGCACAGAAAAGATTTGTTCTCACTGCACCTAAAACAAGAGCTGGAAGTTTATATCTGGAGAAGTCAAAGTTTATTCCATGGTGGAAATTGATGTGTGTTACAAGAAATAAAATAAAAGCTCCAAGTTAGTGAAAAATGCCCTCATCTATTTTGCACTGGTCACCACTGGCTCTTCATTTTATTTTTTTTTTTTTAATAATTTTGTTTGATAGGAATTATTCCTGTTAATAGCTGTAAGCAACAGAACAAACTGTAGTAGTCACTGCTGGCTTAAAAGAGACACTTTGGGTTGTTTTTTCTGTTTGATGAAGACAGTGGATAGGAAAACCTTGTAAATCCTGGGTCCAACCTCCCTGCCCCATGGGCCCCTCCCTGCAGTCCTGCCCACTGCTCCATGGACACAGCAATGCTCTCTCCCTGCAGATGCTGGGCTGGCACACCTCACCCCTCCTGGAGGGATCTTTTTTTGGCAGAAGTCTTAAAATTGGACAGTTTGTGTTAAGATGGGGGCTGGCATGGCCAAGAGCTACTGAGGAATTTTCAGCAGTGCTGAAGGACCCAGATTTTGTTTTCCTTGCCCAGCTGGAGCTTTGCAATTCCAGCTGTGGGAGCAAACATGGATTGCAAAGGCAGCTATGCAGGGGGGAACAGAAAAACCTGAGCTGTGCACCCCAAAGGCCTGAGCTCTGCACCCTCAAAATCCTGAGCTCTGCACCCCAAAATCCTGAGCTCTGCATCCTTAAAGTCCTGAGCTCTGCATCCTTAAAATCCTGAGCTCTGCACCCCAAAATCCTGAGCTCTGCACCCCAAAGTCCTGAGCTCTGCATCCTTAAAGTCCTGAGCTCTGCATCCTTAAAATCCTGAGCTCTGCACCCCAAAATCCTGAGCTCTGCATCCTTAAAATCCTGAGCTCTGCATCCTTAAAATCCTGAGCTCTGCACCCCAAAATCCTGAGCTCTGCACCCCAAAGGGCCCTGGATGCAGAGCAGGGTGGAGGGAGCTCTGGCTCTGGATCAGCCCTGCCTGCCCACTCAGCTGTGCCAGAGCACAGCAGGAACCCAGGGATGGCACAGCCACCCTGCCACCCTCCTCACCCTCCCCTCACCACCAAATGGGTTAAAAAATAAACTGAACAAAATAATAATTAAAGTATAAATAAATAAATCAAGCAAAGAACCAAATGCAGGAGCAGCTCAGGCCTGGGCTGGTCTTGCATTTGCTCTGGGGTGGGAGGTGGAATGAGATGTGATGGGTGGGAGCAGCTTTTAGTCATGGGGTGAGATGGGCACTAGCAGAGCACATGGCAAAACCTGCAACAGGAGAGCTCAGAACAACACAAACAAGGTGCAGATAAATTCTTCCTCAGGACCTCCTCAGTTATGGGGCCAAAATACTAAAAATTTGACATTTACTGGCCAAATCTCCTGCAGATTCTCTCTCTGCTGAGTGACAAAGCCCAGGGGCCCTGGTCTCTGTCCTACCCCAGGTCAGACCCCTCTGCAATTCAGCTTTGGGCCCTTGGCACCACCTCACCTGGCAGAGGCTGCCACGGCAGCTCGTGCTTTCAGCAAAGAAGCAAAACCAGTGCATTTCTGTAGCCAACAAAAAAAGGATGTGGTAAAAAAAATATATATAATAAAGAAAGGAAGAAGAAATAAAAACAGTGCCGTGGGCACAATTGCCTGCAAGAAGGAGTACAGTTTGTTATATTGCTTACAATGCAGTATTTTATCCAGCCTCTTCCAGCCAGGGACCTGTAAACCGGACTCTGTTCCAAAACCTTCCTCCTCTTCCAGTTTTCTGTGCAATGTATTGGCACTGTTCTGCTGGGCTGTCAAAAAAACTGGTTTAGAGATGCAGCTCTTCAGTCAAGTTTTTGCTCCAGTTCTAACCATACCAGCTTAGTTGTGCTTTGCAACAATTAAAGAGAAAGATGATTATACTTACTGAGGAAAGAGTTTTAGCAGCAGTGTCCTGCATTACTGACCAGAATGGGGCACTGAGGACAAATTCCCAGCTGTGCACATCAAAGAACTTCAAAGTCAGCATTACCTGGCTCCTTCATCAGCAGAGCTTGAGGGGCCTCAGAACAAACCCTGGCATGTCCTGGAGGGGAAACCTCCAGAGCTGGGCAAGTGCCCCAGTGATGCTGTAGGTTTGGGGACCCTTGCCCTGGGTTTATCTGTATTTATATCTGTTTTGTGGACAAACTGCTCTGTCTCAGAGCCTCAGTTTGCTCCAGGAGTGTTTGCCTTACTCTAAAGAGAGAAGAGTGCTGGGAAGGGACCAGGGGATTTTGGGGATCCTGAAGGTGCCCTGACACAGAGGGGCAGGAGGTGCAGGATTGCTGCTCCTCAGCTGACAGAGCCCTGAGATGGGCTGATGAGAAGCCACCAAACCTCCAGAAGCTGGGCAAAGCCTCTGATGCCCTAGGAGGGTCCTCTAACATCACGTGGAGCTGTGCTACAAGCAGAGAATCCACAGAAAGTGCCTGGTGAGGGGAACTGAAGTCCTACAACAGCAGAGCAGTACCACAATAAACACCCATCCCCAAAAAACAGACTGTGAAGGATGATCAAACCTGAAGCTGGATGAAAAAGGGGCTCAGCACAAAAAGATCTGAGTGCATAGAAGCTCTAGGTTACATGTGAGCACCTCCAGGGTTAGAACTGATCACTGGCACTGATTTGGGAGCAAAGCCCAGAGGCCACCGGAGAGCGAGTGCTGCTGCAAAGAACTGCTTGTGTTTGATCTTTGGTCTATCCCTGCACAAAACACATCCTTAAAGAAAAAATAGAAAGAAAAAAAAAGAAGAAAAGAGAAAGATTCTGGCAATGAACCTGAACTCTATAATGAAGTGAACCTGAAAGCAACTAGGGTAAAAATAAATTGAATTATTTGAAGGTAGATGAGAATCCCTCCATCGCTTCTTTAGGAACTTCAGAAGGAAAATTATCCTACCAGGACAGTGTCTGAAAAACTCAACCAAGGTTTGCCATTCAGGACTGTGCTTCCAGGTCAGCAAAATGGGCTTTGCAGAGAACCAGCCCCGTGCTACAGACACACACAGACAGAGAAATACACGAGCAAGGAGGAGAGAGCAGGATGGGGCAGCGTGGGCTCCTTACCGGCGAGCGGGTCTGAGGCTGAGTGTTCATTGTTTGAGGGGCTTGAGGGTACACCAGCGTGGTGGGAGCTGCATTCTGTCCTGAGGGATAAGGAGCCTGCCAGGGAACAAGAAAAGCCAAGTGAGTGGATCTAAAAACCATCCCAAAAACAAGGAACAGAACTGGAGGGACTGACGTGGAGATAAAGATGAAAAGATTGCAAGAGAGAAACCATCTCTGTCGAGGAGCAATTCATCAACACTGCCTCTCATGGGAGCAGCTTGTAGATCCATTAGTAAGTAACAGCTCCATTAGTAATTATTAATCAGAGTTTACTACAATTTTGTAAGTCAGAGTTTGCTACTATTTATCACCTGAGCTCCCCAAGTGCTGAAGTGGGAAACAGCCCAGGAGACACATGACCCTGTGTGTCCAAAGGCCTGGCCACCTGTTTCCAAAAGCCTCTCCCAAACCAGCTTCCAAGGGCAGCCAGACCTGTAGATGATGCCAATAAATCCTCCAAAATCAGGCAAACAGCAAGAAACAACCTTGAGTGTGTTTAACAGAAGCTGCTGCTGCATTAAAGCATTTCCAGTGCAATGGAACAGCCCAAAATCATCCCAGATGGAAGGCAGGCCATGGCTACAGGCTCTGCACATTTTTCCTACTTCCACCCATTTCCATGGGCTATAACAATTTATCCCACCAGATGCTCTCCCCAAGTGCTATTTGCCCAGAGGAACAATAAACTGGAGCTCTGGAGCTCTGCTGATGACGCATTTTAATGAGACATTTAGAAATAACTTTTCAAGTGCCTTTTTCCTTAATCTTTTTGAACAAAACTATTATAATTTACATTATAATTTTTAAAAAAATCATATATTATTGTAATGGCACAAAAACCAGCCACCAGCCTGCAAGAACCACAGGATGGTGGAACTGGTAATGTTGGAAAAGCTTTCTGAGATCTTCAAGTCCAGCTGGCTAAACCATGTCCCCAAGGGCCACAGTCACACATCTTTTAAATCCCCCCAGGGATGGGGACTCCACCACTGCCCTGGGCAGTCTGTGCCAGGGCTGGACAATCCTTTCCATGCAGGAATTTTCCCAATATCCAATAATGGAACTCTGAGGCCATTCCCTCTGCTCCTGTCCCTGTTCCCTGGAGCAAACCCCAATCCCCCCCTGGCTGTCCCCTCCTGGCAGGAGCTGTGCAGAGCCACAAGGGCCCCCTGAGCCTCCTTTGCTCCAGGTTGAGCCTCTGCCCAGCTCCCTCAGCCTCTCCTGGTGCTCCAATCCCTTCCCCAGCTCTGTTCCCATCCCTGGATACTCTCCAGCTCCTCCAGCCCCTCCTGTCCTGAGGATCCAGAGCTGCCCCAGGACTGGAGATGCCCCAGAAGTGCCAGCACAGTTTGCAATTGTCTCTTTTTTTCTGCTTTTTCATCCCTGGACTAATCACCTGCTGATTAAAGTGCAACACAAGGTAAATGAAAATATAGTTCAGAAACAATTCCCTGGTCTGAAGGAGAAAAAAAAAGGAAAAATACAACAAATACAACAAACAACCTTCCAAAAATATGGTAGAGGGGATGAGGGGAACAAGCACAGCCCAAAAATGGCCCCATCCCAAAACCCAACTGCTGCAACACCTTCTATTCCTACTCTGGGACCACTGTGGGACTGCTCTTTAACACAGCAAAACTTAAACATGACTCCACAGATACATGAGGACACTGCTCCTGCCACACAACTTAACTAGGCAGGACCTTTTGTTAGCTTCTGCCTCCTTTTCACAGCTTTTTGGGTCAAACTGATGATAAAATGTGAGTCCCCAAGCACATCACCAGGTCTTTGCTGTGATCCAGGACACCAAACACACTGGGCAGGTATTCAGCTGGACAATGCTGTTCTGGAGGAGTTTACACCAATGCAGCAGCACAGCCTCTGCTTCAGGAGCAGTGAAATGCTGTGTTCAGCTCCCTCCTCTCAAATGCTTTGTCCTGTCCCTCCTCTCCCTGATCCAATCCACTCCAGCCAGCCCTTCCCTCCCTTTTCACCCCTGCCAAAACCTAATTAATGTAAACAACTAAATGGAAAAAAGCCTTTTTTTTTTTTGAGATGTCAGATGCAGCATCAACTCCTTTCCCCTTTTATTTGATGAGTGATTCTGCTGGAGCTGGTGGTGTCAGTGTCATTTCAGAATCAATAACCCAAAGCTAAGGAGAAGTGGGGAAACACTTTTCACCCACAACCTGGAGAAGCTCTCCTGCCTTTGTAGCATCTTGCTGATGACTTTCTGCACTGGGATCTCTGCCCAATGTGAGATTAAAGCCTCTTCCACAGGTCCAGATGCTGCTGTTGCTATCATGGAATCATGGAAGGGTTTGGGTTGGGAGGGATTTTAATCCACCCAGTGCCACCCCTGCTATGGCAGGGACACCTTCCACCATCCCAGGGTGCTCCAAGCCCATCCAGCCTGGCCTTGGGCACTGCCAGGGATCCAGGGGCAGCCCCAGCTGCTCTGGGCACCTGTGCCAGGGCCTGCCCACCCTCCCAGGGAAGGATTTCCTCCTAATCTCCAACCCAGACCTATTCCCTTTTAATTTAAAACCATTCTCCCTTGTATCTCTCCCACCAGCCAGCAGTGAGCACACAGGGCAGGGACTGCAGCTGCATTTCTCTTCACAGAGAAAAGCAAGGAACAACTTCCCAAAGATTTTCTCAACCTCAGAGAAAAAACCACAAATTCTTATCTCATTTACTGCCCCTGTGTTTTAAACAAATAAATTACATTGAAGAAAATTATTTACCTCAAATAATTCACTTCATTAAATTCTAGTGTGTTTTAATTCATTAACCAATTAAATCCATGTATGTGTCAAAACTATCAGCTAACAGTCAGGAAATTCTGTACACTAAGGTTAAATTAAATGCTTAAACAAGTTCAGTTTCAATGTAGTGTAATATAGCATAATAAAGTAATTAATTGGCCTTCTGATATCAATAAAGTCAGATGTGTCACTTCTCCCTGCCATGGGGGTCACTCGATTTTACTACATATTATAAATACTATGTATTATATATTTATATTATAAATATATAATATTATAAATAAATGATACCAATAAATGCACCAGTTGATCCTTGTGCCTCCAGCTCCACAGGAGATGAGCCCTCATCCCAAACTGCTGCTCCCACAGCACCTCAGCAACAAGAGAAGAAAATATCTACTATTCTTCCCCATTTAGGCTCATGAAAACATTTTCTTTAGGCCTAAAGCACATGTGACAGAGCAGAGCTCTGCTATCACTCCCAAAGGTGAGGCAGGTATCTGATGCTGCCCCAAAGTCTGTACCCACCTCCAAAACAGCTCGATTTTCTTTTAATCACCCAGGCCAAAGGAGATGTGAGAGAAAGGGAGCACAGCTGTCACTAAGCCTAAAAATCCTCAGAGTTTTAGCAGCAAAACTATAAAAGAGGTGTTTGGAAACACAGTGCCAAAGGCACTTCACTGACACAATCCAGGGTTAAACCTGCTCTAGCATTTAAACCCTACCAGAATGAGCACAGGTATAAATAAAGAAGGCATGAATGAAGAAAAGATATAAATAAAAGTATAAATAAAGAAAAAAACATACAAAGGCTTAACTAGAGGCACAAAAAGATTTCTGCTATGAAGGTGTCATCAACCAAGGCAGTTTTGAACAGGTGACCCCCATGAGTGGGAGTCACAAGTAAGGAACAAGTGCAACACAAATCCCACTGAAGACCACAAACATCAGCTAAATAAATATGTTTTACAACTACTGCACAATACAAATGCCTCTGCTCCACATGTTCCCAACCAGAGGGATGCTGCCTTAACTGATATTTGTGTTAAAACCATAAAAGGGGGAAGAAAAGGGAGGGAAAAGTGGTTTATAAATTTCTGCAGGTATTAACTTCACATCAACTGTGGGAGCCTAAATAAACTATCAAAGATCCAACAGAATAAATCACAGCACTCTGCTGCTTTTCATACACATCAGCTGATTAAAGCATTGCATCTATTCATCTGCCAAAGGACTTTTTTCTGTGCCAAGCAGCAAAATGGGCACAGAAAGTGACGTGGTCACGTGCAGCCACACAGGGCTCCGGGGCTGGACTGAGGGAATGAAGAGATCAGCCAGGAAATGCTCCAAAAATCCCCTAAATAAACCCCCACGGAGGGGAAGGCAGGGAAGCAAGTACTGCTCTGCAGACAAATGTTGGTTCTGAAGCATCTAAAGGCTGGATTGAATCCCTGAAGTTCAAATAACTGCTGGGAGAGGACAGAGCGCTGCTGAGCTGCTCCACTTCAACACTGAGCAATTTGCTTCCCTTAAAGCTCTCACCTTCCTGATTTTATGTTTCAGCTGTGGCTGTTCAGGGGAGGAAGGTGATAATAGCTGAGTGTTTATGTATTCCCACAACTTGCTGGGAAAATCCTTTCTCTGGACTCTTTCCACCTCGAGCTGCTGCCTGTGCTAAGCAAGGAAAAATAATCACTATCAACAAAACAACTGAAAAAAAAGTTATTCTTAGCTCAGGCCTGAGCTGGTTAATAAACACTGAGCCTGCAGTGTAACATGACTCCCTTGGGACTGCCTGTCCTGGGAATAAACAGGCAAAGTGCACACATCAGGCTCCAAAGAGCTGAGTCACCCAGCTCTGCCTCTGGAAAAATCTTCTGGGAACAAAACCCTTCCAGCCCCAGGCAGGAAAGTGTCCCTTGCTGAGCTCTGTGGCCGGCCTGGCTGGGAAGGGGTTAATCCCCGGGGCAGATTCCCGAATCCTCCCGGCTCAGGGAAGGCTGCTGGGTCTAAATTTACTGAAGTTACACACGAGGAGGAGAACGGGACCAGCAGCTCCAGCACATGACCGTGACTCAGGAGCTGCGCGGCCCCGCCAGTGCTGTGACCTTGGGAGAAACTCTCAAATCCCAGTCCCAAACCTTCACATTCCCAGTGCTAAACTCTCAAATCCCAGTCCCAAACCTTCAAAATCCCAGTGCTAAACTCTCAATTCCCAGTCCCAAACCTTCAAACCTTCAAATTCCCAGTGCTAAACTCTCAATTCCCAGTCCCAAACCTCTCAATTCCCAGTGCTAAACTCTCAATTCCCAGTCCCAAACCTTCAAATTCCCAGTCCCAAACCTCTCAATTCCCAGTCCCAAACCTCTCAATTCCCACCTCCAAACCTCTCAATTCCCAGTGCTAAACCTCTCAATTCCCAGTCCCAAACCTTCAAACCTTCAAATTCCCAGTGCTAAACTCTCAATTCCCAGTCCCAAACCTCTCAATTCCCAGTGCTAAACTCTCAATTCCCAGTCCCAAACCTCTCAATTCCCAGTGCTAAACTCTCAATTCCCAGTCCCAAACCTTCAAATTCCCAGTCCCAAACCTCTCAATTCCCAGTGCTAAACTCTCAATTCCCAGTCCCAAACCTCTCAATTCCCAGTGCTAAACTCTCAATTCCCAGTCCCAAACCTCTCAATTCCCAGTGCTAAACTCTCAATTCCCAGTCCCAAACCTCTCAATTCCCAGTCCCAAACCTCTCAATTCCCACCTCCAAACCTCTCAATTCCCAGTGCTAAACCTCTCAATTCCCAGTCCCAAACCTTCAAATTTCCAATGCTAAGCCTCTGCACTCCCAGTCCTAAACCTCTGCACTCCCAGTCCTAAACCTCTGAATTCCCAGTCCCAAACCTTCAAATTCCCAGTGCTAAACCTCTCAATTCCCAGCTCCAAACCTCTGAATTCCCAGCTCCAAACCTCTGAATTCCCAGTCCCACACCTTCAAATTCCCAGTGCTAAACTCTCCATTCCCAGTCCCAAACCTTCAAATTCCCAGTTCCAAACCTCTGCATTTCTAGTCACCTCCCAGTTCCAAAATGGAACTGGGACTCTGAATGGACTCTGAATTCCCAGTTCCAAAGCTCTGAATTCCCAGTCCCAAACCTTCACATTCCCAGTCACTTCCCAGCCCCAAACCTTCACATTCCCAGCCAGTTCCCAGCCCCAAACCTTCATAGTCCCAGTCAGTTCCCAGCCCCAAACCTTCACATTCCCAGCCAGTTCCCAGCCCCATGGCCACAGCTCCAGCTCTGCTGGACACCAGCAGTGAGCTTACATCTCTAGTGAGGAATGGCACAGAGCAATCAGAACACTTCAGAACAACCCAGGGCTTGCCAGGGCCATGGGCAGCCCCAAAGGCCTTTTCTGCATGGCCACAGAGCAAGGAGGGTCTGCAGGGCCCTTTGCCCAGGTGGTTTCACATCTCTTACCTCTCCTGTATCACTGCACTACTGATGGAGAGCACCCAGCTAAAAACTCACCCAAGTGCCACCTCACACATTTTCCAAAATATCTTCTTATTATTTAATGTCCAGACATAAAGTACCAAAAACATTCCCTGTCTGGAAAGAGGATAAAACTGTTAAGAGATCCCTCTCTTTCCCCAAACAACACAACACCCCCAGCTCATCCCCATTTCTCCTGCATAAAACCTGCACTGGTCTGGTCCCAAGCCACTCCCTGACCTGTTTAAATGCTCAATATTGATTCAAACCCCCAGCTGGGCACTCAGAGGCACAGTCAGTGCTCTCCATACTGCACCTTATAAGGGCTCTGTCCCTAGATTTATAAATTCTCACTCACACAAGCCCCTAAGACCAAAGGCAGTTGCTCCTGGAGCCAAGTACAGGAAGGAGAGGTCATTGCTCAGGAGGGGGAATCTCCTCTTATCCCATTTTTTAACAACCAGACTTGGTTCTCCTTCCAGCTGCTGAACAATTTTCCTTGAGGAAAACCACAAAGGGAGCAAGCAGAGCAGCTGTGTTGATGCCCCAGCCCTTGAGGCTGCTTGTGCAGAGTTTTCCCCTGGCTCACTGGCCTGGACAGCAGGAATTTGGCCTCAGACACAGGTGAAGAAATCCCCCCCAGCAGCAGAAACCTCACTTCAGTCACAAGTGTGGACTGATGGTGACAGCAAGGATGTGGCTTTTAATTGTGAATCATCATTTCTTTGTGGAGCTGGGCTGGCTGTGCCCTCCCACAGCCCCAAATCCAATCACTGTGACAACTCAATCACTGCAACCCAAACACTGCAACCCTCCAACGGGGGAAATCTCTGGGCATTCAGCTCTGGGAAAGTAAGAGGATTATAATTTAAACCCTGGCTCTTCATTTCTCCCTAATGAACTCCCTGCAGGCAGTGCAGGAACAGCAGCTCCTCAGGTTGCCCCTCCTCACTCACACCCAGCACCTTCATTTCCCCCAAGCTTTGGGCTCTGCTGCCCTGGGTTCTGAGAAAGGTGCAGCAGCACAAGCTCAGTGCCAGGGGAAGAGGCTTTCCCAGCCTCCCCACAGGCTGCTCCCCTTCCTGCCAAAATGCACAGAATGTCTGAAGACTGAAGGTTACAGAGAGATTTCACTTTTCATCTGAAATGAAAAGCTGTGTCAGTGAGGGCAGAGAGCATCCCAGCAGAGCCCAAATCCTCCTCTCACACACCCTGGTCAGTGACAGGAGGCTCCTCTCCCCTCCAGGGAAGCTCCTGCTCTCCCTGTCCCCCCTGCCACACTCCCAGGGGCTGCAGCAGAGATCACTGAGCACAGGGCAGAGCAGCTTTTGACCTAAAATGAGTATTTAGGGACAAAACAAACCACTCTGTAGCTATGTCACTGAGCTCTGGAGATGCCAGGATCTCAGGTACCTCCAGCATTTGACCACAAACAGGGCACTGCTCACCCCTGCACCTCTTCTGCACACACCTGAATGTCACCATTATCACCAGAATCTCACTTTTTTCCCTCCCTGGTGTGCTCTGCACTCAGCAGAACAGGCTTGGAAGCTGCTGGCAGGAAAAAGAGTACCTGTAACACAGAGATACATCTCATCTGCAAATATTACAGATGATGGTGGAGAAATCTCAATTATTAAATTTATTCATTTCAGCCTCTTTTCTACAGCATCCCTTCAAATAATGCATAAAGCACATTCTCCCACTATTCCTGTGAACTATTCCAGCTTTAAAAATAGCACAACAAATGATTAAACCACTAAACAAGGACAATTCCCCTCTAAATGCTCCCAGTTTGCCTTTCATTATTACAAAGATATTTCAATGATCATCACACACACTCTCAGATGCCTCTGCTTGAACACAAGTCCCCACTCACAGCCATGTGTTCAAATATGCACTTTTAGGTACCCATCACACCAGGGATGCCACATTTTTTAAGCAGCTCATTTGCAAATTATCCAGAATTACTGAAATCAGCTCAGAATTACTGAAATCAGCTCATCCTCACCAGGGCAATGCTGCAAAACAAAAACATGCAGCAGTTCTACTCTGCTGCCTCTCCAAGCCAGGGCTGCTCCCCTGCAGGGTGCAGCAGCACCTGAGAAACATTTCTGTTTTCCTGCTTCTAATACCTGGAATATTCAAAGCCCCATTAAAATCACTGACAAAAGGACCAGAGCTCTTCTCTGACACCAAACAAATTGTGCAGATGAAGAGCTCCAAATAAAAACCAGAATGAACACAATTCAGTGCAAACACTCTGCTCCTGATGGAGGGGCTGGGATGGCACCAGGGTGGGACTTGGTCCAAATCTCTGCACATTAGATTTACTGGGAGGTTTTGAGGTTTGGATTTGGGTGGAGGCACATAATAAACAGGAACTGTGACTGCTCAGTGAGTTTATTTAAATATGAAGGCTTTTTCTAAAGCTATTTCCTCAAAATGCCAGGACTCAGCTCCAGGTGTTTTGCCTGATTTTAGGACTTTAACAAATTGCAGACAAGTAGAAGATGCAGAGAAGAAGTAGCTGGCACCCTCACTGCCCTTCTCCTGACAAGTCCACTGGTTTAGTCTCTGTTTTTCTATAAGCTCAGCCATCAGGGAATTTTGGTTAACATGAACATTTTAGTGGAAGGTCCATGCCCATGGCAGGGCGTGGAACAAGATGAGCTTTAAGGTCCTTCCCAACCAAACCCAGTCTGGGATTCTGTGATTAAGCTCAGCCTTTAAAAGGATATAAATATCCTGAGCCAGGAGGAATTACTCCTCTCTGTCCCCTTTTTCCTCTGCAGCAGTTTGTCTCAGGATACATCACCTGTGTCATTACCTGCACAGCCAAATTTGTAACAATCTTTTTTATGGCTTTACCTCTTTTCACCCCACACATCTGAGTGGGCAAAGGAGGAAGGCACAGAGAAACTGAGCCCAGGTAACACCCACAGAGCTACAGGCACTTTTCCTACTTCAGTGTGGATAATGAGATTGTCTCCAAGGCAAGATGGTGAAGGAACAGTCTGCTGTTCCCTGGGACCACAGAGACACAAAATGCTCATTCTTGCCCTGTTGGAATGAGTCCTGAGGAGCCACCCCAGGGCTGCAGCCCCTCTGCTCTCCAGCCTGGCAGAGCTGGGGGTGCTCACCTGGAACAGCTCCAGGGAAACCTCAGAGCCCCTTGCAGGGCCTGAAGGGGCTCCAGGAGAGCTGGAGAGGGACTGGGGACAAGGGATGGAGGGACAGGACACAGGGAATGGCTCCCACTGCCACAGGACAGGGATGGATGGGACACTGGGAATTGGGAATTGTTCCCTGTGAGGGTGGGCAGGCCCTGGCACAGCTGTGGCTGCCCCTGGATCCCTGGCAGTGCCCAAGGCCAGGCTGGGCAGGGCTGGAGCAGCCTGGGACAGTGGGAGGTGTGGGACTGGAGGAGCTTTAAGGTCCCTTTAAGGTCCCTCCAGCCCAAACCATTCTGGGTTTCAGTGATTTTCTCCTCAGCTCCACTGGCTGTTCATGTCCCTCAGCAAGGACAACCCCAGCCTGAGGGAGCACAGAATCCTCCTCCCCTTGCCAAGCACTGCTCCAGCCACAGCAGAGCACCTGCAGTGCCAGACCAAAGCAGTGATTGTGAGCCATGGGGGTGGACAGGGGTCCTGCTGCTGGCTGCTCCCTCCCAAAGCCATTTTTAAATCCATCAGCATGGAATGTGCTGCTACTGAAGGTGTGATAATGTCACAGGGAAACATTCCAGAACATCTGGAAACTCTGCCATGTGGCTCCTTCCTGCCAGGCTCTGCCCTGGCTGCAGCACCTGGCTCACAGCTTGGGGTGGTCTGCTAATGACCATTATGTAAATTAAATAAATTGGCATTTTCTGTAATAAAGGTACTCAAAAATATGGACAGTGTGTGTGTATGTGCTGAGGGCAGAAATTCCAACATCCCCACTGCTGAAAGCAGAGCTGGGACTGTCTGCAGAAACACCCTTGAGCTCACAGGGTGCCTCTCACCTGCTCTATAAAACTGCCTCCCATTTTAACACAACACTCTGAGGACAACACTTGTTCCCAGGAACACAACCCCAACCAGCCAAGACCCTATTCCACATCAAAACCTATTCCACATCAGCAGCTTTGCAGCTTTCCTCCTGTTTTCTTCCAAAAGCCAACTCCACAAATGTGTCCTCTGATATCTCAGAGGCTGCTGCCACCCTCGGTGACACTCAGAGCCCAAGGGGAGGTGGCCCAGAGTTCTCTCTCCAGCTGATCCAGCTCAGAGCAGGCCCCTGCTGATCCCAGCTCTCCCAACCTTCAGCTCTGTGAGGGCAGCCATCAGATAAAATATCAAAGTTTCACTCAATTCCACTGAAGCCCAGAAACACCCTCCACATAAAGTGTCTGAATTTGCACCAAGTTAGAACAAGTTAATAAATTCTGGGTTTCTAATGGCACCATAAGGAGGGATCTGTGAGGAACATGGGCACAGCCCTTCCAGGCTGCAGGGAGAGGAATTATGGCTCCAACACCTCTGCTGGTTCAATGGAGAGCAGCAGAGAGAGTTCAGCTGGCAGGAGGAGCAGGCTGTTCATGGATTCAAAGCCTCACCTCTGCAATGTGGCCTCCCTGCTGCAGGTTCAATGGCTCCAGAGGTTATTCCTCTGTTTCCCAGTCTGCCACCACAGCTAACAGGGCTCCATCTCCCTGGTTTGTCTGGCTGCAGGGATATTTTATGCCCTCTGTGCTCACAAAACACAGGCTGTGTAAAGCCCTGACTTTTGTGCTGACTCTGGTGCTTCACTGAACACATGGTGTTTGTTTAAAAACTCTGTGTTTTCTGGAGCATGCAAGAAAACATCCAATAAACTACATGGAACAGAAGGTACTATTACAGAAGGAATTCCAGAATTGAAGTTATTAAATGCAAGAAAATGGCAAATTGCCTCGTATTGTTTTGTCTTCTTATATTATGAATAAAAATGCGGTTCAACAAGTGCCTAAGTCTGACAAGCACCAAAATAAAGCCCAGGGCACGTGAGTGTGAGAACAGAAAATACACGTGGAAGAGTCCTGAAGAAAAGGATCTGAAGAATTTTGAAACAGCTACAGAAAAGTTCGATTTTCTGTTAAAAATGCTGCTTTATTCCACCCCAAACCAAGTTACTGGCAGGTTGAGAAGTGCTTTTGATTCCCAATAATCTGACAGGCACACAAAGGCGCTTCCGCTCGCGCAGCCAGGAGGGGCCGTGGGGCCAAGACCCCCACAGAGAGCTCTCCCTTCCAAAGGCCCTGCCTGGCCAGGCTGCAGGGCCAGCAGCACTCAGAGCCAGGGCACGGCTGCTCCAGAGAGGAAAAGCTCAAACAGCAGCAGAAAAACATTTCCCTCCCCACTGGGCAAACCAGAGCGCCTGGAGAGGGATGAAACAGCTCAGAGAGCAGCAATTCTGCACAGTGCCAGGACAAGGGAAAGGCTTCCACTGCCAGAGGAAGGGATGGATGGGGGCTTGGGATGGAATCCTTCCCTGGCAGGGTGGGCAGGCCTGGCACAGGTGCCCAGAGCAGCTGGGGCTGCCCTGGATCCCTGGCAGCGCCCAAGGCCAGGCTGGGCAGGGCTGGGAGCAGCCAGGGAGAGGGGAAGGTGTCCCTGCCATGGCAGGGGTGGCACTGGGTGAATTAAAATCCTTCCCAACCCAAACCATCCTGGGATTCTATAACAGGATTCCATGAGGCAGATGAGGGGTGGGTGTAAAGCCAGACCTAGTGTGGAGGGATAGAAGGTAAGGGAATAGTGCAGAAGGAAATGTCACAGCTGAGGAGCTGCAGCTGCACCAGTCACTGAAGATCAGGAACAGCCCTGCCCTTAACACACCACAGCTGTGTCCAACAGGAGAGCAGGGCTACACAAGAGTGGCTGAGCTGGTGAGGAGAGTTGGAGTTTGTTGGCTGTGCTGTGAGGAAATGCCCATGAGAAATCACCCAGAAGGAATGGAAGATTTACAATAAAGTGACAACAACCTAGTCCCAGCTAGACTCAGTATCTGTGCTGTAATCTTTTCTTTGCTCACATAATAGAATTGGAATGGGTCTTCCTTTCTTTCATTTCCTTGCTAGAAAAAAAAAATAAAGGCTCTTTCTGTCCTTCTTGAGTGCACAAATACTACAACTAATTCATACATCCCTCCTACGTTGCACCTTACGAAAGCCAACTGCTTCCAAGGTTAAATAATTTAAATAAATAGTGTTAATCTGCATGTGAAGCTACATTATGCCTTCCCAACTCTCCCTTCCTGCAGCTCTTACCCCCAGATGCTGTCCCAAATTAGAAGACACCCATGAAGCCCAGCATCCCCACACAAAAGCCCCCTGAAGACCAAAGGCACTGAGACACAGCACATGTTTGATGTTTCCAGCCAGACTTAACTTAATGAGTTAAAAAGCACAGTAATGAACCAAAAATAATGAAATACATTCTCAGAGGAAATATTCCCAGCATTATTAACCCAATCAAAAACCTCCTAATCCTATTACAAACCAGAGGGTTCAGCTGCACTTCCAGCAGGTCTTGAACACAAAGGCCAAAAGAAGATTACACTTCTGGATTTATCAGCTATTAAATAACTCACAGTTTCAAATCTCCACCTGCAGTCACATTTTCCTGCAAGCCTGGAATTTGCAAAATGCATTGGAAATGTGCTGGGATGAAGCCTGACCCGGATGTATAGAAGGAAGCACAAGGGAAGAAGTGAGAAGGAAAAGAAAATTTTTTTCTGACTAGTCAAAAAAAATCCATTACTACACAATAATCTGGTTATTTAGGTAGGTTTACTGTTCACACTATCAGGAGCTGAGTAGTATAAATTTGCCTTATTCTCATTATCTGGAATAGACCTCAGATCCAAGAAACTGGAATCTGCTGTTTGGAGGAGCAGCACAAACAGGCAACGTTTTACCTCAGCTCCAGCACCAAGTTCTTCATTTATAGAAGGAGGAGAGTTTAATCTTTCATTCTGTGTCTACATCACAAATAAACTCCCTGATAACAGCTCCTTACACAGAACGAGGAGGTTCCTACACAGGGAAGGTCTCTAGGGAAGAGCTCCCTGCAAAGCTTGGAGATCAACTCAGATCAAGGGATCCACAGTGATGCTCCTGAACACAGACCATGATGGACAGGGATTTTATCTGAATGAGCCAATGAAACTGGGAGCCTCTGGTGCCCCAGGGGCACAGGAAGTTTATTATCTGGTTTTATGCTGACTATTTCCTTCTAGCAAAGCACATGTGGACCCAAATCATGGAATCATGGATCTGGAAGGGACCCACAAGGATCAAATCCAGCCCCTGGCCCTGCTCAGACACCCCAACAATCCCAGCCTGTCCAAACCTTCTGCAGCTCTGGCAGCCCCAGGGCTGGGACCATTCCCTGGGGAGCCTGGGCAGTGCCAGCACCCTCTGGGGAAGAGCCTTTCCTGAGCTCCATCCAGCCTGACACAGCTCCAGCCCTTCCCTGGGGTCCTGTCCCTGCTCATTTTGTTCAATGTGTAGTAACCAGACTCCACAGGCAGCTGCCTCCAACACAAGAAGAGAACAAGGAGTAACAATCCCCAGTCCCAGGGCACCTGACTGACCCCAGGGTACCAATGGGTGAGGTTACAATTAAATTACATCCCTCCTTCTGTTACAATCCCTTAATAAACATTCCTTAATTAAAAGCATCTCAAACTGGACTGCAGAAGATGGAAGCAGTGAATAAACATCATGGTTCTAACAGGATTATTCCAGCTCCTGTAGAAAGGATCCAAGATCATAAAAGAGGGGCTTGGGGATTGCCTAATAAACATGCCACAGATGGCAGGCAGACTTGCTTCCTGGCACACATTCCCAGACCTGAAGGTACTGAGGAATGTCTCCCTGCTATTACAAACACTAATTCAACGATGGTGACATTTTTGAGGAGCAGAATGAGACCACAAAACTCTCTTCACTTCAGGCACAGAACCAGATGGTAACAAGTTTCAGCTGGTACAATCTGTTCTGGATTTAAATCAGCCTCCTAAAAGTCAAGGTCTCCGTGCACCAAGATCCAGAGGATTCAGCCCTCCTGCCCTTCTGTTCACTTGGGTGTATCCTGACCTTTCCAGGAGCAGGTGAGGGATGTCCACAACCACAGCAGCTCCACAGGAATGTCCCCATCAGTGCTGTGGGACCCTCTGCAGCTCCAGCATTGCAGCCCATCCCGTGGGCAGGCAGCACCAATCTGCTCAGGGCACAGCGTGTGCTAAATGAGAGCTGGAGCTATCCCTGACTAGAGAGGAAATTCCCAGCAATCTGTTCCAAGTGTGGTCGCTTGATGCTTCCAAACTGTGGCCCTGGACTCAGAGAATCCCTCAGCATCCCACTGGAGCCTGCAGTTCTAAAGCTGAGGCAGAGAAAGCCAAGAGTCTTTTCCAAACCATTCACCCTCACATGCCAGAACCCACTGCACTTGTTCCTTGGGATTCTCCAAAACACCCCCAGGTCACAGGGGGATGGAACTGCCTTCTCCTGGTGCCCACAGCTCTGCACACAGCCTCTGCAGTGTCCTCTGCTCCTCTGCTCACCCCATGGACAGAGGGAAGCTCCTTCCTGCTGCTCCCAGCCCAGCTGCCCTGGCAGTGCTCTGCTTTCCCATTATCCCATCCTGCCATGGCTGCCCCATCCATCAGTGTCAGGCACTGGAATGGGGCAGATTCCCAGCCTTTCAGCTGCTCTGTTAGGGGCTCTGGGAATGCTCTCAGCCTGCTCTGGATTCTCCATCCATCATGGGATGGAGCCTGACTGTCAATCCAGGCCCTTCCTGAGCTCTGCATTACCTGCTCTGGGAGCCACATCCAAGGAGGAGCAGCTCTGCTCCTTTTCCAATGGTTTCTCCTTCCCTCCCCACACTGAGAAAGGGAATTGTGTCAATCCAGCCCCTTCTGCAGCCTCAAGCCAGGAGCAGAAGGGCCGTGCCCCTCCTCTCCCTGTCAGAACGAGGGAAAAACACACAAAACCCAACAGGAATATGAAATTTTATGTGCTTGGGGCCACATCTGGCCATCACATCACTGCAGCAGCATGTGCTGCACACTCCCCTGTGCCAGAGCTCAGCACTATGACTTCAAGGCCCTGGAATTTGGGAAGCAGAGATGCTGCAAAGATGGGGGTGTGGGGCTGCTGCACAAGGCTGCCAAGGCCTCCCCAGTGTGCTGCACAAACTAAGCCTGAGGGGCAGCAAAGTGCTGGAGGTGACCCTTGGGAGAGCCTCAGAGCAGGTGGGGCAGGGAGCCCCGCTCTTGTTGTGGCCACCTCAGATGGAAATGGTGGAGGAGGAAGAGAAAGGGTCACCCACCCACAGCACCACAGACCCAGCTGTTTCTGCCTGTTCAGATAAAGCTAAAGGAAACCAAACAAAGTTCCAGCCTTCACTTGTACCTGACTTCTCAGGTTAAACACCCCATACATTCCCTGATCCCTGGTCCCCAAACCCTCCCTTTCAGACCACTGGGCACAGTGCTGTCATCTCATCACACACAAACTTCCAGTGACCTGCTCCAGCTCCTGAAACTCCAGCAAGTGACAGCAATCCCTTTTATCATTTACTGGAATTCAAGATATTACTGCACCTGATGTGCTGGGACAGGCAGCTCTGGGGCAGCCAGGACAGTCAGGGGTCACTGGTGGAACCAAAGCATTTGTTAAATCACCTTCTCCCTCAGAGCATGGCTTCTGCCAAGGGTGGAGAGCCCTCACTGGGGACAGCTCTGATCTGTGCCTGTGGGCAGGGACAGCACTCAGGGAAGGGCTGGAGCTGTGCTGTGGGTTTGGGTTGGAGCTCAGGAAAGGCTCTTCCCCAGAGGGTGCTGGCACTGCCCAGGCTGCCCAGGGAATGATCCCAGCCCTGGGGCTGCCAGAGCTGCAGAGGGTTTGGACAGGCTGGGATTGTTGGGGTGTCTGTGCAGGGCCAGGGGCTGGATTTGATCCCTGTGGGTCCCTTCCAGCTCAGGACACTCCCTGGCTCTGTGAGATCCCCTCACGAAGCTGCAGAGCCTGAGGAGATGCTGAGATCCCAGCTGGGTACCAGCAAGGACAGACTGCTGAGCACTCAGAGCTGCCCCACCACAGTGACACACATCCCATCTCTGCCCAAACCCCATTTAGTGCCAGGTGGCATCCAAAGCCTCAAACACTCCCCAGTATTTTCACTCACTGCTGCCTCAGGAGCAGTCCCCACCTTGGAAACACTCACTTGGATGAGTATTTATTAACTCAGGAGTCTGATAAAGAAATCAATGACCCTTAATCAGACTCTAATTCAAACAAAATGGTCTTGTCCTTATCTTTCATGCACAAACATCCCCTTGCTATGTTAGGCATGACTGGACAAAGGCAAAGACAACCTTTGTTCAGTGTTCAATCATCAACACAGTGTGGGTGGGTAAAATATAGTTATTTGTGGTTTATTGCTGTTAAAGGAATTAATAATAATAACACATTCATCTGAATCCCATGTCAGCCTGGGTCCCTTTATCTCTGAAGGGAAACAGCAGGATTTAAGGTGCCCAAGAATCAGACAAAATTACTCAAAAATTACTCTCTCATCCCTTTCTAAAAGCAATGAATGAAAACATGATGGAAATTCACAAACTACAAGAGGTGTGAAAATAGGAAACTTCCATTCACCTCGTTCTTAACACAAGCACCAGGGTGTTCCTTGAAGCCCAGAGGAGACAAATCACAGATGCAACAAACAGGTTAAACTTCCATCCAAATCTTCCTTTAGTTGGGAATTTCTTACCATAACAAAACACAGAAACTCAACTCCTGACAGGGGTCCAAGTGAGATACACAGAAAAATATTCAGAATATAAATTTACCCAAATCTCTAATAGTTCAGGGATACAGAAAATTGTCCCTGGGGACAAATTATTCTATAAAGCTTTGATCTCCTTTCAAGCTTTACTGGTGTCCCAAGTGTAGATCCCTGATCCCTGGTCCCCAAAACTGCATTTTGGCTTTTCACAGAACCTCAGAATGATTTGGGTTGGATCAGCTTCCTCCAACCCTCCCCTGGCCATGGGCAGGGACAGTTTCCAGCAGAGCAGGCTGCTCCAAGCCCTGTCCAGCCTGGCATCACCAGCCCAGCTCCACCCCAAGGGGAGGCTCCTGAAACAGCAGGAGCTGCACTCGTGTCACTGCCGGATGCCACCTTGGCAGGGATCCCTGGGGCACAGCTCTGCAGTGCCCAGCCCTGCCTGGCACCCCTGGGCCTTGCTGCTGCTCCTGGCCCTCAGCACACCAGGGCTGGCTCCTCACAGGGGGAGCAGGGCCACCCTGGGAGCCCCCAGCTGCCAGCAGGGCTCTGAGGTCACCCCAGCAGCACGGCAGGGACACAGGCTGACCCCCACTCCAGGAAAGCAGCATTATCCAGCTGCCTGGAGATCTGGCACAGAGCCCACCCTCTATGGATGCACTGACTCCATGGAAAATATCAAGGGAAGAAGAGAAATCCCTTGATTACAATAGATTTAAAGAGGCTGCCCAGAAACTTCTCTTCTTCCCCTCTCCTCTGCCACATGAGGAGCTTCCTGTGCTGATGAGGTTTACCAGGAAGGAATTTCTTGATCCATGACAAAATCCAGGCAGCATCTGAGGGTTTGCTCTGCAACCCTGCTGTGCCCTCCCTGTTCCCTGAGCCTCAGCCCTTAGCCCAGAGCCTTTACTGCCAACAACCCTGCAGCTGGAGTGCAAGAACAGCCCCAACAGCATCAATGCAGCCTCTGATGTCCCTGCCATGGAGGATGAGCATCTGCACATCCCAAACACAGCCAGGAGTTTGTGCCCCATCCTGCTATATCTGGTGTTCATTCAGTGAGGTGTTCCTTTCCTGACCTGTTTCCAGCCATCTCCTGCTCTGGGAGGGCAGCTGCACTTCAAGGGGCTCAGATCCACCTGAGGCTCTCCCCATCCCAAACCCACCCTGGCCTCTCATCCTGCTCCCCTTCCTCAGAACAAACCCCTCTCCTTACAGCTAACCTGCTCAGGCCTTCCTGAGCAGTTATTGTGTGATATAAATCCATCAGGAGCCAGGGAACACCAGGCTTTCCTCCAGCTCACACCTCATTCCTCACACATCCCACCTTCCCCATCCCACTATCTTTTATCTCCCTTTTTTCTCAGCCCATTACCTGCCTCTCTTGCCCCCTCCTTTTTCAGATAAGCTTCTCCACTCTCAAGTCAGCCCTGCAGAATATTTATCTAATAGAGGCTACAAAGAGACCAATTTATCCCACACATCTCACTAAACTCTATTTCTCCATTCTTATTATAACTCCATTTATCTCCTGTTCTGGACTTTTCTGTAACCAGCCCTTTGTCTCATCTCTTATATGAGAAATCATTTGTGCAACTCGTTTTCCTGACCCATTTCTAAGAATTACAGAACTGCACCGTCTTGTACAAAACTGCATCATCTTGATTTCCCCTTGGAAAATCCAGAAGTCAGGACACAGGGCACCTCTAGGGTGTTCAACCTGGAAGTCAGGCCATGCCCCAAACTGGCTGATCCAACAGCAAAACACATTCCTCCTCATCCACCATTGTTTTCTCTCATTTTTCAAGTTGTTTTTAGTTTCTGTTACAGACTCTAGAAGGAACTAATACCTACACAAAAAAAATTCAGAACATAAATGAAAATACAAGTAATGCCTGTAAACTTATAATTTATATATTAATTATTTAAATACCAATATAAATTGGTATTTAAATACCAATTTAATTTAATTTATAAATATTTACATACCAATATAAATTCAATTTATAATTTGGTAGAAATAGAAATAAATTGGTATACATTTACCAATATAAATTTAATTTATAAATATCAATTGATGGTACTGGTGTGCTGATCTTAGTGCTGCTGATTGGTCACTCACTGCAAGGTTCAAGCCACACCTTCTACACTGGTGACTGGCCCCAAACTGCCTGATCCAACAGCAAAACACATTCCTCCTCATCCACGACTATCTTCTCTAATTTTTCAAGTTGTTTTTAGTTTCTGTTACAGACTGTAGAAGGAACTAATGTCTACACAAAAAAAACTATTCAGAATATAAATGAAAATACAAGTAATGCCTGGAAACTTATAATTTATATATTAATTATTTAAATACCAATATAAATTGGTATTTAAATACCAATTGAATTTAATTTATAAATGAAATATATACATATACATGTTATATTTACATACCAATATAAATTTAATTTATAGATACCAATTGATGGTATTGGTGTGCTAATCTTAGTGTTAGTGTTCAAAAACACATAACCACAGAGTGATTCTATGTGGTGCTTTTTATTAAGAGCTCTGGGAATTGGGGTATTACAACCCAAATCTAATTCTGATCATACATTCGAGGTGAAGGTGTTTTATACTCTATCCTTACATAACTTTCATGTTAATTATTAAACTTACATTGTTCTATTGTATACATAGATTTCAGCTAAACATAGCCCCCGTTAAATTTCCAACATACTTTCTCATGATTCTTCTTATGGTTATATAATAATTATATAACTATATAAATATAACCATATAAAAATATGGTTATATTTATATATATATATAATTATATATATAAATATAATATATTATTATTATATAATAATATATTAATATTATATATGGTTATATATAATTATATATTTATATATTATTTATATATAATAAATACTTAATTACTAAACAATCATCACATCTAACAATTATATCATTTATCATACTGCTTATGCAGGTGCAGTGATCTGAGAAAAGACAAAGCCCAACATTTTAGAGTTCTATCTTTAACATTTTAGAGTTCTATCTTTAACATTTTCCAGGGTTCCGCTATCATTAGTGCTGCTGCTGCTGGGTCACTCACTGCAAGGTTCAAGCCACACTTTCTACACTGGTCACAGACAGCACAAGTCAGTTCCTTGCTGAGCAGAGGAGCTGAGGATGCCCAGGAGGAAGGGGAGGCTGGGGATGCTCTGCTCAGCTCTTACCTGTGACAGCCCAGGGGACGATGCATGTCCCGGTGGCGTTGCAGCAAGGTTTGGGTGTCCCTTATTTATTTCATGTGCAGTGTAAGGGGATGGGGCAGGAGGACCCGGCTGTCTTGCTACTTGTGTTACCTGTGTGGAGATAAACTGTTAGTAAAACATTACATTAGTAATCAGTCTGCAGAGACTCCAGTTGTACATATCTAGAGAGACAAAATAATATATACTTAGCTAAGTGAAACTCTGCACAAGTTATTCAACTATTTATGTGATTCAGGAAAATGTGGAAGGATCAAAAAAGCAGAGCAGCAGCTGCAGTCACTGGTGGAAATGTGTGGAATCCCTCTGCATTCAGGCCTGGGACCTTCTGATCCCTCCATGAGAAGCCATATTAAAAATACTGGGATTTTGCAGGGAGTTGTCTTGGTTTGATACACATTACCAGCAACAAAGTCAGGGGAAATTTGCATATTCCCCTCCAAAAAGGAAAAATAAAGGACTGCAGAGAGGCCACAGTATCTGCAGGGCTTGCCACAAGCAAAGAATCAAACAGCAAAGCAAATCTTGCATATGTTTATCTCCTTTCTCAACTTCTATTAAAAATGCTCAACAAAATATATTAAGCAAAGCATTAGAAGAATGTTTTCATGGCACACAAATATTTGCTCCACTTTACTATCTCTGCTATGGAACTGTTTTAGATATATTTTACAGAGTGGCTATAGTGAAAAAAAAGAGGAATCAAAGGAATAAAAGACTATTGGGTGACACCTCCAGCTGTTCAACACAATTGAATTTTGGCAGATTGGGTTAAAATGCATGCTACTGAAATTCAGCATTTGCTTCTCACTGATTTTATAATTTATTTGTTTGCTGAGAAGTACTACTTAATAATGGAATGGTTTGGGTTGGAAGGGACCATAAATCCATCCAGTGCCACCCCTGCCATGGGCAGGGTCAGCTCCCACTGTCCCAGGTTGCTCCCAGCCCTGTCCTGCCTGGCCTTGGGCACTGCCAGGGATCCAGGGGCAGCCACAGCTGCTCTGGGCACCTGTGCCAGGGCCTGCCCACCCTCACAGGGAAGGATTTATCCAATATCCCATCTAACATTCCCCAGCCTGAGCTGAAGGCACCTAAAGCCCACACAGGTCACTGGCACTGCACAGGCCAATGTGTGCATAAATGTCCCCAGCAGGATAAAGAAGGCAGAAGGAAATTCCTGGCTCTATAATGAGTATTAGCTCCAAGCTCCAAGAGAGCAGAAGTCACTGAGTTCACCACTTAAGTGCTTTTTCCAAGTCACTTTATTGCACCCAGAGTGTCCACGCCTGTCATTGCAGCTCCCAAACCACCACAGCAGCCCCGAAATCCCAGAAATCACAACATGCAACAGCTCCAGGGCTTGGGAACGGGCCAGGAGCCTTCACTGAGGGAAGATTTACAGCCCCTGAGTGCTCATCAGAGGAAAGGGTGGGTCAGGCAGAGAACCTCATCCCGTGTCCCAGCTGGGTCCTTCCCTTGGCCAGGATGAATCATCTCTTTTTCGGGCTGATCTCTCCTGGCAGGTGTGCGCACGCAGCCGCGGCTGGGTCAGAGCCAGCTCACACAGCTCCAGAAAACTTTCCACAGCCCATCCCCGAGAAAATGAAAGTCTGTCCCATGGCTCCTGTGTCAACCCTGAGAGAGCTGTCGTGTCAGCCACGCAGCACTCGGTGCCTGGGAGTGACTCTGGGCTGTGATGGAAATCAAATAATGCAGCCAGGAGGGGGGAAAGCACAGGCAACCCAAAACACAAGGAAATAATAGGAAATAATTCCTATCAACAGCCCCAGTGGCAGGCTGTGCCCCTGCTCCTCACCATTCTCCTCCAATGGCACTTCCTGGGGGAAACTTTGGTTATTTTGGTTATTGAGGTTATTTTGTGACAGCTGTGGGACTTCGACCACTGCCAGTTTTCAGCTCTCAGCAGTGTAAAAGCTGGAAGTGTCACCCAATTGTTGTGTGACTCTTTTTTCCTTTTGATTCCTCTTTTTTTTCACTATAGCCACTCTCTAAAATATATTTAAAACAGTTCCATAGCAGAGATAGTAAAGTGGAGCAAATATTTGTGTGCCATGAAAGCATTCTTCTAATACCTTGCATCCAAAATGCTCTGACCCAACAGCAGCCAAGCCCACACAGGGCTCTGACAATGGGGACAGGGGCACTACCATAACCCAGGTCACTGTGAGCACCCAGCAGTTCTCCTCCTCCTCCTCCTCCTCCTCCTCCTCCTCCTCCTCCTCCTCCTCCTCCTCCTCCTCCTCCTCCTCCTCCTCCTCAGAAATTACAACATGCAAATAGAATTGTGGAATAGAATCCCAGAATCACCAAGGTTGGAAAGCTCTCCAATATCTAATCCAATCTAGTTCAACCACAACCCAGCACTGCCAGGACCACCCCTAAACCACGTTCCCAAGTGCCACATCCCCACACCATCCCCTGAACACTTCCAGGGCTGGTGACTCCAGCACTGCCTTGGGGTAACAACCTAAGCTGGAGGGTACTGAAAGACATCAAGAAATGCTCTCGTGACTGGATCTGAAATCTGGAAGCTGAACTGAGAGGAAAGCTGCAGCTGCTGGGATGAGTCCGTGAGATACCCTGTGCAGGGCAGCAACACACGACAGACACAGCTCTGGACCTACTAAAATGGGCTTGAAAGCCTAACAAAGGGTTAGGCTTCAGAACAATTATAAAATTGTACCAGTTTGATAGTTTGGCAACAGCTCACTTGGAGAGTATCCTGTAGGAGCCTACCACTGATTTTCCAGGACCTCCTAAGTTTAGCCAAGTCTAGCTCAGAGCACCCAAAGCAAGGAGTGGTGTTTGCTCCAGCAGAAGGAAAAGCACAGAGAGCCCTCCTCAGCAGCTACAGCAATGTTGGTGTTTCCACACCTTCCTCTTCCTACAACAAATTATTTAAAAATAAACTGAATTATAAGGCACCGATTTTAATGTAAACAGGTAGTAAAGGAAGACAAACTTATCGAATTTGTGTGTTTTTTCAGCAATTTTTAACAAAGGTAAAAGGTAGAGGCTGTCTAAGCTCATCACTCCTGGGGTACCTGCCCCCATAGAGCCCAAGGTGTGGTTTGCTGTTTCTTAAATGGTCTGAGATGATTATGGAAGCAAATATCCTCCAGAAATCTATAGGTTAAATTGTTCTCCTAAAAATGGATGTACAAAATTACATATTAATTTGCTAGGGCATCACCTTCTATTTTCCCTGAGTAGCAAGAGCTAATTTTAGTTTTCCAGAAACCTTAATCCTGTATTTTAAAGGGAAAGGTAATGAAATACAAAATAAAAACTCAGTCTAGAGTTCTTTTCTTTCTGAGATCTTTTACACCTTTTGGGTTTAGCATCTCATACAAGTTTGGGATTACCCTTTACCCTGGTTTCCCTGTGGCTGCCCCATCTGTGAAGTGCCCATGCCCAGGTTGGAGTACCCAGGGATAAGGGAAGGTGTCCCTGCCCATGGCAGGGGTGGCACTGAGGGGGCTTTAAGGACTTTTCCAACCCAAACCATTCCATGATTCTAGGCTGGAGCAGGATGAGGCACTGAGCTTCCCTCCTGCACATCCCACAGCCTCGGCCTCCTGACCCAGATCCCTCCTTTGAGCACAGGGAGGCTGGAGCAGCTAATCCTCGCTAATCCCTTTTCTACAGGATTCTCTTCACTGCAGGAAGATCCCTTCAAAGGACACAACCATGGAACCTCTGCTGGGTGTGACACACTCGGAGGGACCAAGGGGTGCCCCAAGACAGAAAACAACCAAACACCCCAAGAGCAAATGGGAGTCAACCCTGCTTGAAAATCTGGGACACGGGGACCTGTAGGAGGGTAGGGGGGTAGGACAGTTGGGACAGATGGAGATGAGAGATCTCTGCAGCCAGGTCAGGAGCTTGGGGGTTAGTGCAAAGGGCCAAGTGCAGGGAGAGAAGAGAGAGGGAGAGAGGATGAGAGGGTGAGAGAGTAAGAGGGTAAGAGTGTAAAGGAGTAAAAAAGGTAAGAGAGTGAAAGGGGTAAGAGAGCAAAACCTCTCTTGGATGAGGTTTCTGTTACAATACCATAAATCTTCTTCTGTGTTGAATATCCTAATTCTCACTAACCAATCTAGTACAACATACAAATCCTACAGCATTTACATACAGCCTGTAAGAATCACTACATTACCATACTGTGTTACATTTTAAACCCTAAAAACTCCTCCTTGGACCCCTTCTGCCAAGCTGTAGGGTCTGCTCTGACCCTTGGGCCTGTCTGCAAGCAGAAGGAATTGTTCCATCAAAAAGAGATTACCTTCAGCCAGCCACACCATTGTTTTCCCATTGTTCAGTAACTGAGGGATCTCACAGCTTGCTTTCATTTCAATCTCACTTATAGTTTCCATATTCTCAAAATCTTTTGCCAGGCAATCATACTGATAAGGCTTTCCTGTTTCATCTTCCCCAACAGGGGCTCTCCAGCACCTCACTGCCCCATTGCCCCCACTGAGGTGAGCTGGGCACCTGACAGGAGGTGGCACCTGCTCCAAAGGCACACAAGGACAGACACTGATCAGTGCCTGCAGTGAGTGCTGGACCCTGCTCCAGGCTGCACCTGGCCAGGTGACCTCTCTTGTGTTGTTAACACTCACTGCCAGTCAGTTCTCATCCACGAGTCACCCACAGAAGCCCAGAATGGTTTGGGTTGGAAGGGAGCTTTAACTCATCCCATCCATGGGCAGGAGCTCCTTCCACTGCAGCAGCTGCCTGGGGCCTCAGTGCTGCTGCTCAGCTCAGCAGAGTTTACCCCAGAGGAGTTCTGGTCCAAGCTTCAGCACTTCCAATCCCAACACGCCACTAAAGCAGCTACAAACCTCCACCATGACCTGCCAAAACCAGTTATCTGTGCAAAGACAGGATGTCCATCAGCACCATTATTCTTCTTATCCAATTCCAGAGCTGTGCCTCATGCTCAATGTCTGCTTCTGCTCTTTAATCTCATTTTCCACAGATTCAGCCCCATTCCCCTGGGCACAGGACAGGGGTGCCTGGTGGGATTTACACTCACCTTTTGTGCAGTTCCCTTCCTGTTAGAAGTCTACATCTTTTCAAAAAACTCCCTTGAATATATTTCTTTGAAATAATTTACAACAAAAGCAGGATTTCACTCTTATGCCCCTTCTAAACTCTGCAGGTTTTGGATCTTTCAGAGGCCACACAAGCAACCACCCTCATTTCTAGCATGAAGAGGATTTGGAAAAAGCAGGCAAGAAGCAGTTTACAGGACAACCCCCAAACCTTTATGTCCAAAAATAGCTCTGCAATAGAGCATTCTCCATTATTGATGAGGGAAAATTATTACAATGTTAGTTCATGGAAATAATTATTTCCAACAGTGGTTTGCTTTCATATAATTTTACTGCTGGATTTATTTATTAAAAAACTCAAAGCAACAACCCATTCGGTGTAACATGTCACAATAAATAAATAAAGATGACTTATGATGAATTTAGGTGGGTTTGGTTTTAATACCAGTATGATTTCCTTGATAAAGAGGTTCTACCAAAGCCTTCTTGTGAATTTTGAGCATCTCCAAGTTTCTCAGACGAACTTCATCCCACTTGGCCTCTTCCTCACCTCCTACCTCTGTCCTACAGGAAAATTTGTTCCTCAGATTTAGTTTTATTATTGGGGCTCATACTGGAAGCCACATGATTCTCCATTCCCATTTTTGTAGCTGTGGGGGGGAAAAAAAAGAGCTCTGGAATGTGCAACCAAGGTCCTGATACTGCATGTGGAAAGGCACAGATAATTGAATTATTTTTTCTCTTTATCTAACTAAACCTGGGGGCTCATCTGTGGGCTGCCCATATCTCAAGTGATTTCTGCTCCCACCCCACGTGTGATGTAGGGGAACAACACGGGGGCAGCTCAGTCACCACGTGGAGCTTCAGGACCCCAAAACTCTTCCCACACCAGCCATGCTCTGGAAAAACATCTCTGGGAGTGATGATCCAAAATCCACGTGGAATCCCACAGAGGATGTGCAAGCAAACAAAACACAGATGGGAAAAGCAGCCCCAGGTACTGAGGATGCACTTGAAGGTTGGAATTGAAGATCTTGGAGGCTTTTTCCAACCTTCAGGATTCTGTGATCTCACAGGGCTCTTCAGAATGTCTGTTTAATGCAAAGCCAGGCCTCAAACACATGGTGCTGCTCCTTGTGTAACAAACCACTGAGCCCTCTCATGAATGAATCTGTCAAGGCACTCCCATCATGTGTTTTTTCCATCCCAATTCATTTTTCCCTGGACTCCCTCTGAATCTGAAATCTGCCTGGGGCTTCAAATGGAAGCCTGAAAAGAACCCAGCTGAGAAATTTCCCTCCTTTCCCCAAAACATGAAATTTTTTCTCAAACTTTTGCATTCTCAGATCCTGAACTGAGATATTTCCAGCCCTGTCTTCTATTCCTGTAACATAGCAAGGAATGATATTTTTCCACACTGAAAAGCTATTTTAGGTCATTCTTCACAGTTACTTTTCTATTTTACATTAATTTAAATTTTTACAGTCATATTTTCCCCACAGGCATCTGCATTATATCTTGGGAGGAAAGAAATGAAAAAAAATAACCTTCTTTAAAGGACTTCAGATATTTTTAAAGTGTTTTTTAAGTGTTGTATGGGGTATATAAAAGATAATACAAACTGAATTATTTATTACAAGTGTTTGTACGTTTATGTTCACAGAATGGTTTGGGCTGGAAGGGACCTTAAAAGTTCATTTTGTTCCATGGCAGGGAAACCTCCCACTGTCCCAGGTTGCTCCCAGCCCTGCCCAGCCTGGCCTTGGGCACTGCCAGGGATCCAGGGGCACCCTGTGCCAGGGCCTGCCCACCCTCCCAGGGAAGGATTTCTTCAGAATTTGCTCCTCTGGTTTTCCTTTTCTGCACACAGACATTTCTGTATCAGGTACTGGAACAGAGGCTGCCCAAAGCCTGCACCTGGGGTTTGTGGATTCACTGCTGCCAACACCTCAAACCTCAGAACCTCCAACCCTTGCCAGCTGCGCCCCACCCATTCCAGCTCTCCTGGAGGGGAACCCATGGCCACCAGACCCTCCATGGCCACCAGACCCTCCATGGCCACCAGACCCTCCACGGCCACCAGACACCCCATGGCCACCAGACCCTCCATGGCCACCAGACCCTCCATGGCCACCAGACCCTCCATGGCCACCAGACCCACCATGGCCACCAGATCCCCATGGCCACCAGAATCCCCATGGCCACCAGACCCTCCAAGGCCACCAGACCCTCCAAGGCCACCAGACCCTCCATGGTCACCAGACCTGCTATGGCCACCAGACCCTCCATGGCCATCAGACCCTCCATGGCCACCAGACCCATCCATGGCCACCAGACCCTCCATGGCCACCAGACCCTCCATGGCCACCAGACCATCCACGGCCACCAGACCCTCCATGGCCACCAGACCCTCCATGGCCACCAGACCCCCCATGGCCACCAGACCCTCCATGGCCACCAGACCCTCCATGGCCACCCCTGTGTCCTTCTGCCCCTACAGCCACCTGAGCTGCTGCATTTCCAGGACCAAGGGCAGCACTTTTACCCTTAATCCTGCCCAGAGCTCAGCTCAGCAGCCCTGACAGCCCCAGCAGAGGAGGCAGCACAAAACTCCTCAACAACCCAAAAAAGAGAACAGCTAAATATCATCATGATCACTGATCCATCATGGAATGGTTTGAGTTGGGAGGGACCTGAATCCTCCTCATCCTGTTCCACCCCTGCCATGGCAGGGACACCTTCCCCTGCCCCAGGCTGCTCCAAACCCTGCCCAGCCTGGCCTGGGCACTGCCAGGGATCCAGGGGCAGCCACAGCTGCTCTGGGCAAGAGATGCTCCAGCCCCAGGTGCCCCAGGGAGCCAGAGCCAAGAACCCCATCCCCAGCCACTCCTGCAAACAGAGAAGGAGAAAACCTTGCACAGCAGCTTCTGTTTTTCTATAAGCAGCTTATGTTTCTGCTTAAAATGTAGTGAATTCATCCCATCTACAGCTTTTCTTCCTGTTTTCCAAATAATTAAAAGAGCAGCTTAAAACCAGGGTTTTTTGGCATTAAAAATATTTGCACTATCCCAACCAGAAAAGCAAAATATGACTTTCCCAGGGCTGTGCTGATTTAGCAAAGCTTATAAATAACCCTGGGCTTCCAGCTATTGCCATTGGAAAAAAAGAAATAGATAAAAGGAAAAGACTGTCATGTTCACAAATAAACATCACTGTTTCTAAGCTAAATTTCTACAATAATCAATATTATACATTAGCAATCATCTAGGACAGCAAGCCAAAGGCACCTATCCCAAATATTCTATTTACTATCAAAATATTTCTTCCTCTGTGCATTGGAATGTCTCATGTGAAAACAAATCTTTCTTGATTATTTTTCCCATAAGAAGGTGTTAGAAATGTGAAGCCACTAGCACACAAAAAAATCAGACTGTGAGATGCATGGGAGAGGAAAGAGATGGAGTCACCCAAGTGAAACTATGGCCAAAGCACTGTAATTCCAATGACACTCTCCAATATGCTGAATAAAACTAGACACTTAAAAACAGCAGTGGACCCACAAGTCTTTCAAAGATTTCTCCCCTTCTTCTATGCATCTAAAAAGGTTCTTCATAAAATCACAGAATTATTAAGGTTGGAAAAGACCTATAAGATCAAACCCAACATGCCCACCCAACCCCTGTCCCCAGGTGCCACATCCACTCATCTTCTGAACACTTTAAGGGATGTGACTCCACCACTGCCCTGGGCAGCCTGTGCCAAAGAGATTTCCCCAACATCCAGTGTGAGAGGTTCCCATGGCACAGCTTGAGGCTGTGTCCCCTTGTTCTGTCCTTGTCCCCTGGGAGCAGAGCCCAGCTTCCCCCTGGCTGCACTCTCCTGTCAGGAGCTGTGGAGAGCCACAGGGTCCCCCCTTCTTTTCCCACTCACATGCCACCAAAAGAGTCCTTTTGAGCACCATTACTCCAGGGGCAGAGGAAGGTGCATTTTCTCTGACGGCTGCCCTGGGGTGTGCCCAGCCCTGAGCCCCCCTGCCCCAGCCCCCGGGTACTCACAGTGCTGTACACAGCCGAGACGGTCGGGGTGAAGATCCGATCCTCCAGGGGCTGCTGGACAGGACCTCGGGGGATTCTGCAACACAGCCGGTCAAGGAAAGCAGCGTGGCAGGCAGGGGACCCCGCCAGGGACACCCCACCCTGGGGGCACAGCCTGGCAGCTCCAGGCCCTCGGGATCTCCCGGGCTCCAGAGGCAGCTGTCCCACCCTGGCAACGAGGGAACCAACGCAAACTCCAATAATCCACAAAACCTTGGGGCAAACTCCCAATAATCCACAAAACCTTGGGCCTGTCCAGAGCGTCCTCCCCCAGCTCTGCTTCTGTTTGAAAGGGAAAAAGCCCCGGAGCCACAAGCCCAGAGCATTCAGAGGCAAGCCCTGCAGATCAGCAGGGCACTGGGGACAATGGCAGCTCCTGTTGTGCCAAGCACGCAGCAATCCTGCTGGAATTGTTTCCTTGTTTGCCTCTCTTCACCCAGTGACTCCTTTCCTCATCCGCCCACCAAAAGAAAGGGCTGGCACAGGGATGGGAGGTTTCCAGGAGCTGCTGCAGGGTGACTTAAAGGCAAATTGCAAGAGTTTTCTTAATTGTAAAGGCAGGGAAAAAAAGGGAAAAAAACCTATGCACAAAAAACCCACACAGCAGAATCTGGTTTATTTGTCAAATAAAACTGGGATGCAGGGATCCAAAAGAATAAAAAAGTCTGACTTGGGTAACACCTTGTGGCCTCACACAGATCCAGACAACACCCAGTGCCCACTGGCATGGAAAAGGCACTTGCTGAAAAGTTTTCCTAAATGCCATAACTGGATTTCACCTTTTTGCTGTTTATATTTTACACACCAAAATTTCATGGGAAATGAGAACAGCTGGATTGACTGAGGTTCTTGTACGTATGGAAGGACACAGACACATGTTAACATACTTAAAAAGAAAACAGAGTCATTGAAACACTTCCTACTTTTATTCTAACATGGAAAAACACATTGCTAAGTTAAATTCTGAGTTTAGGTCAAGACTTCAAGAGACTCTGCACCCCAAGTTTGATCCGCAGATTAAAGCTGCTTTGCAGGGACCAACACCACAGTGACAGGACTGACCCTGCCAGTGCTGACACAACTCAACAGCCACCCCAAGCTCCACAGTCCCAACTATTCCCCTCAAAATGGACCAAATGTTAAGGCTGAAGTAAGGACTGTTCAGACACAACCTGCTCTGCCCCTGCCCACAGCACATCCCAGCTGGACCAGCTGCTCCTCCAGCAGCACTGAGGCAAATTTACAGCACCAGACACAGACAGAGTTAAATTTACAGCCTCGCTCTGCTCTGGCTCTGAACTCATCACTAAAAAGCTTCTCCTCACCAAACAGGCTCAGAAATCACTCTAAAACTCCTCAGTTTTGTTACAGATTCAGTGTTTGAGCACCAAACACTATAAAAAGCTGCTTGATGGGATTATGTGGGAAGAGCCCGGCCCTGACCTTCCCAACCCCTCAGCAGGGTGGGAAAACCCTGGGCTGTCACTGGGGCAGGGGACAGGGGACAGCCCAGGGCCACCTCCAGGGCAGGGAACCAGGAACAGGATCTGTCCCACTGATGCTCATTCACCCCACAGCTCTTTCTGCCTTTTTTAATGATGGCAAGAATTCATTAGCAGGGTCTAAAGCTCATCTGCACTTAGCTCATCTGCCAGCTCAGGCTCAAGTGGTGTCATCTGATAAACAGAGAGGTTTTTAACAACCAGATGGGATTTAAAACCCTGACCCAGCCAAACAACAGTTAAGATTTGTCACAAACTTCAGCAGAGTCACTCCCAGCCTTCATGCCAAGGGGCTTGCATTCACCCCCAAGTTTTGGAAAATAACAACAAAAAAGCCAAAATCTGGGACAGAAGGATTAAAACCCACTGGAAGATGGAATGAAAACTCAGATTTCCTGCTGTAGCACCACTCCCTCTCCCCAGAAGATCCCTGTGACAGGGATGACAGCCCAAGGCCTGGGATGGAGCTGCCCCCCTTGTGTCACAGCTGACATTTCCCTTCTCCAGGCACTCCTGACAATTCACTGAAGCAATCTCTGCTTCAAAAGGGATCATTCCTGAGTTTGGAAAAACGGTTTCATCCCTGACAAGGTTGGGATTTATTTTCTTATTTTAGAACTTATATAAGTCAGGAGGAAATAATCTCCTTTGAGCAGAGCAACTGCTCCTTTTGCACCCAGGAAGAGCTGCCTGAAGGAAGGAGCAGTTCAGATGGATTTGCAGAGTTTGGAGTCACTGTTTAAGATCACTCCTAGGAAGGGGTGATTCTCATCAGATCCAGAAGAAACCTTTTAACCCCTTTTTGCAAAAGGATTTGACCTGGACACAAGACTGATAGGAACAAAATGCCTCCAATTCCAGTAAGCCTTAATGAAATAAAGGTTGGAGAAAGTGATTATTTCCAGTATCTAACTTGTGGCATCCACAGTTACTGACTCTCTGAAAGAAGCTGGGCAAGTGGAAAGGCTCCTGGTTCCCTGAGAGGAGCTGCACTAGTGGAGAGATTCCAGATTCCCTGAGAGGAGCTGGGCAAGTGAAGAGATTCCCTGAGAGGAGCTGGGCAAGTGGAGAGATTCCAGATTTCCAGAAAGAAGCTGGGCAAGTGGAGAGCCTCCTGGTTCCCACCAAGCCTCCTGGAGTTTGTTCCTGTTCCCCAGTGGAAATCACCACCTTCCCTCTGCCTCCAGCTGTCCTGGGATCACAGCTGCTGTTACTGGGGGAGAAGCCAGCCAGGGTGACAGCAAAGTTCATCACAACTTGTGCTGATGAGGCTCTTCCAGGAAAGGGTTAAGTGACAGCACGGATACCAAGGGAGGTGAGCAGGTCAGGGCAAGCAGGTGGGAAGCAGAACCTCATCCAGCAGCACCATTCCATGCACATGCACACCCACACCCACAGCACCCCCAGGGCATTCATTCATCTGTTCACACACAGATTTTGGTGCTGCTGGGGCTGCACATCCCAAAATGCAGCACAAGCCTTGGGATTGCTGCCCTCAGGCTGCCCCAGCACAGCCAGGTGAGTGCAGGAGGGAGAATCCAGCCAGCCCAGCCCCACTGCAGTGCTGGATTCTGCACAGCCAGGAGCACCAGGAACAGCCCTGAGTAACCCAGGCAGCTCTTTGTGTTACTACCCTGCTGTGCTGGGATCCAATTCAGGAGCATCCTGTGCCCTCCCTCTTCCTCCTCCCCGATATCCTGCCACCCACATCACTGATTTGGGCAACTATGCTCCAAAATCATCCAGGAGGGTGGGAAGGGAGAGGGAGTGGAGGAAAAGCAAAGAAAATCCAAACCTCACACAGTTTTCACAGCTCCTTCCACAGGGAGAAGAGACGAGGAGAGCAATGAAGCAGAAAAGCAGGAGCAAGGAGACCCTGCTAAATCCAAGAACCTCTTAAAGCACCATCAGCTGGAAACGTGGAGCTGCAGCCTCTGCTCTGCTGGTGTCAGGCTGAACGACTCCTCAGAGCTCCCCCTGCTCCATCAGCATCACTCCAGGATCTGGAGAGGGATGGCAACCCTGCCAGCACCAGCACTGGATCCTCCTCGTCGCTGTTCAGGGCTCATTAACTCATGAAATACAGATCTAAAATCTCACCTAAGTGAGACACTTCTGGCAGGTTCATAAATGCAGGCACAGATGCAATGGGTGTTCCACCTAGTCCCCATCTGGCTGCAGCAGTGATTACAAGCTGGGGGATTTCAGGAGCTATTATAGACCCAGTGGGAGAAGGAATGCTGGCTGGAAACCACACAGAATTTTTCTGGAAACCAAAAATCTCCCTAAAAAGAGGAGGATCTCTGTTAATTAGACAGCCACGGCCATGCTCTGAGGAGAGGGGAATATGTGACTTCTCTGTAAAGCGATTAAGGAAAAAAAATCCAGCCTGGAGCTGCTGGAGCAATCAGTGACACTGCCAAATGCTGAGTGAAATGACAGTCAGCAGGAATTCCTTGCAGAAATCTCCTCCTTCTATCACATTTCTCAGCTTTCTCCAATCACATTTTCCAATCACACTACAGAACTGTGATTCTGCGAGATTTCTGTGCTGTTACAGACCTGGAAACACACACCAAACCCAGCCCTTCCAGCAGCAATTTGTACAGCTTGCTCTGCTCCACCGAGATTGCAGGGAGCCAGAGAGAACATTATTCCATTTTCTCCCAAAATGGATTCATTTTCCCTCGAATGGTGCTTTTCACCTAAGCTCATTTCTGCAACCAGCAACCATTTTACCCCAAGCACCAGTGACCTCTCCTCCCCTTCCAGCTCACAGCTCTGAGGAAGCACCTCTTCCCAGGAATAGAAACACCCACGGTGCTCACAGGCACCTATGCAAACACCTTACACAAACCATTCCAGAGCTCCTGATTTTCATCCCTGCCCAGAAATGGAGCCAGTCTCCCACTGACTTCCCCAGGGTTATGTAATCCCCACAGGTATCCCCACTTGTACTGAAACTGTGCACTAAAAATCCCGAGGAAAAACTGTCAAGCAAGATTACAAAAGGGCAAGAAACCACAAAGAATCTGAGCATTTCTTTCAGCTTTTTGGAGCAAGGAATCTATAACACCCAAGCATGCATGGATGTGACAGCAGGGAGCTTTCCAGGAGTGTGTTTCTCCTCTGCAGCCTCTTCTCTATTCACCATACAATTAAAATGCAGGAGGTGAACATCCCAACAGCAGCAACACTTCATTGAGCCAGCTGGGTAACACAAGGCTCTGAAAAGGTTCAAAGGGAAAAGCTCTGCCAGTCACAGCAGCTGGAACCTCCCTGGCATCACCCCATCCTTCCCAGCTCCACCATCCTCCACCTGCACGGCCAAGACTTTTGTACGGCGCGCTCAGTCCTACCTGGCAGGGAGCTCCAGCAGGGAGATCCTGGACAGTTCTGTCAGGGAGATCCCAGAGAGCTCTGGCAGTGAGATCCTGGAGAGCTCTGGCAGGGAGATCCAAGGAGCTCTGTCAAGGAGACCTCAGAGAGCTCTGTCAGAGAGATCTGACAGTGAGATCCAGGGAGCTCTGGCTGTGAGATCCTGGAGAGCTCTGGCAGTGAGATCCCAGAGAGTTCTGTCAGTGAGATCGTGGAGAGCTCTGGCAGGGAGGTCCTGGAGAGCTCTGGCAGTGAGATCCCAGAGAGCTCTGGCACGGAGATCCAGAGAGCCCTGTCAGTGAAATCCCAGAGAGCTCTGTCAGAGAGATCCCAGAGAGTCCTGTCAGAAAGACTCTGGAGAGCTCTGTCAGTGAGATCCAGGGAGCTCTGTCAGGGAGATCCAGAGAGCTCTGGCCGGGAGCCAGCTCAGCACCACGTCCTTTCCCCGCATCCATCAGTGAAGCCCATGGCTGCATCCCCTCACAGCCTCACCATCCCCTCACAGCCACATCATCCCCTCACAGCCTCATCATCCCCTCACAGCCGCATCATCCCCTCACAGCCTCACCATCCTCTCACAGCCACATCACCCCCTCACAGCCTCACCATCCGCTCACAGCCTCATTATCCCCTCACAGCCACATTCCCTCACAGCCTTATCATCCCCTCACAGCCTCATCATCCCCTCACAGCCTCACCATCCCCTCACAGCCACATTCCCTCACAACCATCCCCTCACAGCCTCACCATCCCCTCACAGCCCCTCACAGCCTCATCATCCCCTCACAGCCCCATCCCCTCACGGCCTCATCCCATCCGTGCCACGCCGGGCTGGCTCCGGAGCTCTCCCTGCCCGTCCCCGCCCGAGCTCTTAAAGCGGCAGCGCAGGGGGAGCTCCGTGGGTTCGGCACCGAGCGCTGCAGCCCCACTGCCATCGCTGCTCCCCGAGCTCCGGGCTGTGCCACGAGAACAGGGACGGGAGCAGCGTCCTGCTCCTCTCAGCAACTGAGAGGGAAAATAATCAAGCCAGGCTTATAAAGGAAAGGGTAAAGGAGAAAGATGAACTCCCCCACAGCACAGAGTGGTTTGGAAGCTGCACGGCAATGCGTGAGGAGCTCAGAAAGCATCAGTGCTCCCCATCAGAAGAATTAAATCTCAGCACAAACTCCTCAGCAGGAAATTTGCAGCTTGTTTTCCCTCAGCTTTTATCTTGCTACTCCCAAATGAAGCACCACAAACTCCTTTACTTAGCAACTACTTCAGCAATCAATTTTCCCTTCAAAATCAATCCCTCTTTTGACAGATCACGTTTCAGAAGCCTGAGGAAGGAATGCTGGCAAAGCAAACTACAGCCTTGAGAAGACAAAACAACAACAAAATCCCAAAGCAAACTCCACCAAGTGACACATTACCTGGGAAAAATTAAAATATATAAGATCAAAACAGTGTCATTATCTCTCCATGCTGAAATGTGACAACCAAACTGACTTCTTCCAAGGAAATATAAAATTCAGGTTACAAAGCAAGTAACTCCAAACTTTGGGAAATGCAGGATTGATGTTGCCTGGGTGACCATAATTCAACCCTCCTATGTATCTGCAGAATCCAGCCCTTTATTATAGAGGCCCACACTGATTTTCCCCATTCCCTGTCACCTCACATTTTCAGCTCTTACAGGACTCGAGCACCCTGACCCTTCACAGCTGAGCTGCTCCTGCTCTTAACAGATGAGAGAAAATTAATATTACAAAAATCAAGACCAACATAACTCAAGGACTTTGGAAAACATTTGAAGACCCCACCTAATAAAATGCTGACCGTCCCTAACCATTCCCTGCTTCCATCCAATGACATATCCCATCTCCCTTCCTTGCAGAGATCACGTTTTACTTTAGGATGTGTTTGGGTGGGGTTTTTTGTCTGTTCATGGATTTATTTGCTAGTGAATTCCCGACAAGGGGATCAGGCCTTTTGGCTGAAGGAATGAGGTGGCCTCTGTATGAAAAGAGTGCTTTTATTTCCGTTTTCTCAGCTGGATGCCACTGCTCTTGCACAATGTGATGGGATGTCAAAACAAAGCACAATTCTGAGCCCTGACTATACCACAGGTCAAGCTCCAGCAGGGCACTGGTGTTTCAGTGTTTGGTGTTTCTTGTTACTATACCAGGGAAAAACAAACACAACTTTTTGCTGGCAGGAGCACTCGGGAATATGGTCACGGTTAAGAGCTGCAGGTGAGGAATTCCTTAAAAGCCCATGGCAGCTTCACACCAATAATTAATTCTGATCTAAGGACTATTTTCTGGCAAGTCAAATGTTTTAAAAACAAAGGAATGCAAATCAAAAGTGTTTGCAAAGTGGCAAAAATGGGGTTCATGGTTCAAAAGTACTCAGATTTTTAATAGAGCAGTACATCACTCCTGTCAAGAGATGCAAACCTTCAGGGCCTGCCACTTTCCAGAACGACTTATCCCCAGAAGGATCTGATGGCAAAAGCCATTATTAAGCTTGTTTCAGCATTTTATGGCCCAGAATAAAGCTCCTTGGTGCCACATGTGTAGTCAATGCTCACAGCCCAACTGCCATTTATCAGACATATAAATTTTAAGTGGATCAATGAAGTGTTTGTACAAACAACCTCTTTAATCCTTCATGTGTTTTGTGTATTAAACTGCATCACTGAACTCTCTTTAAATTCCTGTTTATGGGCTATTTTATACTTGGAACAAAACCTTAAATAAGGTATTTATCTTCTCCTTTTGTACCAGAGATGCACTTACATAAATATTGTTGATGTTTCACCATTCCTTTATTGCCTCGTTCAAAATCCCTGACTGCAGGACTCATTCCTTGCTCCCCAACTGAACTCTGAGATGATAACTGGAAGTTATCATCCTGTCCATCCCTCTGCATTCAGTGCTCCTCATTAAATCATCCTCCCCAAGCCCTGTCTGGATCCAAATGCTACAGTGAGGCTTTCCCTGCTTATCCCAGCTAATTCCATGCTCCAAATGAACACTCTCCTCATAACAAAACTTGTCTCAAAACACATCTTGAGCATTTTACCTAATTATGTATTATTAATCTCAGTATCAGCTTCCAAATAATCCCCAACACTGCCTTTCCCTGCTGTCTGCCCCACAGTGAATGGAGCAGAATGGGAGCAGGAGAGCTTTCCAAAGAGAAGGGGCACACAAATCCCACGAACCTCAAAGCCTGTCAGAAAAGCTTTCCAGGGCTGAAAGCTGCAGCTTGAAAGGAAAATGTGCCCTTCAAAAGCTCAATGAACAGTGTGCTGTCCCTCTCCTGCCCCCAGCATCCTGCTGCTGCTCAGAGTGCTGCTCCTCTCCCTCTGGGAATGCCACCACAGTTTGGGAATCTGTGGATGTGGGCGTTGGCATGTCCAGGTCGGGCAGAGCCCACTTGGCACATCCCCAGCCCTTCTGTCTGAGCAGCCACAGGCACAGTGCACGTCCTGTTTGTCCCCAAGCACATCTCCAAATCCTCCAACTCACATCCCCTGAAATGTCCACTCCACAGAACAGCCCAGGATCCCAGACTGGTTTGGGTTCTGAGAGTCCTCACAGCTCATCCAGTGCCATCTCTGCCATGGGCATGGACACCTCCCACTACCCCAGGTCACTTCCAAGCCCTGCCCAGCCTGGCCTTGGACACTTGCAGGGATGAAGCAGCCACAGCTGCTCTGGGTACCCTGTGCCAGGCCTGCCCACCCTCACAAGGAAGAGTTTCTGCCCTGTATCCATCTATCCCTGCCCTCTGGCAGTGGGAACCCATTCCCCTTTGTCCTGTATAAAAAGCCCCTTTCCCCTCATCCCTTCCCTTCCATCTTTGGTCCATGTGTGATCATCTCACAGTCAAGCCAAATGGGAATGCCAAAGGAAAGCTGAGGGCTAGGGGGAAGGTAACAGAAAAAAAATCCCTTTGTTGCAAATTATCTGTATTCCCAGCATCCCACTGGCTCCATGATGCTTTCAAACACAAACCAGCAATATTGGGAGCACCAGCTGCAATAGTTCCACCTGCAGACAAGTACCTAATTAGCCAGAGCTCATTACTTCCAGGCTCAGTTTTGCATCTCTAAATTACCCAGCAGTGAGCCAGCTCACCAGCACTAAATCAGCCCAGACCTCACCTCACCCTGGGGCTGGCAGGACCCACCCAGCCAAAGGCACAAAATCCCAATCAATTCTCCTGCCCGATACAAATGTGTTTCTAAGGGCAACCTGATTTTGTTAGTTCATCTCTGTCTCACTCCACTGCAACCTCAGCAAAGTGGCTATTTTCAGCTGAGACCTAGAGAGGTTGTTTGGGGTGGAAGAATTGTGTCTAACCCTGCTAATCCTGCTGGGGATTCTCCTTGAGGTGACACACGGAATATTTCTGTAACTCTGAACTTTGAGGTGTATTTTCAGTGCTCCCAGAAGTGTTCACAGCACAGTCTGAATAAGGTTAAAAATCCAGGTTTCAACCCAGCTGTGAAATATTAGTAATTACCAAAATAAAGCCATGGATACTCCGTGGGTCCTGCCTGTGCCAGCTCAGGTAACAAGGTGAACACTGTGCCAGGAGAGCATCTCTTGCTCAGCTACAGACAACTTCTCACCAGCTGACTTGTCCTCTTTCCTCCATAAAACACCAGCCACTTCCATACCTTTCAATTCACATTTTATCCTCAAAATATATGGACTCTTCTAAGAAATGAAAAAGTCAATACATCTCATCAGCTCCCTTCAGCTGGAAATCATGGCACTGCCACAGAGAGGCAACAGCATCACGGGGAATGTGCCAATGAAGCCTTAAAATTCCATTAATTTTAGGAGGGTTATTTATGATTGTACTTGTCCATGTTAATAGAAACTCCCATTAGGCTGCAGAAAACAGGCAATGCTCAGGAGCCTGGAGCAGCCCTATTTGTCTTCCACCAGACCCTGCTGCTCTGAGTGATTCCTCACAGCTCTCCAGCCACAACCCCAGGACAGACACCTTATAAAGAGCCCAAAATATTAAGGTGAGGGATAAAGACCCAACAAGGTGAGCTCTGGAGACTCCAGCTGAATTCTGGAGAATTGTCTCTAAGTTACACAGGACTATGGTGGGCCAACATGCCATGGAGAAGTTCCAGATGAGGTCTGAACTCCAAAATGCCCCCAATAAATTGGCAGCAGAGCTGTGTTACACCAGCAGCACACACACAGAGCCAGCTCAGAACAGCCTGGCCCCAAAAACTGCCCTGAAGTCCCAGGCAGGGCAATGCCAGGAAGGTGGGCTCATGCTATGTGATACAGGGCTAAATACCTCCTAAAATTCCATGAACTGACCATGGATCTCTGCTGGAGCTCTGCTGCTACCAGCAATGATGAAGCTTTTCTTTGCTTTCTGCCCAAGGAGAGAGCCAAGGCATGGGAATGAAGGGTTTTGGTGCTGCTGCTTTTTACATCCATATATTACAGGCAAATCTGGATTTTTGTTTGTCATTTTAGGGTCTACACCAAGATATAATTTCTTTACTTCCTAAAACAAGTACCAAGTGACCAAAACACAGAGTCAGAGCAGTCAGAGTGTGTCTGTAAGGATCATACAATGTGTAAATGCACCTTTACAGGTGATTCACAGGCATGTAAAGCAGGGACAGGATTTAATCAGAGGCTGGAGGTTTGATGGGACTGCAGGAGGAGGAGCAGGTACACAGATCCCTCAGGAAGGAGCTGAGGCAGTGCTGTGCTGTACCATAACCATGAATGCACCCAAGCAATGCTCTGACTCAAGGCCACAGGGGGTTTTTGGAGATGCTGTTCAACACCCCTGTGCATCTCTTGTAGGAGCACAACCCACTCTGAGAGCAGCAGCTCACCCATCTGGAAGCACAAGGGATAAAGGTAATAACAAACAGCTTTTAGCTTTGCCCTTCCCAATTACACAAGAGCCACCAAGCCACCCTTGGGGCACCCTCCCCTGGGTGACCAGACCTGACCACACGAGCAATGAACAATCTGAAGGCTGCAAATACAGATATAAATGTTCAAATCATCCAAACTGAGTGAGCAGCAGGCTTTCAGCTGGCCAGACACAGTGACATTTCTTCTAAAATTATTCTCATGGTTGGCAGCAGCTGCTAAATCCCTTCCTGTGCTCTGAGACGACCTGAACATCTGCACATTGTCACAAAGGCAGGAGGTCTCCTACAGAAACTGCAGGAGGGGCAGCAGTTCCTGGCTTGGTTGCTCCAGACAGGGCTTGGAGCAACCTGGGACAGTGCAAGGTGGCCCTGCCTGTGGCACTGGATGAGATTTAAGGTCCCTCCCAACCCAAACTATTCTGGGTGTCTATATAACCTGTGAACTTGATTTAAACAGGAGAAACCTTCATGATTCCTGATGAAGAAGCGTTTCCAGACCTTCTCACATCCCAAAATAATTAGTATTTTAGTGGCAGTTCACAAGTCTAAATAGCTCAGCTGTTTCTTTTAATTAGAAGATTTTTATGCAACTATTGCACCCCTGCTATTCCCTGAAATGAGACAAAGCTCTGAAGCTCCCCTGCCACTGAAATACTTATTTTGTGGCCCTGACAAAAATAAAATGCCTTTTAGTGTCAGCCAACAGACTGCCTATCTCTACAACACCACCTCACCCTGCTGCCCTTCCAACTCAAAAAAATCTCATCTGTCTACTCAAGTAAAATGAATGCAATAAAGAATATTAATTCTAACAACAACAACAACAACAACAATAATAATAATTTATTGTGCAAGTGACTGAAGTCAGTGTCTGTTACTATTTTACATGGCTCTTACATTGCACATCTCATGCTCTCAAAACACAAGGGACCATCCTGGATCAGAACCAGAAAAAGCTGGGAAAAGCCCAAGACCTCCATCCTGCAATTCCTCCATCCATCCATGCCTGGTGGCCAGGCAGGGAAAGAAACAGAGACTTCCAAGGTGCTGCAAGCTGTAGGTCTAAAAGCTTCCCCTTGCACCCTCCACCTCCATGGAGCATTGTTTAGAAACCTTCTAAATTAGAGGGGCAAGGGGGAATCATTCCAGGTCATGGTGGGAATAATCCCAGTGTCCCTGGGAAAAGTGAAACACCAAGGCAGGGCTCCCTGAGGGCACAGTGCTTCCCCTGCCCCTACCACAGGCCAGCTCCCATGGGATCCTGAACCTGCCTCACTGGCACCCACAGCTCCTGCCAGCTCCCCCAGCAAGGAAAGCTCCTCAGAAAGGACTAAAGATCACAAGATTCCTTGGTGAACCAGCTCAGCCTGGTGATTCAAGACAGAACTATTTTTTTTCCTTGGCTGGGTGAAGTTTTCCATGGATTCTGTGAGCTGATGTAAATCACCCAACGCTCACATGATCATCACATCTGAGACCAGGGTGCAGCCAGCCCAGGCAGCAAAGGCAGATCCACCCTTCCCACTGCACTCAGAGGGACATCTCTGATCCCAACATGAACCACATCCATCAAAGCACCCCCAGAAGATCCCAAACCCTCCCTGTGAACAGAGGCTGGGGCCTTTCTCAGCCAGGCAGAGCTCCCTGTCCTGCTCTGTGGCTTTGCCTCCTCTGCACTCCAATGGAGGGACTGGCTGAGGCTGCACACCAGGCTCTTCCTACACAGCAGCTCTTCCCTTCTCCTGTGCCTCCACACCTCCACCACAGTCCTGATGGAGCCAGGAGACTGCCCTGAGGGGCCAAAGCAGATTCTGCATCCATGAGAAAGGAAGTAAAGCAACGGGCATGTTCACAGCAGCTGGAGTCACAAGGAGCCCTGTGATTCTGCAGGATTATTTTAGTCCTTCATGTGAGATGGCAGGGAGGTGAATCTTGGTAGGATGTGGCTTATTCCTGAGGGATGGGGTCTGTCTAGGTGAAGGGAAGTGGTGCAGAGCAAATGAGCAAGAACCAACCCAGACACCACAAGGACCACTTGAGCCTCAAGGCAATTCAGGCCTCAGGACAGGAACAAAACTTGTCATGCATTTACCAAAGAAAAAATAAGGACATGGGGAAAGCAACACTTTATCTGAGTACACATTTCCCACTGCTTCCCTTCAACACTGAGACTGTTCTCTGTGCTACCACCTGATTTGAAATCTTCTAATTCTTTAATGAGCAGTTCATTTCAGTGCCATTAGTTCATTAGCACACTGGAGCTTTCAGATGTTTTACATACCACCTTCAACGTGCCAGCTCTTGCCTCCTCTGCAAAGACACTTTGGGAAGGGCACCCTTCCACCTGGAGCTGTGTCCAGCAGTGCACAGCCCCATCCCTTTCTGTGGAATGGGTCCAAATCCTGCAGCTGCACCCCTGCAAATGCCCCAGTATTGTTTAAAACCATCAGCTGAATGCTAGAGTCACAAACCAAGCTGCCATGGGTGTTTGGGATCTGTCCCTCCACAGCCCCTGAGCAAACAGCAGTGCAGGATGACCCAAGTGGTGCCTGAAACACAGGAGGGGGTTTGGAAGGGAGAATTCCCAGGGAAGACAAGTTTATGCAGGGGTCAGGCTGCAATTCCACATCATCTTGCCAGGCAAGGGGCTTTAAGTTGTTCCTGTTTCTGGTTTAGGGATTCAGCACTGTGGGGAAGGAGATCACCAGCACTGGAACAGGGAGTGAGAGATCACAGACAGGGTCCAGCCTGGAGCTCATGATTTATCCCAGCTCCCACCTCTCAGTGCTCTGTGGGAACAGTATTTATAGCAAGTGACACTAAATGGAGCACTGAGCACTAATTTACATCCAGGGAATCTTTTCAATGGACACAACAAGCAAAAAACAGTCAACACTGGAAGAAGTAAAATCAAGGAATCTACCATTGAAATCTATGCTTGAAGGTCTTGTAATTCAAGATATGGGGCATTCCCAGCTGGCACAAGGAGCCACAGGGCACTTGTCTCTATATAGGCAGTTCCCTCCAGCCATCTGAAGACTTCAAAGCAGAAGGAGGGGAGGGAGGAGGTGACCACTTGTGCTTAACTATAAAGTTCTCTGACAAAAATTCATGAAGGTTTTAGCCTAATGGAACTTGAGACAGAAGGCTGAAGCGCTCCCTCATTCCTGTATAAGGAAACCAGGAGGTAATTGTCATTTAGCCTTCCTCCATAGGAGAATTATGCCCAGAAGCTGCTGAACGTCCACACCACCAAACCTGTGGCTGCTCCCAAGCTCAAATCCAACATAAATCCATATATAATCTACCCATATAATAAAAGTGACCAATGGATCAGAGTTTTTAAAATATCCCATAATACCAAATATAAGTGGCTGCTACTCAGCCAGCTTCCTCTTTTTTGTGTTAATTTCACAGGAAGGCCCTCAGAGGAAGCAATGCTGGTACTGGAGGACAAGCTGCTTATTAAGGAAGGAGTTTCCAGCTCGTGCTACTTCAGTGCAGGAAGTTTTCTGGCACAGCTTGAGAAAGAGCAATTTAGCAGCAGCTTGTGCAACTGGCTGCACTCTGCTCTAAACTGATGAAGGTCTGGTGTTATCTGGGACACTGGGCCCATGCTCAGGGGGTCCCTCGAGGTGGGAGCCAGCTCTGAGGTCTGGGATCCCAAGGAGCAGCACTAACACAGGGGCAGCCATCAGGACAGGGGCAATTACACCAGGACTCCCTCAGAGCCACAGGAACAGAGACAAAGATCTCCAGAAGCATTCTGGGCTGCTTCAGTAACCATATCCATCACTAGAGGGGTCAGGCACACAGATATTTACAGCATCACTGGAAATCTCCACGCTGGAGGTGGAAGATTTATGCCTATTCTATTGGAGATATTAAAGCCTCTTAAATTCAGGAACAATTAAAGAATCCTCATGCTGCACAGCAAAAAATACAGAGTGATGTAGATTTTTAAGCAGATTTAACTGAAAACAATCTTCCTGGATGCCCCAAGCACCACATGTGGCTTTTCCAACAGTTATCACATCCCTATCAGCATAAAGAGCTCTCATTCTCTAATCCTCCATAATGCCTCAAGACGAAAAGCATCCCGCCCTTCCCTTTTCTCCTGAGTCATCTCACTCCTCGTGCTCCTCTATTTTCCCAGCAAATGCCAAGGTCACTCAGATGTCCCTGGGCAGGCAGTGTCAGTTGATGGCACAGAGTTGAGGTGCAAGGAGCGCTTACGCAAGCGAGCGGCTTTAATGTCAGCCAGGAGGAGCCGAGGTCAGCGCTCACCTGGGCAGCACAAACACAGCCCTGGTGTCCAAGGCAGGAAAAGCCTCTCTGGATCAGACAGCAGCCCAGAACCCCCCCATTTCCAGTGCAGTTATGCTGCTGCTACCAGGAAAGCAACTTTCCATTTCCCTCGACACTGCTGAAGTATATTCCTTAAATACTGTAGAGCATTTATAAGGTTTGCAACTTTGGACAAAGTCCTACCCGTACGTTTGCATTATAACAAATAAAAGGGATGGATTTATGACTTTTCCACCTGTGATTAAAACTCAATAATCCTTTAAAAAAATAAAATAGGGGCTAATCATGAATACCTGCAGCAGTTTTGCCCCAGTTCTGCCAGCAGAAGTTTCACTAACCATATCCTTGGATTGATGTGCAATTCTGTACCCGTTATGTAACATCAGCTGACATTTCCTGCAATTAATGCACAGTCAGACCTGCACCCCTGAATACTCCAATCCCCCCAAATCATCATATTTTTAGCAACAAATTATCAGAATGCAAAAAAGCCCCCAAAACCTAACTCCCTCAAAGCCAGGTTAATTCACATTTAATCTAAAGCACTTTGGTATCTTTGGCTGAGTTTGTTTACTTCAAAAAGGAATTTTTAAGGAGCTGTAGACAAGGAGTTTGCAAAAGTGCAGAGATAACTGAGTTTTCCTTTCAGGAAAAAGAGAAAACAGATGCTGTAAAATTCCAAAGCATCCAAGCCCAGCTAACCCATAGAGCTATTCAGAGACCATCCCCATTAATTAAAATGTGCTGAGCTGAGCTGTTCACAACTTCTCACACACGTTCACTAAATGGATTAATTGACAAAACAATGATAGAATCATTTACAGTAAATACACGTGTGATTTCAAGATTTAACTAAGTAAATGTCTGAATTTTTATAAACCACACACACTACCTGTGGATTTGTGTGATGTTTCTTAGGGTCATGGATCAGTTTGCTTGAGAAGTTGCTTCTCCAGTTAAGTGCAATATTAAGCATGCTGCCTCTCCATATTTTAAATATAACCAAGTGTTGCATCCATGTCCTGTAATGTGTTCCTCCATATTTAAGAGCACAGAGCCAAGAGAAAGCATTTTGCAAGGTCAGCTATTTCATCAGCCATCCTTGCTTTTACATAACACACTTTTTTCCCTTTCATCCCATGGGTTATTAATCTTTCCCCTATTCCAATACAACCAACGGCGCTCTTCAAGGGGAAACCCAACTGGAAATCCCCAGCAGGAGCTCCACATCTTGAATTCCAATCCATTTAATCACACTTGCTGTAGCCTGAAGTACCCAGCCTTGGCTACATAAAAGGTTTTTTCCTCTGGTTGTTGAAGTGGACACTTCCATTGGGGTTGACTCACACCCAACGTGCCCAGAGACACTCCTGAACCACCACAGTGACCTGGACAAGGCCTTTTGTGAAAACAAGAAATCAAAAAGCTTTAGGGAGGATCTGTGCACAGATAAAGGACAGGGAAGGCTGTTCTCCAAGCAGGAGAAGTTGCTCAGCCTGATGGGTAAATGTAATCCTGATCTGTACCTTGCAGTGACAGAGCCCTGTGGCAGTGGGAAGCACATCATGGTTTGTAGGGCAGGGGGGGAAAGCCCACGTGGCCCTGCTTGAAGGAGCATCCCTGCCACAGGACAGGTGAAGTGACACTGAAGGACCATCCCTGCCACAGGACAGGTGAGGTGACACTGAAGGACCATCCCTGCCACAGGACAGGTGACACTGAAGGACCATCCCTGCCACAGGTGAGGTGAGGTGACACTGAAGGACCATCCCTGCCACAGGACAGGTGACACTGAAGGACCATCCCTGCCACAGGTGAGGTCAGGTGACACTGAAGGACCATCCCTGCCACAGGACAGGTGAGGTGACACTGAAAGACCATCCCTGCCACAGGTGAAGTGACACTGAAGGACCATCCCTGCCACAGGACAGGTGAGGTGAGCTGCTGCCATGGCACCCAAGGAAAAGCCAACCCCTATAAACACTGGCTGATATGTACCATGGCAAATCCCAAAGCAAGCCATGCATGATCCCACAGACAGCAGGGAGTTACCTTCTGCTATTTACTCAAGAATAAATTCCCTCTTGTGGCAGAGAAAAGAGTCCTGAAAAATAAAAATCCTTTAGGGATCTCCTCCTAACTGAAGGGATTGGAGTAGTGCAGCTTTGACTGTTATTGCTGCTTCCAGGGTTAAAAAACCCTCTCTCTACCTGAGGAAATCTTCATCCCACTCAAACACACCCTACAGGCTTCATCCTCTCCCATTTCCTTAATAGAAGAGCTGGTACACATCCAGGAGAGCAGGGGCTCTTCAATGGAAATTTTGAGCACTTTTCAGGATGCTCTGAGTGGTGCTGGGAGCCTGAGATGAGCTGAGCTATGGGAACACCCACACGAGCCCGTTTACTGCACAGCTGGCACAGAGCTGGGGCCAGTGGCCAAGGGCAGAAGGAAACACTGAGGCACAGAACAATGCTCAAGCAAAAAAAAGTTACAATTTCACCATGCAGCTCCTTTGAAATAGTGAGGAATTAATTTTATTATGGATAAACTGATTGCCCTTTGATTCTTTTTATTTTATGTTACTTGGCTTGATCTGCTACTTTGTAAGGAGTTGCTGAAATGAACACTGAACAATCAGATTTCACATGTTTTCCCAATTCCTGGGTCTCTCACACTCCTGCTGCAAAAGGACAGGGACTCCCATATGAGCAAGAGTTAATAATCATCATCATCATCACTGCATTTCTTCCTTCAGTGGCATTAACCCCCTTGGCTCTGGCCATCAGAGGAAGAGCACCTGAGTCCAGAACAGAGTTTCTGTTTTGTCTGAAAGCACCAGAACCGGTCCATGAGCAGCAGCTGTGATGTGTCTGCCTCTGAGCTGATCACACGGGAGCCAAGGTCCCACCTGGAGCTCCCACACAGCCCTGGAGCACCTCTCTCCCCTGCTCCCAGCCGACCCCTGCAGCACAGAGACCAACAGCATCCCTCAGACACTATTTCACAATTTTTGCAAGCGCAGGGATGTCTCCTCTGTAACCTCCGGAGGTGGACCAGGAGGAACAAGGCATTTCAGAACTTCCCAAAACAGCCACAGCAAGAACAGTGAGAAACAAGGTTTGAAAGCCAAGCTGAGAGAGCATTTGGTTTGTTCCCCTTACAGAGCAGTTCCTACCCTTTCTCCTCCTCCATCATGAACCAAGTGACAACCAAGGCAGGGTTTAACACCAGCCCTGCTCCACCCAGCTCGCTCCAGCCTCCACTCTGGAGCAGAGAATCCCCAAGAGAGACTTCACATCCTGCCCTGAGGAACTGTGGTGAAGGGACAAGGGGGAGTTGGACAAGACTTTGGGGTGGCAGGACAAGGGGGAATGGCTTCACACGGCCAGAGGACAGGGTTAGATGGGATATGGGGAAGAAATCCCTCCCTGGGAGGGTGGGCAGGCCCTGGCTCAGGCTGTCCCTGGATCCCTGAAGTGTCCAAGGCCAGGCTGGACAGGGCTTGGAGTAGCCTGGGATGGTGGAAGGTGTCCCAGCCCATAGGATGAGCTTTAAGGGCCCTTCCAACCCAAACCAGAAGGCACTGCAGTTCTGAACCCTGATGATTTTTAACACTGCTCAGCCTCAGAGGACGAGCTGTGTACACAGATTTGGGAGCAATCCCACGGAACGGAACGTGGCAATGCTTTGTTGCCTGAATTAAAAACCTCAGCTCTGAGCCTGGCACTTACACACTTTGCAGGGTGAATAACGAGCAGCACTAATGACTCTTTGCTCATCCCCAGGGGCAGAAGAGCCCAGTGGGATCCTGCCTTCCCCTCGTGGCTGGGGCCTCCCAGCACTGAATGAGGCACTCCTGACCCAGCCCGCGCCAGCTTCCGGGCCTCGGGCTCTCAATACCTCCATTGAGCAGGGACAGCTGACTTATCCTTTCTTTGGAGAGATGTGGGTGATGGCAGAGCATAAGAAATGGATATTTATGGCATCTGGGAAGAAAAAAAAAAAAATTAGGGTTCTAATCCCCTCAAAAGCTTCTGAAATCCAGTAACTGCTCAGTAAAAGGAGCAAACAGCATTGCCAGATATTCCTTAAGCACCCGGGTTGTGGTTCCCTACCCCACTCCTTGCACTGATTTTGGTATGAGGTCATGACAAATCATCTGTATCCCCAGATTAAATCTCCATGTATCTATTTCCAGAAGAAATCTCCATGTTCCTATTTCCAGAATAAATCTCCATGTACCTATTTCCAATGATGTTCACACTTTCAAAGGAAAAAAAAAACAAACAACAATGTAAACAGACCTCAAGAGAACAAATACCTGAAACAGAACTGTGTGCATGAAAAGTACTGTGACAATTAGTAAGAGGGTGTGAAAAAGCATTTAGTGCTTATTGCCTAGTAGAAGAGCTGGAGCTGAAAACTCACCGATGGGAAGGGAAGTTAAGGAAGAGAATGGGAGGACCCAAACAAAAAGGAGTTGATCCAATTCCTTCAAAGCCCAGCAGTGTGTGAATGTGGCCATGCTCAGCACTAACCCCACAGTAAAACAAAGGAGCAGCTCCTCTTGTCACAGTCTGACTCATCTCCTGCATTCCATGTCAGGGAAACAGCAAAGCTCTCTCCAAGATCAGCCCAAATCGGAAAGGCCCCACTGCCCCAGCTCCTGTGGCATTTTTACTGCCCCCAGTCGCTCAGACACACTGAACACTCCGGGTTCCTCCTCCCCGGGGCCGGCGGGTGCCTCTGCCAGGGCAGCTGAGCCACTGCAACAGGCATGCAATGGGATTTTGTGTTTCTGGACAGCAAAGGCTTAAGGGACTAAACAGGGACTGTGCCTTCCCATGGCTGACAGAGGGACAAACTAATAGAGCTCAGAGGATCAGGCATCACACAAGTGTGGTCAAGACCCCTCCTAACTCAGCTGCATCAATCCCACCCTGAGCTGCTTCCTACCTCTGCTTCCACCTCTGCACTCTGACAACACTCCCACTGTAATTAATTATCTGATTTAAGAGTTCCACCCTGATGGTTCTGCATTACAAAAATCTCCCTTTAGTCGAGCCTAATCAACCTCAGGCTGAGCAGGGGTGTTTTAGGGCCGGAAGCGCAGCCATGTCTGTCTGAGCACAGCACATGCCTGTGGAAACCACCACAAATATGCAGCACTCCAACATCAAAGACAGGAAAAGATGAGCAGTAAAAAGGGCACCCAAGGTCAAAGCCAACACCAGGGCTGCTAAACCCAAGGTTTTTATTAGAAGAAACCTTCCTCAAAGACTTGCAGAGGAAGGTAGCAGATTTCCTCTCAAGAAAGAAAACCAAGATCTGAAAACCTGCATTTCAGCAGCCAGAACAAAGGCATTGGGTGGATTTGTGCCACAGGTGATGCTGAACCACGCTGTGGTTTGGGTGGCTTTGGGGGTAGGGGGGATTAGAGAGCATTCCCTGCTGCAGTCAGGGCTATGTGCCAAAGTCCAGCTCATTTGATCCAGTCTTAAAGTCTAAACCCTCTACCACTGAACCAAGAAGTGTTTTACTCACTGAAGATGCCAAGGACACAAATTATTTTTACTTTGTTGAGTAAGTTTGGGAAAAAATTTTAAATAAACTATTAAGAAAGGACAATTTAAGTGTCGTCTCATGGACACATCTCACACGTTTTAAGCAAAGCAAAGGCCCCAAGGGCTTCAGATTCATTTCCCTTTTGATTTACAAGCCCCTACATTTATTGGCCTTCTGGACATGTGGTGAGGCCCATCCTTCATACAGGGAAGTGGAAAGAATTCAGACAAGGCTTTAGCTGAAGTTCACACTCCCCCTATTGGGCTCCACTGCCACACAGGGATTTTACCCCAGGCACTGACTTCCAAAGCTAAAAATCAAAAAAACTAGAACCAGGCCCTCTGACAAGAATAACAGAATTAAGACAATGCTTACCAAGGCATGAGGAGTGTTTGCATTGCGTGGTCGACCGGTTGTGAAGTTGTTTCTGGATAAATAATCCCTTCTGAGTAATTAATGAAATATTAGTGCCTTTTTTGGTCACAGAATCCCAGAACAGTGTGGGTTGGAAAGGCTCTTAAAGCTTATCCCGTTTCACCCCCTGCCATGGGCAGGGACAGCTTCCACTGTCCCAGGTTGCTCCAAGCCATGTTCCACCTGGCCTTGGGCACTGCCAGGGATGCAGGGAAGGTCACTCCAGGATGGGTACACTGCAATCAGACAGACCCACATCCCTCCAGACAGGTGGCAAAGAAACACCAACCGAGGGGGTTCCCCCACCTTCCACCCCCACGTTGCAGTATCGATCTAAGTTGGTTTAATTTATTTAACACTATGGATCTTCAAGCCTTCAAGTTCTTAAAAATAAGTGCACTCAAGGATGGGTACTTTCTATTGGTGAGGCACGAGCTGGCTGAGGGGGAGTGATGAGCAGTCGTGTCTGGGGTTATTTTTCCAGTGTGCTCAGCAGCCATCTATTGAAAAGTTTAAGCCAATCTCCATCTGGTGAAGAAAAAATTCAGTCATGCTCTCTTGACAAGGATTTCCTCCGTGACTCACTCAGGCCCCTCCATGTGTCTGAACATTGGTTTTGTCCCTGTTTGTCACATATTCACTACAGAGGGTGCAGAGATACAGCCTCACTTCTCCCTGCTCCACAATTCACCTTCCAGTCAGGGCAATGGTAACCAAAGATGACACAGCTTCACATGCTATTAAAAATTGGTTCAGAAAACCAAAACCCCAACTACTTCTAGAAAAACCGGCTTCACTGAGGTGCTTTGAATCCTGCAACAGCCTTTGTGGTCATCTCTGAACTGCTGACACTACCTGACTTGCACAATCAAACTCATCCCTGTCCTGTTCTCCCAGTTTCTTCCACCCAACAGTGCATATGATTTTGGGGTATGACCCTTCCAAAACCTGCCCACCTTAAGGATAAGAAACAACCATTTTCCCTCCATTCTCACTCCCAGTAGAATTTAGATTTCTTTTTGCATGCTTGCTACACATCAGTCCTCTCCATCAGCTGCTTCCTAACAGTTTATTTCCAGGAATCAATTCCATAGAGATGTCTCACAGCGATTAGAGAGCACCTACCAGCACCTTTCAGATTTATTAACACGGAATTGGAAAAGCAGCTTTGCTTTTGGTCTTCTGTATGCACTGGTAGGAAATGCTGACCTAGGAGATTCTCCCACCTTCCATCCCCATGTGGCTGTCTCTATCTGAAGCTGGTTTCATTTATTTAAGACTATGGATCTCCAAACTTAAAGCCACTAAAATCCCAGCCCCCTCACAGAGCAGAGCCAGTCTGGGGTGATGCCGAGTGAGTTCCCAACTGTTGCACAGCCTCTCCCAACCCAGCACTGCCGCTAAGCAGAGCAGCTGTTTTAGGAAGCGCTTACGTCTTCAGCTGCCTAATGCAGTAACAAAATTAAACAGGACAACATGGAGCCTAATCCAGCGGGGTGGGGGAAAGCCTGTCAGTGTTCCCAGGCCCCGGAACAGGCGCTGCCCCTGCCCCGCCACGCTCCGCTCGGGCACGGATTTGTCAGGATCTGTTTACACAATCCACTCTTCCCTGCGAAAGGCATGAAAGAAAATACTCTGCGGAGAATCTAAGAGGCAACATGTTCTCTCTGCAGCTTTCTGCAACTTTTCCTGCAAACTGAGCAAACAAAATGAATTCAGAACTATCAGTGCTGCTCCGGAGCTGCATTAACAATGAGCGTGAGGCTGCCCGCGGAGAAGGGGGGGGACTGAGCGCATTAACAAAAGCCCAGAGCGCGCTGGCTGCGGCCAAAGCGGGGCCTGAAAGGCTCCTTTGTCTCTCTGGTCAATGCAAACCCATTCAGCGGCCCTTAGACAGCAGAAAGAAAGTGAGGGTGGGAGGAAGAAGAGTTCTGTCTCTTCAGGGGACGTCTCCTCAGCTGCCAGGCTGTGAGCAGAGCAGGGACTCGCACGGACACAGAGCAGGGCTCCAAGCACCCACAGCCCCAGCGCTGTGCACGGCAAATTACCACGGAGGGCACGCTCTGCTCACAGCCAGCCTTCCTCCACCAAGGGACACACATTCCAGGAATTGGACAGCTAGTCCCCAAAAAGCCTCCAAGTGCAATATAAATAGTAAGCTATAGAAAATAACCCCCTGTTTCTGAGTCTGCTGGCTTTTCTGCAATCCCTTCCTCCCAACAATGAGCTATTGTTCCACTCCTGGGACTGAGGAAATGTTTGTGTTCCTTCTCTGAGTCCTTTACATTTAGAGACCTGCTCCTCATTTCAACATCATTCCCCACCATGCTAAAAGCACCTGGCCTTCCACAGTTCAAGAGAAAACACATCCATTACTAACTCCACCAAACAGAACTAACACCCCCTTCCTCGTTTTCTTAGTGCTACCATAAAACTCAGCAGAGTTCAGCAGCAAACCAAAATATCTAGAAATGATCAAAGGAGGAGGGTCCCAGTTGGTACTGGTGTCCCATTTAAACATGGACACATGCGAGCACCAGTCTGAAATGCAGAGTGATAAAGGTGAGCACCACCTCCAAGGGTCTGATGCTTGCTGGGCACGTTTCTCCTCACAGATGCTGAAATAAGGATACACACACACATTCCTCACCTCAGCCACACAGCCACCAGCACCAGGAAGGTCCATGAGGCAAGATCTTCCATGTGGGGGGAGATGTGGCCATCACAGACCTTTTTGTGGCCATCATGGACCTCTTTGAGGCCACCATGGACCTTTCTGTGGCCCACATGTCCCAAGGAACAAAATACTCTACTGTAAAAACCCAAAGCCATGAATTCATGCTGGGCTGCTCCTCTTCTCTCCCAACTGGGTTCTTGCTGCACATGGGAGCCTCTGAGCAAAAAGCAAAGTTTGAACCCTCAGTGCTTCAGAAGAGCCAAGGTTTTGACACAAACACAGACTCTAGGAAGAGATTTCTGCAAGGAGTCTCACCCATGTTCAAAAGAAACACTGAAGTGAGCAAAACCAACAAAGTGCCTGTTTCCACTGCTTTCATATTTATCCATCTCTCCACACCAGGCTCATCCTGCCCTACAGGGAGCTCCTGCATGCTCCACACACAGCACACACAAACTGGCTCCATTTCCCCTCAGCAGCCTGTCCTGGGATAACCACACCAAAGGCAAAGCTGGCTAAATCCTGTCCTTCTGCACCACCCCATGAGCTAGAGTCCATATGCTGCGTTTGAACACTTCACTTTCAGGGACTCCACTTCTATTTTTGGAGATGGCCAAGGGGCAAGATGTTTCTTTATACAAAGAAGCAAGCTAATTTATTTTTGCCTAAAACACAGGGGTTTCTTAATTGCAATCACAGGAACAACTTCTGCAAGAATGGCTTGTAAAGATAAAAACTTCTGTGTTGTAGCTGAACTAAAAAGGAGGAAAACCCCACCATAAGCAGAGTTTTAATTAAACTGATTGACAGCCCATTCACACGGGCCACAGCTCACACAGGATGCTGTTTCCTTTCAGGATTTTTCAATATAGAGAAGACTCCTGCTCTTCACCATTGAGATGAAGATCTTTTAAACGTACTGATCTGTTGCCTCATTGGAAAATGAAGGAAGATCTCATTAAAAACAGCCAGATGTGCAAAAAAAGTTACTGTTCTTCGGGCATCCAGAGGGGAAATCCACTCAGAGGGATCAAGACATATCCAAACACACCCCTGGCAGCACAAAGAGGCATTTCAGACACACACACACATACATGCTCACACTCACACACAATCCTGCCACTCTCCTCCTCCACTGCAGGAATATTTTTTGCCTCCTTTGTTTCCTCACAGGTGGGGAATGGCAATATAGAGTAGGCAGCTTGTAAGGAGGGGAAGAGGAACTTCAAGTCCCAAACAAACCAAGTCCCTTGCACAGTGAACAGCCATGGACCCATGGCTGCTGCAGAAGTGGGAATTTACAGCTGCTCGTGCAGCACATCTTTTATTTTTCCCTCTTTTTTTTGGTCAAGTCCAATACCCTCAAGTCCAATTCTCAGAACACCCTCAAAGGTGAGAAAGAATAAAGAAGCAGAGAAAAAATAGAAAGTTATCCTTGGGGCAGAAAAGAAAGTGATTCCTGTGCTTGTCTTGTGCAGGGTCAGGAGTTGGACTTGATGATCCTTGTGAGGCCCTTAAACTCAGGATTTTCCACGATGATCTGGCATGAAATCAGGTAATTCTTTGTGCACTCAAAACTCCAGTGAAGGCAGCAGCTGCTACAATACACAAGGCTGAAACCAAAGCCTAAAGAAATGTGGAAATAGAGAACAAACAAAGAAAAAGTCCCTAAAACACCTCTTGCTGACTGGCAACAACTTGGGCTTCCACTGGCAGCTCTGGCATGATGAACAGCAATGGGATATAAATAGGAAATTCCTTTTCACCTTCCTAAGGTAGAGCTGCTGTGCTAGTCATTGAGAACAAACCCAGAGAGTCAGTTGTGCTTATTTATATTCCAAATCACAACATGCACCACACAGCATTAAATAACATTAAATAACAACTCCTTACTCCAAAGCTTTAGTGTTTGCACCATAGATAAGAGAACATCAATAATGTGTAACAAAGTACACCCTGTTTCCAGATAAAGCAAGATGCATTTGTTCTACTTAATTCTGCTCTGTACAGTCCAGACAAGTTTTGAGATGCAATTATGAAACACCAGCATTTAAAATCAATCTATGATAAAAGTTAATATAACAACCAAGGGGGAAAAAAAACCAGTTCTCAAATACACTACATTGTACAGGAGAACTCCAAGATGCTGCTTATACCTGAAAATTCATGTGGAACAAAACATGAATTTTTCTTAAGTCTTTTCTTAAGACTTAAGAAAAGCCACACAAAAACCTCATTAAGGTTATTAGGGCCATAGAAAAGCTCCAAGTGTAGGTGCCACTGAGCAGGTGGATTTCAGTCCCAACTGTTGGGCTTTCCTGCTTTCAGTACAAACACTGCAGCCAACACTCCAGGCATGATCAGGCTTAAAGGAAAAGCAACACAAGTAAAATGTGTTAACCAAATGAGTTTCTTCAAAGCATCTGAAGAGTCTCCTGGTTTTATGTGCCTTGCTTTCACTGAGTGGTAAACTGCAAAGAGGGTGATGTGTGTTTTGGGTATAGATACCACAATCTCTGTTCACTGATCTCACCCCATTTCTCAGGTGCCTGAGTAAACTCTGAGATTGGGATGATGTTAAAATATTGTCCTGTCCCCTGGCACCATGCAAACTGTGCTTTGATCCTACCTGCTCCTAAAGCTCACAACAGCAGCACACCTGAGGCCTCTGAGAGGACTTTCCCCCGTGGGGAACTTCACACCCTGTGATGACACTGACCCAGAAACCCAAACCTACAAATGGACATCCTGGGCATTGCCAAGGCAAGCCCAGCCTGGGAATAATGCAGAAAACACTCACAATTCCAGCTGACAGATGAACAACTGCTTGCTTGAGGGCACCACATGATGAACCATGCGAGCTTTGGCCTTTTCTGCCCACTGACACTGAAGGTTGCAAAGGGAAATTGATATTATTACTAGACACAACCAAAATGACAATATCATGCAACACCTGCAGCTGATCTTTACTTTTCAGTCCCTGGAATGACTATTGTGTCACAATTCCCTTGTATCTAAGACAAATTTAGCAAGACAGCTGCTCTGATTCTCTCTGGAGTCAGGACGTGCCAAGAAGTGAGGAAGCTCCGTTAAAATAATCCTGATTCATTCACCCCCCATGCAAGTGACCCCACTTTCTTCCACTCAATCCTTCTGCAACAAACAGCAGCTTCAGCAGTTTCACAGACTGATTTGGGCTGGGAGGGACCTTAAAGACCATCCAGCCCCAATCCCCTGCCAGGGGCAGGGATGTGACTCCCCAGGGCTGTTCCCACCTCTCCCAGCCTGTCACTGTCTCATTTAATCCAGATAAACTTCCTGATTTCCTGAGCTGAAGATAGAAAGTTACAGTGAAGAAACAGCTTTGTTCTCACCTTTAAGCAAGAGAAAATAAAACCCCCAGTCGAAGCTCAGTTACAGCACCCTGCAAGATGGCAAAGGAGGCTCTGCAGGGCACCACAGAGGGCCAAGGCCTTGGGCAGGACAAACCCCCTTCCCTTGGGGCACCCACTGGAAAACCAACATGGCCAAAAGGTTCAGGACCTCACACTATGACACCAGGAGCAACAAGGGCAGAGCCTAAACTAAATGATCAAAAGGTGAAGTTTAGAACCTCACCAAATGTTTCTGAGAATCATGGAACACCCTGAGCTGGAAGGGACCCACAGAGATCAAATCCAGCCCCTGGCCCTGCACAGACACCCCAACAATCCCAGCCTGTCCAAACCCTCTGCAGCTCTGGCAGCCCCAGGGCTGGGACCATTCCCTGGGCAGCCTGGGCAGTGCCAGCACCCTCTGGGGAAGAGCCTTTCCTGAGCTCCAACCCAAACCCCCAGCACAGCTCCAGCCCTTCCCTGGGTGCTGTCCCTGCCCACAGGCACAGATCAGAGCTGTGCCCCCACTGCCCCTCGGGAGGAAGCCAAACACAAAAGGAGGTGAAGTCCCTCCATCAATAGCAGCTCAGTGTTTTTACTGATATATCTGAGGAGTATTTTGGGTGACACACTCAGTGCTGCAGTGGAATCCCCTTGCTCTGATTCACCAAGCTTTGTCACAACACGTTTATTATGGGATGTGTTAACGGGATGAAGCTGCCAGTACCAAACTGGAGCAGATCCTCTCTGTCCAACATCCTTTGGGTCAGTCTGCCTTCAGAGCCATGGCATGGAAAACCTGGGGAGCAGCACATCCCCATCCCCACCTAAAAATAACTGCATTCCAGGAGTGACAGTCAATTCTAACTCCATTACTCAATCTTGATTAAATCTAACGTTCAGTATATTTCTTAATCAACTTGCCTCAAGTGACTACCTTAAGGTTAATCTCTCAAAGCCTTTTTCAGGGGAGAGAAGATTCTTCTACCATCTGAACACACCAAGGAGCAGGTAGAACATGAAAATGATTATCCACAAAGCTTGTTCTTTCCAAAAATATTTGGCAAAGCACTGGGGTTTTTTTTTGTCTGTTTCATATAAACACGATGTAAAATGAAGTTAAAACAAAGTCTCAAAAATGCCCTTCAGCATTTAAAAAGGATCCAAACTCAGAGGAAAGAAAGCATTCTGAACAAGGCATTTTGCAGCATGGTGCAGTAAAAAATGAGTACTTTGGACACTTTTAACTGCATTTATTTTTGTGATTAACTACAACAGAAGGGAAAATAAATCCACTACCTAACAGAGCGGTATCTTTACACTGCTTTCCTTGATGAAGTTCTCCTAGAGCAGCCTTTGCCTTCCAAGCATTTGGTAAGTGTTAAAAACCATCTTTATGTATGGAATAGCTCAGCAGGGAAATGCTGTGCCAGTGCCAGACCCCTGAGCACACATGAGGCACCTCTGCACACTGCAGACCTCCCTCTGGAGACCATGGAATGCAAAGGGGCTGCCAAAAACCCCTGCAGCTGCTCAGGAGGCATTTCTGCCCCAGCTGATAACCCCACAAAGCCAACCACACCCACCCCTGGCCGGGCAGCTCAAGAGTCCTCCCTGACCTGTGACAGTGAAATGATCCTTGCTTGAAACATTAAATATGGAAGTGAACACAATCAGGGAATCCAGAATGGTTTGAGTGGGAAGAAACCCTAAAGCTCAATCCAACCCCTGCCATGGGCAGGGACACCTTCAGTTATCCCAGATTGCTCCAAGCCCCATCCAGCCTGGCCTTGGGCACTGCCAGGGATCCAGGGGCAGCCACAGCTGCTCTGGGCACTGCAGAAGGGTTGGGAGAAAAAGAGATGGACTAGGAAAAAATCCTGGGTCACTTTCTCAAGCAAAGCCACCAACCAAACTAATTAGAACCATCCCTGGGGAAAATGGAAGATCCTCATCCCAGATGGTCAGAACCATCACTCCCAGAGAATGAGAAGGAGACTTCAGAGTGAAGAAAACACATTGTTCAAGAAATGAGGGGAAAGCAGGAATCTCCAACAGGAGACATGCATTCAAAGAAAAACATCACATACATGAAATTCCCAGGCAGGGCCAAGCAAGGGCCAGGGGAGACAGAGGCAGATCTGACATGAGGCAATGTCAGAGGCATAACTTGCAATGATAATTTCCTTTATTGAATTTTCAAGCTGAAAAAAAAAAAAGCAACAGTAGTAGTCTCACACTGAACAGTAGCTAAACAAGGCTAAGACTGAGCAAACCTCCTGGTAGATGCTGTAAAAATATCCCAAGCAAGGCTGTGAGCAAGCTGCCTTGATGGAGATGACAAGGAGTGACTGGGAGGAGACAGCCAGGGAGGAGAAGGCTCTGATCTCCTGTCTGGCCAGACACACACACCAGCCTACTCCTTTCTGGAGTAACTTTGGCTTTTGGTCTATTCCAAAAGGAACAGGAATGGTTCTTCAGCTGTTCTCTGCACTTTTGGCTGCATCAGATGCTTGTGCACATCTAGTCTAGCAGAAAAAAAGAGGTTTTTAATAAAATGCCACAAGAGCAGACAACACAGCTGAAGCCACACCCATCTTCCTCCTTTCCCATTCTGAAATGCAACTGCAGATACAACAGTTATTTTCAAATACTCCTGAATTTCAATCATTGAGCTTAAAGAAATTCACATTAAACAGCCAAACCAGGCACTATCTCACACAAATCCAACAAAAACAAAGGTGCCCAAATTCAGTGTAGCTGTCCCCTGACTAGCAGCTGAAGCAGCAGTTTCTGGCCTGATAGCAGCTCAGGGAGAGGGAGGGAACCTGATAACGACACTGTGGTCTGGGCTGGGGAGTGTGGAGCCACTGCAGAGGGGACACCAACCAGGAAACACTCCAGAACCAACAGCCCCACCTGGAAGGGAAAATTGGGATTGTTTGGGGCCTGCTTCCTTCAGAGCAGTTACTTAACACACACACAGAGTTATTTCTATACCAAGTTTGCCCTGTGCACACATAACCAGGTAAGAGCATTAAAACCACAAGAGCCAAAGCAGGCAGGTGACATAACTGAAAAGGCACAAGCAGAGGAAGGCAGAGCAGGAGGAAAAGGATCCCACTGCAGAGAAAGATTCACAAGCTTTTATTCAGTCCTTATTCAGCTTACAGCCTGGAATAAACCTCTGTGGCTATGACAGCCTACCTCCCTCATGCTGAACTCACACAGTAAAATCTCCCAGCTCTGGCTTCCCTTTGGTGCCAGCAGTTCCTGCAGCTGGGGCACCTTGTTACACCACCAGAGAATGAAGTTCCCACCCAGACACGAGCACTGCAGGGCTCATTCATGGCAATTTTCACCCAGAGTCTGAGTTGCTGTGAAGCACTAAAACCAGCTGACTTTTTGCTTCCTGTGCATGCCATTAACACAGAACTGCCCCTGCCCACTCACCTCAAACTCTGTGCCCTAAAATCATAAATAAACCACTCCAGCTTGCCAGGTTTTACCCCCCACATGTCTCTGCTCCACAGGGACAGGCCCTGCTTGTGTCCTGGGGGTTGGGGACCCTGCAGCAGCATCCATCTATTTCTGAGCCAGGCTCTCCATCTGGATGGTAAGCAGGAATATCAAACAGCCTGGTATTTTACCATCTCATTCACTCAGCTGTGTTTCCTGTGGTGTCTCCAATACTTCACACTGTGACCTCATGGGGAAATGCAATGCTCTGCTGGTCACCCTGTTGTGGTGACAGCAGTGTTGTCACCCAGAGTGATGGTCCTCTCATCAGCTGGGCAAGGAATTCTGGAAGGATGATTCTCCAGAATGTTGATGCTCATTTCCATTCCCAGTGCTGTAACTCCTCGTGGGTTTTGGCCCATAATCTTCATTTCAGCAGTTTATCAATATGAAACGAAATCCTAAGTCCCTTCTTGCCACATGCAGAGCTTATGACTTGCCCTGAACTAAAATTCTGTGTCATACAAAATGAAATCCAGGGAAAGCTGGCATCCAGGGAGGGCAGAGCATCTTACACAGCTGCACAAAAACCAAATTCACAGAGGGCTGTCTGCAGGATGAGAGCCCTGAGTCTCCTCAGTTCAACCCTCTGCACCTCCAATTCCCCCTCCTAAGGAATCTCAGGTGCACACTCCACACACACCTGTGCAGGGCAATCCAAGAAAGAGGAACAGCAATGATACATTCACCCCACCAGGGTCTGAAGATGAGCAGTAAATTAGTCTCTGAGCATCTCCCATTAAGAGAAATCCTGGTTTACTTCCATTGCCTCAGCCTGCTGGATCCAAGGCCAGGTCAGATGGGGCTTGGAGCAACTTGGTCCAGTGAAAGCTGTCCCTGCCCATGGCAGGGGCTGGAACAGGATGAGCTTCAGGGGCTGAGCTTTAGGGTCCCTCCCAACCCAAACCATCCTGGGAATCTGTAGATTCAGGCCACAGACAGGGATGGAACACAGAGAGAAGGCTGCAGCTGCTGCAGGGCTCTCTGATGTGATGCCACACAGTGGAAACAACACACAGGCAGCTGTCAGTGAAGATGTACTGATGTACCATCCCACATAGGAAAGAAAAGGAAACTGCAGGACCTGTCCCTGCCTGGTTGCTGAGGCCTATCTGCACCACCACAGGCACCACAGCTCCTTTTCTGAGGAGCACAAACCCAGCTGGGCTGATCTCAGACTGCAGTATCTCCACAGCCACAGCAGGGCTTTAACATTGAGCTTCCCACCTACAAACACTGCCCAGACACTTGGATTTCCCCAGCACCACAGCCACAAGTGCCATCACCACCTTAGGCAGGGACAGAGAAGCTCTGAGGACTGTGCTGGTGACCAGTGCTATTCTAGCAGCCTTTTTTCAAATTAACCACAGTTATGACCAACACTGTGGATGGGAAGAATAACAGAAGTATTCTTCCCTTAAATGCTGATGTTTTGGAACACTGCAGAACAGGAATGGATCAAATCAAACATTTCTGTACATCCCTAGCACCTCTGACATTATCAGGGGCTGCAGTGCAATTTGACTCCCCAAAACTGGTTGGAACACCCTTCATCTTCCTCCTCCTTTTCCCCAAAACCCAGAGACATTTCAGACCCACTCACAGTCAGTGTGGATGATGCAGATCTTTTGTCCCCACTCCTAAGCAGAAACACCATCTTAAGCACAACATCATAAAAGCAAGGATGGAGCTAGACCACAAGAAAAAGCAATCCAAGCCTGAGGAGAGAATTCTCCTCCTTTAAGGGAATATCTGCAACTCTCCTCCCAGTGGTGGAAGTTCAGCAGACTTTTCCAAGAGCTTCCACAGCATCAGTGACCTTTAGGAGTTTTAACTCAACCAGTGAGACCTCAAACTCCCTGATGGAGACCAAAAGTTATCCCTGCTTTCAACACCTCCAAGCCTGGCTGCATTCTTCCCCCAAAAACTCCTTTCAAACAACAAGACAGAGCTGACCTGGCAATAGAGACCCAGCTCTCCTCACTCTCTGGTCTGTCCTGCTCCCTTGTTTTATTTTTTATTGCTGTGCTCCAGCTCCTTTCTCCACACCCTTCCCAGGTTGATTAATACTCATCCTGGAGCATCAGATGTCTGGTAATTCAAGCTTTTACAGAGCTCCACACCATAACTCTCTGTAAGGCTCACACATTTCTCCAGAAAGCTTTTTGCTGACTGTTCCCACCCCTGACATCCTGGGCATTCAATAAGACATTCTGGACAGGGGTCCTGGCTATAAAACTCTCATGTTCTTCAGCTGCCAGGATGGGAATTTGGTGACAGGTAATGAATAAATTCATTCATTTATTTAATGCTGCTAACATCAGTGTGAGTGGATGAAGTGTGCTTTGGCTGCAGCAAGGCAGGGAAGGGGCTGTGCCAAGGGACAATTGTCTCTGTGACTGCTGGCAATGCCAGGTACCACTGCCATGAGATGGGGTGTCTGAGGTAAAATGGGAATTATTTCAAGTTAAAAGTGGTGCACAGCCTCACAAGCAAATAATGAATATGTTTATCTTTACAGATGAACTGTTTCAAAATTGAAAAAAGTATTTTGGAAAGGTAATCAATGGAATTAAGGCAAACAGCTTAAACTCACTGAAACTTAGGCTTTGTGATATTTGCATATCAGTAAAAATTAGGTCTTTTTTTCTTTTTGAAGAGACAGACATAAAGGCACTTTGAAATCTACTTTAAAACCCAACACTGAAGGAAAACATAAAACTCAAGCTGGACAGGTTGACAGCTGAATTATTTACATTCACAACTCTAAAATACAAAACACAGAGCTCAGAAAGACTGATTATTTGGAGAAAGACTGTCCAGTGACAAGTATTTATAACTGTGTGAGCACTAGTGAGAAAGGCTGACACAAACTGAAGCTGGTTTCATATTATACAGAGCAAGTAGAACTCAAGATGCCTCACCAGCTCACCAAATACTACATCCAAAAGCACCTTCCAAAGGAGCCTTGCCACACTAAAGCTGCTGAAATCCCCTTCCCAGCACACTCCAGAGTTCAAGGTGCACCATGGATTTCACATGAAAAGTCACAATAAGCAGGCTTTAAATGTTTCTTTGGTTTCAGTTCTTGAATTCCTCCCAAACAACTGGTATAGGTTGCTCACCCTCAACTACAAGAACCCTGCTGAGTTCCCTTTCCAACACAAAACACTGAGTCAGCCCAGTGATTCAGCTGCACATTGCAAAACCCAGGGTCCAGCATGGAGCCTGTACATCACCCCAAACAGGAATTCAAGACTTTCACAAAGTCTTCAGGCCAGATTTCAGTCTGAATTTCACATCAGACCTGACAGTGGTGTGGAAAATCTCGTGGCAGCTGCAGGACAGAAGGGCTGGGTCTCAGCCCTCAGGAGAAATGCACTGGGTGTTTTTTAAAAGGTCCTTTCCTCAGGATGCTTAGGAGCCTTCCTAAGAACAGAGTTGACTAAAGAAACAAAGCTGAAAGTAGCATCACTTAAAAAGTCTTTCCCTTTGATGCACATAGAAAGAGCCTCCTGCCTGGTCTGAAAGACCAAAGACTTCTCTCATTTTTGCCTTTTGGCAAGAGAACAAAATAAGCCCAGGAAAAGCCAGTTTCAAGGCACAGTAACTTCTATGACTTATTAATAACACATAAAAGAGGGAAATCAGTTTTCAGACCACCATTAGCAAAGCCATAGCACCAGCTCAAATGGATTTTCACCCATCACCAGTGACACAGACACTGCAATCAGACTCCTCTGACTGCTCCAACTCAGTAACTCACAGTCACCCTCACGTGTAAATCAAACCAAACACACAGTCACCATCTGACAACCACAAACAGAGCAGCCCTGCAACATTTATTAGTTTCCACCTTCCAAAAGCTTTCCAAACTTAGGAAAATGTGTGTTATTTAAAACCTTTAACTGCATTAATTCCTCCTTGCTTAATGTTTTCACAGCAACATGAGCAAACTCCGAGGCTGGCAGGGAAATTTCTGTTCCCACCACATTCAGTCTACAAGCAGGGATGGTCTTTGTGCTTCCAACTTTTCCAGCTATTCCTGTGCAGATACTCCAGAGCATGGGAGCCTCAGTCCTGCTGAATTCCAAGCACCTGGAAAGGAGCAGCTGCTCCTGCACCTGGACAAGTCCCAACCCATTCAACACTCCAAGAGACTCAGAGAGCCACCAGGACTGGATGAGGATGGGATGAGTTTTATTTCCAAGACATTCTGGAAGCCACTTGGCTTTTTTTTCAAGCATGTCTAAAGTTTTAGAAATATTTCAACTCTTATGTAGATAAAGGAAACACCAAGTTGTTACAACCAACAACTAAACCATCTTATTTTTGGTGGCAGAATTGATTTAAACCTGATACAATCTCGCTGTGGGGAAACTTGTCCTTTTCTCTCCACCTCAACTACACAGCAAACAAAGGTAAAAACAACTCCTCAGGTACAACTGAAATACAGAGCGTGTAATTTTCCTTTCAGGAAAGAAAAAAAAATAATCATGCTGTCCCATTAACCTAGTTACATGCCCAGCAGCAATTTGACTCAAGTCCCATCAGCAACAGCGTGCCATCACCTATTCCAAAAAGAGGGAGTGCACCTTGGGACACCTTCCAAAGGTAAAGAATAAACCAGAGGAATAACATGCACCAGAAAATTTCACTAGCCTAAAAGCTGATTTTGCTCTCCTCCCTTTGATCCTTTTCTTTTTTAAGAACACATTCTATTTTCTTCTTCCAGCTGTTCCACATCATCAGCTCCTGCTCGAGAGACAAAAGGGAGTCCAGGGTTTGGGAGGGAAATCTGTTCAGAGAAATGCTTGAAATTGCAGCAAGTGTAAAACACAGCACCGTGAGAGTCTCATCAACTGCATTCCCTTAAAAAACAACAAGAAAAATTAGTTTCCCCTGGTTCCTCCAGACCACAGGGCACACGACTCCTCCCCCCACATGTTCATGCCTTGGAACAAACACCAGTTTTCTCTTCCCCATTCATTCCAGAAAAGCTTTTGCAATTGCCAGCAACCACATTCAAGTCACAGATAAAGTTTCCTACCAAAGCAATGCCTGTAAAACAGTGATACCCCATCTGTAATTCTCCAGAGTAAAAATTCCAGCAACTCTAATCATATTAGCAGATTTGCACACAACTAAAGTTGACAGTTGACTAGCCCTGAAATTGCTGGATTAGGGGAAAAAGAAAATATAGGTTAGCCCTGCCTTCTAAAGGGAGATCTTCACTGCTAACTCCTACTACTAAACAAAAGTGCAACAAATGCACCAGCTCAACACATCCCAATGTTTGCTAACAGAAAAGCCTTTCAGCCTGAAAATGATGGATAAAATCCATCACAGATAAAATAATAAAAACCAGATAAAAATCCTTCTACATCCCAACATCTAAAAGGAAAGTTATTTGTTCTGAGTCTCCTGTTACTCTCTCAACAACTTCTTACACAAACTCTGCTCCCAAATCAGAGCTGCTCATTAAACACACATACATTTAAATGGATAAAGTAACCCTCTCCCACAGACTTCTGCCAGAGAACATACACAATCATGTCCCTGGATATGAGAAGAAAATAAACCACTTGAAATCACATTTTTAGAATGATTTTCTCCAAGAGATTTTACCACAAAAATCTTACAAAGCTGGTAAAGTGACATATCTGCACTCTAACATGATTAGCTTTTGTCATTAAATAAATTAAAGCTATTGCTGCTTGAAAGAACACTAAGATGTGCCAAGGCTGGGGAACATCAACAGGGGAGATGGCAGAGAGGGCTTAAGGCACTTTATTTTTTGGCAACTCGCTCCCCAATCCGTGCTCGTTCCTCCCCTGCAGAGGAGCCACCACCACAGAGCAGCAGGCAAAGTCTCTTCTTCTCCAAGCTCTTCTGCTCCAACCCTGCCAAGATGTTTGATCTCCACATTTCAACATTTCTAAACAGAAACACTTCCCAGGCAACACCTCTGCCCCTTCCCTTCATCCAGCTGAAATCTCAGAACGTTCCCTCCTCTGCTCAGAAACAGAGAGCAAGGGACACCTCTGATCTCAGCCTGGTCCCTCCTTTCTCCTCTCACCACTCCTTCCCTTTGGGGACCACACTGCTCCTGACACTTCACTTTCCTCACACGTGGTTTCCAACTGTGCTCTGGCTGGTGTCAAAGCTGTACAGGGAGTGCTTCACACCAGAGCCATTACCAGGCCCTTCCAGCTGACTTTTGTGCCCAAATCCTTGTCCTCAACTCCAAACTCAGCCACAGACAAACTCCAGAGAGCACAGAGCTGCTCCCTCACACAGTCTGGGAAAACACCACTCAAAATGGAAGTAAAGGAGGGAGGATGGCATTGGCTCCAAACTTCCAGAGGGAATCATGGCAACCCAAAAACCCCAACCCTTCGGTGCACGCTGCAGATTCTTTGCTGGGCAAAATTATTGGGCACTTGCTCCTCCAGCTCAGCTCTTGGTTCATGGAGAGACAACAGAGAACCCCATGCACCCAGTCCTGCTCAAGAATCTTGATTTACCCAGATCTCCAAGGCAGGCCTGGCATCCCAACACTGGGCAAGCACTGCTGGGAACTCACCCCCACACAGCCTCTGACATTCCTCAATGCCATCCTGTATTTCCTGCTGTCCTCCTGGGCTTTGGGGAAGCTGCTTGCATCCAGAAGATGCCACCCAACACAGCAGGAACCAGCACAGCACTTCCTGAAAGGGACTACAGCACAGTTAGCTGAACAATGCAGGAAAAACTAAAACTAAATGACTGAGGCAATGTTAACAAAACACACGTTTCCTTGCACAGCAGCGATGGAATTCACAGAGGTCAGTCCCCCAAACACTGATCCTTCCTCTCTGCTTCTTGGAAAAGAAATTAACAAGGAGGAAGAAGAGAAAAAAAATATTATTAACAGTCTGTTGACACCTACCCTGAGCCTGCCACAACCTGCAATAGCCTGAGGAACACCCAATATTTCACAGATGCCCAATCCCATAGGGAAGCAGCCACAGGGACAGATTAAAGCCAAGTTTACTGGTGCCTGCACATCAACAACCAGGAACTCCCTCCAAACGTGAGGAAGTTGGGAAAAGAAAACAGAACCCTACTGACCCTAGCCCTGAGCTGCAGACAGCTGTGATCTGGCTCTGACTGAGCAGTGTCACATTAACCAGCAGCCAGGGATGTCACCCCAGGTGCCATCCATCAACCTGGCTGTCCCTTACAAGCCAATGGAACTGGTGACCTGGTTATATTGATCCACAAAATTTATTCACAGCACAGGGACTTTTAAAAGAACAGCTTAATGTAAGACACACAAAAAAATACTCCTTTCCTAAGTGGGAGAGTAAAGAACAGGGTGGAGTGTGACATGTGTCAGAAGTACCACTGAGGTAAAACCACAAAGACCCACAGTGCCCTTCAGCACCTTTGTTCCTGCACCTTTTTATGGAAGAAGTCTCACTCCAGACTCCACTGGAACTTCTCCTGCAGAGGCAGTCTGGCAGTCAAAGCCAAGGAGGGCAGATTGGGATTTACTTTTTATAATATCCCTTCTGTGTGTCACTTCACCCTCGCCTGTCCTTTCCACCCAAATAAGGGTCAGACTCCAGCTGAAGGATTTATCCATACTGACAACTTCTGAGCACAATTTCTGCCTGAAATCAGGTTTGGATGAGTACTCACCACCACCAGAGCCACAGAATTATCTCAACTTACATTTACACAGGAAATTTAACTTCTTAAAGCCACTGTGTTAAGGAAATTCCTCACAAGTCTGTCTTGTCTTACAGCAGCTCCAACAACTTCCTATTTAGCAGGAAACAGAATGAATCTCACATCCAGACATTTCTGCTCTTCATGTCCATCACTTTCCAGCTTCTCTTTCTCTCTAAAAATATTATTTTCTAAAAAAATTATTTTTTCCCCTGTATTTTAATTTTCCCTCCCTCATGCCTTGTTACATGCACAGGCTGAACACTTCTCTCTCACACAATTTTAATTTTTTTCCAATTACACAGATATTGTTTAATTTCACGATACATTAAGTCTGAAACCACAGGTATTTCCAAAGTTACAAAGTTCACCAGTAAGAAACTGCTTTGGTTTAAAATGCCCAAGTCAGAGAAACCTGCAACTCTTTTATCTGCTGTGAGGTAACAGTGGCTCAACAGTTGTATCAAAACATAGAGAAAAAAAAGAAACCAAAGAGGGCTAAAAATAATGCTGAACTCAGATGACCCCATGCACTCCAGTAAATCAGGGATGAACTCTCCTCCCCGAGCCTCACTCACAGCAGCACTGAGAGGTAACAGCTTTTGTTTATAATCAAACACAGGTTTTGGTATAGGATAAAATCAGCCAGGGCACCTGAATAAGCTTCACCAGGACACCGGAATAAGCATCAAAAATAAAGTGTTTGAATATATTGCAAGCACAGAACAGCAGTTCAGGAGTTAAGGAGAGATATCGGTCAAACACAATGTTTTCAAAACAGGCAAGTCTAGAAATAAAAATGAAACTGTGTCATTTTAACCTCCCCACTTTCATAACACCAACTTGTGATTTCCATCTAACACTTCTCCCTCCCTCTGTCCCTGCTGCTCACGGTGTCCAGCTGGGTCCCAGGACAGGACACAGTGCCACAGCATCCCCAGCTCCTCCAGGAGCTCCTCCAGCCTTTCCAAGCCCTTTTGTTTTTATGCTGTGCTCAGAGTAAACCCAAACTTCATCTTTCATGTGCTCCATGCAACACTCACCAAAAGCAACAGCCACAGCAGCACAGCCCCCGTTGGACCCAGGAACACCCGGGAATTAAAAGCTTCAGACAGCCCAGACAAACTGCAGCCTTCAACTGTCCGGACATCCAAGCCCCTTCCCAGCCAAACCTGCACCTTGCTGGGCACAGCCCGTGCTCGGCATTCCCACTCCAACTCTTGGAACACCCCTCAAAACCGAAGCAAATTCTCCCTGAGCAACAGTTTTTACTTACCACCACCCCGCTGACTCTACTGACAGCACCTCCCCACTTTTTGTATTCCTAAAGCACCGGTTGGAATTAGGGAATGCCACAGATCAGGCAAAAATCAGCCAGCAAAGAGAACGTCCAGGGGTTTTCACTTGACCCAAACAAATCCCTAACGTCAACAGTCTCATGATTTAAGCAACGAATTTGTTGTCATGGCAGGGGTGATTCTTGCCGGAAGTTCAAGAAAACAATGGACCTAAACTGATTATAAAAGGGCTGGGTTTTCCCACCTCCAAAATGAAAGTGAGAGCAGGAAAATGCTCACACACAGGGAACACCGTTCTGAGAGCACAGAAAACCACCCTGCGCTTCCACCTTAAAATCCAACACACCGCCAAACATTAATAGCAAAACACACTCCCGACCGTCCCTGCACCATTCCCGGATAACACAGCACGGAGATATTTCACAAAGTGTGTTTTTCCCGTCGCACTCCCCCCCAAAACTCCGGAGAGGCCGGGGGAGAGAACAGCCAGTTTGCCACGGGATGCTGTCGGACGCTGCAAACAAAACCTCAGGCCGGCAGGCACTTTCCTGCTGATCCCTGCAGTATTTCCCTCCTGACTCGGGGCCTACTCGCAGCACAGAACCCAAGACCTTTAAAAAACACTCGCAGCCCCCGCCGGCCTCTCTTTGTAGCAGCGGCCGCTTTGGTGGGGGGATTTTGGGGAGTGGGAGCCTCCTCCTCCTCCCCATCACGCGTGGCCTGGCAGGGAAAGCTGCTCAGTGAAACGTTCCACCTGAGATTGATTCCCACCGGCCAAGCAGGAAAAATGAAATAAAATAAAATAAATCACATGAAAATCGTCCCCAGCTGTAAATAAAAAAAAAAACAAACCTGGGTTTAAATTCGCCCGGAAAAACAACAAAACCAAAGCACTTACCTGGGCAGGACCAGAAGCAAAACTGAAGAACGATTTATAATTAAAAGTTTACCCTTGGGGTCACCGCTGCTTTGGGGGAGGGGGAAAAGGGACCCCCTGGAAAGGGCTGACCCTCCAAACCAGCCCACCGGGGAGGTACACGGGCCCCCTTTCCCGGCGCCATCCCAGCAGGTGCAGCCCCCCTTCGCAGGGGGCCCCACACACAAACAGCCGCACAAAAAAGAGCCGGGAACCCCTCAACAGCCCCCACCTCACACAACCCCCGGCTCCGGGGGCCCCGCGACCCCCAACCCTCCCCCGGGCTGGGGGGCCCCGCGACCCCTCACCCCCCACCGCCCCAGGCCTGGGGGCTCCCCGCAGCCCTCACCCCCCCGGCTCCGCTCGCTGTGGGGAGGGGGTGTCACCCCGAGCCCCCGGGGCAAAGGATACTGTTGGGGCGGCTGTGGCGGCAAGGCCCTGATGTTGGGGTGAGGCGCCGGCGCCGGGTGAGGGGGAGCCGGGGGGGGAGGCGGCCCCGCCGCCGCCCCGCTCCCGGGGCCGGTCCCCGCCGCCGCCGCCGCGCCGGGTTTCAAAGCCGCCTTCTGCGGTAAACTCATGGCCAAGCGCAGCCACCACCCCGCGGCGGGGAGCGGGGCCGGGGGGAGCCGCGGAGCGGGCCGGGGGAGAGCCGGGGCAGCGCGGCGGGCCGGCACCGGCGCCGGTCTCCGTGACAACGCGCCTCCCGGAGGGCTCGGGAGAGGGGCCGGCGGGGAGGGAGGGAGGGAGGGGAGGGAGGGAGGGAAGGGGGGGCGGCTCAGGCCGCGCTGCTCATGAGCCGGCGGCGGCGGGGGGGTCGCGGTCGCCCTCGCCGGGGGCAGCGGAGCCGTTCGCGGCGGCGGCTCGGGGGCGATGCCGGCGGATTTTCCTCACTGGAGTAGCGGAGCATCAAACATGGCGCTGCGGCCGCCTCCAGCTGTCCGGCCGGGCGGGCGCTCGGGCGCCTTCGGGCCGCTCCGGAGCCGCTCGGCCCAGAGCCGATCGGCGACCTTCGGCTCTTTCCGGAGTCGTTCGGCCCACCTCTGATCGGCAACCTTCGTCTCTTTCCGGAATCTCTCGTCAGCTAGCGTCGCTCGGCAAACCTCGGGTTCTTCCGGAGAGGCTTTCGCGCGCGCAAGCGCCTTGCCCTGTACACCCTCCCTCCCCTCTCGGCCCAGCACCTCCCGTGACCCCCGCGCTCGGTAAACTTCGGCTATTTCCGGAAGACGAGGTCGTGAGACAGGTCGGGAAGCTTCGGACGGGCTCGGAAGAGGGAATCCCGCCCCGCTCTAGCTCTTCGGAGCTTCTCGGCGATTTTCGGAATCCCTCGGGATCGGCGCCGGCACAGCTTCGGGCACACTCGGCTCGGCTCAGAGAGACTTCGGCAACGCTTGAGGGTGAGGGGTTGGCCCGAGGCTGTCAGGGGGCCTCTGGGGTCCCTCCGCAGCCACCCCACTGAGGGCTTCCTCTGCCCCAAAACTCACTCCCAGCCCCAATTCCTGGCGATTGTCGGGGCTGGAAGGGGCAGCACTGCAGTCCCCCCGAGACGTCGTGAGGGCCGGCAGCCCTGAATGCAACATGGAAGCCTGAGACCCCCTTCGCTGTGAGGGATCACGCAGTATCCACCCTGCCGCGGGTCCGAGGATGGAACTTGGCTAAAAAACCTCACCCCCAGCTCCGTTACCAGCCCTACAGCTCCCAGGCCCAATTCCCAGCTCCTGGAGCAGCTGAGAGGGGCCACACTGCAGCCCCTCATGAGGGCAGACAGTCCTGAGGGTGACAGGGTGGCTGTGAGGGACCCGGGGACGCCCAGGGCAGCCCATTTGTGGCAGTGGGGCCCCTCCAGACCTGCCCTTGTGGGGAGACATGTCCGCCTGACCCCATGGTCACACCAAGCCATCACCCTCCCAGGGTAGCCACACCACCGCCACCACATTCACCATTTCACACCTAACCTGCAGAACCCTCCTCACGGCAACCGCCTGAGCTTGGCAGTGGCCAAGGTGGTTTGTACCATCTCAGGGAGATAAAAACCACCTCAGAACAGATTCCGGCAGCTGCCAGATTGTCCTGACTTGTCCTGCCTTGCCGCTGGCTGCCGAGGGCTCATTCCAACCCGCTGGCACCTTCCAGCGTTCCTGCCGCGCCGCACGTCCCAGGGAGACGCTCCCGGTGCCATCGCTGTGCCCGCAGGTATTGCTGCCCCAGGCACCAGCCCAGGGTGCTGCTCTAGGAAACCTTCCCAGAGCTTATTTGTGTCCCGTCTGCTGCAAATTCTGAGCAGCTGCAAGTTTAGGAGGAAGGTAATGCTTTAATTCAATCACAAATAAACCCTTAAATGTGAAAAGCTTCTTTTACTGAAGTGAACAGCTCTCATGGTGGTGTTTTCAGGCATCTGGAGAGTAGCTGGTACAACCACAAGCTGAGAGAAGAGGTCTTGTGCACTAAAGAAAACCTACCTGAGAAGTCACATCCATCCTTGTCTGTGCAACAGACAAGGTCCTGTTTATATGCAGAGAAGTAATTTTGAATTTTAAATATAAATCTGACTGTGGAGAATCTGGACTGGGTGTTGTTCACTGGAGCTGAACTCAGCACAGTGGGCAGAAGATAGTAGAAGGGTCTTGAGTATATTTTCCCTTTGGAGTCAGACTCTGAGCTATCGAACAATGGGGTTCTGCAGGCCAGGATTAGGACACCCAAGGATTGCAGTGAGTCCTGAAGCTCTCCCTCGTCTGAGGTGTGTTCTCAGGAGGAAAGCTGGGAGCTGCCACACAGGTCTCCATTAAAAGCAACCCTGCAACTAGAATGCTTTATCACTTACTCACATGCTACCCGGAGGGCACAGCCACCTCCTGCAGTGCCAGCAGGCATTAGTGCAGCAGGGGGAGGTGATCATGTGCTGCTCTGTGTCCCCTTCTGTGCTCTTTGTTCAGCATGGGGTAAGGGAAATACCTGGGAGGAGGTGAGCTCATACATACCTCACACTGTCTGTGGGAAATGGGGGCAAATAGGAAACACTGAGTTTTTTTTTTGAGGGGAAAGAGCCCAACCAAGCCCTGCCAGCCTGTAAAGAAGTCCTGACTGGGGAATATTTCTATCTGATCCCAGGAACAAATATTTAGAGGGGGGCTGTGGCTGGTTTTTTTTGAGTCAGTTTTCCTCAGCAGCCTTTACCCTGCCATATTAACTAATTCCCCACCAAGAAAACTGAAGAGAGAAATAAGAAGGACCAAAAAAGAAAGGCCAAGTACTCCTCCACTCCCCAAAAATGGGAGTCAAAGGAGGAACTTCTCTCATGGTATGGGATTTGCCCAGGTACTGATGGATCTCCCATCATCCCGGAAGGCTGCTGTGTTCACAGCACACCTCTCCTGCTGGGGAGACAATTCTCCCTCCACAGCTGGTAAAGACTTGGCTGTTATTACTTGGAGGGTGCAGGTAGAACTGTGTGTTTTGGGGGTTTGGTGCCATTCCATGACCACCTCCTGGCACAGCCCCTCTCTAGCCACCCCCTTTTGCATGGAAGGAAATTCATCTCAAAAGCAAATTGACATCCATGGCTGCCTCTGTTCTACAGAAATAGCTGCCTGTAAACACAGCTGCGAGAGAGCTTCCCAACTCCAGGATCTTTGCATATAACACTTTTTGCCTGTTTAGAAAGGGGAAAAAATGGCATTTTCACGATAATGTTGGCTGAAGCACATTCCCAAAATGTGCTGGCCAGGTGAAGAAGCCAGGCTCCCAGCTCTGCCTTAAAGCCCTTCCAGAGTCAAAGCCTCTCCCCAGCCATGTTTTTCCCTTCTTTTTATTTTTTCCTGAGAAGAAAAAGCAGATATGTCTCCCTTCTACCTTACATAGGATGATTTGGCCAACAAATCCTGCAGATTTTGGAGCCTGAGTGAGTTCCAGCTGGATTCACACCCTTCTTGCCGCCTCTCCATTTTGTTTTTCCTCCTCTTTTTCCTGCTAGCTCTGTTAGCACCTGGGAACCGATGTGTCACCGTGGGCAGCTGGAGCCTACAGTGCTGAGCTCCTGTTTCAGAGCATCACCAGCCCATTTCCAGTCCCACCAGTCTCTCCTGTAGCTGCCACAGCAGAGACACAACCCCCAGCACAGAGTAGTGGGAATGCTGGAGCTGTTGGTGAACTTAAGAAAATACAGGAGTGGGGTATCCCCTGAAGGGATGCTTGTGAAAAGAAGAGTGTGAAGTGAGAAAAGCACAAAGCAAAAAGCCACAGTCCTGGGGGTGAGTGAGGAGATGCAGCCTTCATGACTCAGCTTGGCTCTGAGTGGAAACTCAGTGATCAGAATGAACAGGTCCCAGCTGCAAGGGGGGATTTAGAAACCTGCTCCCCACCTCCCACTCCCCATCCTCCTGCCTTCAGGAAGGCATGGCTTGTTCAGGGAAGCTTTTGGCCCTACAATCTGGTCGTTCCACCAGGTGACCTCAGTACTGTTGTGATGTGTCAGGGGTCAGATCCTTCGTGGAGGGAACAAAGCAAGAAGGAGAGGGGCAGTTCAGATGGTTGGGTTCAGCCTCTCACCAGCTGTCTTGGCCCCACCAAACCTATGAACAGCTCCCATCTCCAGCTCTGTAGGCTCCAGCATGCTCCAGGTGCCTGCTTTCTCCCAGCACAGCACGGCAGCACCTCCCTCTTTTGGCTTCTCCTGCTTTTCCCGCACTGTTCCTCTTCCAACACCCTCCAGACAAAAAAACCCCACCCAACATTAAAAAAAAAAGGAAAACAAAAAGGTCCTGCTTGGAGCTTTCCCCATTCTTCCCCCAGCCCGGGCTCAGCCTTCGGCAAACAACGACTCAGCCCTCCAGGGCACAGCTGAGCGCACAATAAAGCGAATACCACCCAGGACCAGGCAAGCCCACACCAGGAGCTGGCACAGAGCGGGATGATTCACCTCCTGCCCGCTCTGCCTGCGCCCGCAGCCTCCCAGGGAGGAAAACTCCCCCCACCTGCACCCGGCACGGGCAGCCTTGACCACGGTGTCCCCCACCACAACACAGCTCATGGTCACCCTGGAAGTCCTTCCTGCCCTGGGGCTGTCCCTGAGCCATCACCTGCCTGGTCCCTCCCTGCAAGAAAGTCCCAGAAGCCAAAGTGTTTCCTGTTTGGATGGTTAAACCACTTCTAACAGCATCTCCATGTGACGCCTGTGCTCCCTTCCTTGCTTCTTTGCAGCTGGGAAAACACCCTCTCACCCAGCCCCACTCTATTCCTCTTTGCCTTACACCCACGCTGTTCTTCTCTTTCCCTAGGAATGCAGGTATTCCACCACAATTTAAACATGTGGGGCCGCATCCAGACCCGAACAGGACTCGGCTAACATCGCTAGTTCCTGCCAGCCGAGCACTGGAGTGTGCAGCAGCGATTTTCTCGGCTCCACCGCCCTCTGCGGGTTTGCGCCATTTCCAGGCACATCTCAGGAAAAACAACGGCCACGGCCGCTCTCAGCGCTGCAGGAAACCGAGGGCCTCACACCGAGCCGTGCAAGCAGAAAGGGACTGCTATTACTACATTTTGATTACATCTGGATGAGAAAACACGGTAAAAACAGAGAAGTATTTTAATGTCTTATTTATGCAACACCCATGTCCCCAGCTCACTGCTGGCTCAGTCGTGCCTGTGCCAGCAGCAGAAACACTCTATTCCCAAAAGTTTGCTACCAGTGGGCTGCAGCCTCCTAGTTTTGCCCCAAATCCAGCCCCCAATAACAATTCCTAGGTTAAATAGCAAAGGAATACCCAGCACTTGGTGTGGTTAATGACCATCAACCCTGCCAGGGGTGAGGCTTGCATGGAGCCTGCAGTCCAGGTCCTGCCTTGCATTTTTTGGGCAAGCCTGATGAAGCCATGGAGCATCTGCTCAGAGTAAATGTTGGCCTGTAATGGAGCTGGCAGTATCCCACCAGCATCACCAAGCCATAAATAAGGGACTTTGGAGGGAAACCTGCACAGGGCCTGTGCCGCTGGATCCAACCGCGGCCCAGCCAGCCAAAAACTCACCCGGGAGGAAGGAAAAGCATCTGGGAAAGATCTCCCTGCCAGGGAGCTGTGTGGGGCCATGCCATAGAGATGGAAAGCAAAGAGCCACCCACAGAGAGAGTGAGGTTTTGGGGCAAAACCTCCAGATTTAGCCTCCAAGAGAGGCAGCAGTCACCAAGCACAGGCTGGGAAAAGCCTTGTTGGCTCAGTTTTGTCAGCACGGGACAGTCTCAATGGTGTAGACAGGGAGAAGAGCACAAATAAATGGATGCAGACCCTCCTGCTGTAAGAAAATTCAAGTCATGATCAGCTCCAAATCCAGTAAAAAGTATTTATTATTTCAATTATGATAAGCCTCACGCGCAGGGTGAAAAAATAGTTACAAAAACCCAGCCCCTTCCATCCCTCCCTTTACATATAAATATTAAAAATCCCTCTAGGTCTCTGCTTTGTCTAGAGCAAGAAGACAACACACAGCACCTGAGCTCTTGTCAGTGCTTTCCCCTCAAAACAAGTATTAAAAACATCCCTTAAAAAAGTCCCTCAGCCCATCCTGATCACTTCTCACACTGGTGCCAAACCAGCTGTGGAGGGACAGAGCTCTGGGGGCACATGGTGCTTTTGGGGCTTGCAGTTTCCCAGGCAGAGGGCAGGCTCGGCATGAGAGAAGCAGCGGCAGGAACCGCCTGCACTTGTCTGGGAAGCTTTAGGGCCAGGAAATCCTGGCTGGCCTGGCTTCAGAGGAGAGAGGAGGGAGAACAGGATGCTTCATCCACCCCATCACCACCTTGGTTACATCTTTGGTTACGTCAATTTTTCCCTTTATGCTCTGAAATTAAAGCTAATCCCAGGAGCTGCAGCATCCCGGCACAGCCTCTGTGACTTGCAGCATCGTCCAGCCCTGTCCCCAGGCCTGCTGTCCCTAATTTTCCCATCAGCATCCTCTAAGGATAGTCCCTCCCAGAGAAACACAGGACCCAAGACTGGAAAGATATCCACAGCCCTACCCAGCTTCCCTGGCCAAGGGACTGTCACCACAGAGTACTGCACCTATGGCTGCACTAAGTAAAAAAAAAATTAATAAATATACTAATCTTTTACTAAAAAAAGGCTTTTAAATGCATTTTCCCTGAAAGTTTCCAGTGTATTCCACAACACATGAAAAAAATATATGTATTTCCCCCCTCCCCCAAAAAAATATATCTTAAAATACTTTCCACCCTCATGTGCGCATCTTTGGAGAGAAGGTGGTACATCCGGTGTATTTAGACACGCAGACAAACCTGCCACTGCTGGGGGTTCCCTTTATCACCTCCAAAACAGAGGGGTTTCCATGTGGTGGGTCAGGCTGGAGCGCTGTGTGTGTAAATACAAGCAGTGCCCACAGACGCCTGTGCCTCGGCACTTGGCCCGGTCGTGGTGGCAAAGAAGAGACCCCCAAACCGAAGTCATTTCACCAACAAGCAGGGGATGAGGAGTTTTCACAGTGGATTGAACCTCGGACAAAGCCAGGGGCACAGACACTGTTCTGGCTGAAGAGTCGGGCTCTCCGTGGCATGGAGAAGTGGTTTGAGCCTCAGAGGACTGGGGAAGCCCAGCTGTTGGCAGAGAACAAAACAACCAGCCGCTGGTTCCCTGGGGCACTCGCCCATCACCAGACTTCACACTTCTTGAGGGGGTTCATGGGGGAGCCCGGGGGGCAGCTGAAGTGCTCCGCGAACTCCCGGGAGTTGGAGACGGTGCCGATGACGCGGAAACGTGAGGGGCTGTGCGGGTCGGTGATGAGCCCCTCGTGCGAGCTCTCTGGTGTGCGAACTGAGCACCACACCTGCAAAGGGAGGGCAAGGGGCCTGAGTACTGACACCCATCACCATGGGACCAGCCCGGGGCTGAATCCAACCTCTCTGCCTGTGTGACAGGGACCAAGGCAGCTGGAGCTGCAGCTCTGTCTTCCTTTGTAACCAGCACCACCCCAATCTCGTTCTCCATCCATTACATCATCTCTGGGGGACTCTGTTTTGCCATCACACCCTCCCAACCCCATCTGGGCATGCTCCACCTCCAAAAATCTGTGCGCCCACCCTCCCAAGATCATCACATGTACCTGTGCAAAGCCAACAAAGAAGAGCTGGTGGTTGGTAAGGCCGAGAGTTGGGAGCGTTTCTTCATCTCCATTCTTTTTCAGCCAGTTCTGATATGCCTGAAAACCAGGGAGCACAGTGGGCTCAGGAGACAGCACAAATCCCACCACACATGTCCCCTTTCAAATCTCCCCAGCCCCGTGGTCCTACCCGGTAGGCGGCCTTGAGGCCCCCGTTGTCGGCGATGTTCTCCCCGAGGGTGTGCTTGCCATTGACTGCCTCACCGTTGACAGTGTAGTTGCCATACTGCTCCACCATGCACGCTGTCTGATGCTTGAAGGCCTCCACGGAGGAATTCTTCCACCAGGGACGCAGGTTGCCATCTTTGTCATATTCCCGGCCTGCCAAAACACAGTGGATTCTTCATCTCATACTGGCCACCCCTCCAGCTGCCCACCCACCTGGCCGTGGTCGTACCTTGGTCATCGAAGGCATGTGTCAACTCATGGCCCACCACCACGCCAATCCCACCAAAGTTCAGGGACCTGCAGGAGGGTAATGCAGAGGTTAACAAAGCAGCTTTTGCTCTCCACAGCCATGAAACTTGGCCGGAGATTTAGATATAGGAGGAAAGCTGGGAATCCTGCCCTGTTTTCCCATGGCTCTTACTTGGGGGACGCACGGGTGTAAAAGGGGGCCTGGAGGATGCCAGCAGGGAAGACAATCTCATTCTTGGTGGGAGAGTAATACGCGTTGACCGTCGGAGGCGTCATGCTCCACCTGCAGGAACACAAACACGGCCATCGTGGCAACACAAGCCATCACCAGTGTTTGCTCCAACAACATCCACTTTTGATGCAAAGCCCTTATCCTAAATTTATCTCCTCAAAACCAGCACAGGCTGGTGGACACTAAATCCCAGTGCTCCAGATATGCTGATATTCCCCACTGAGTACAACAGGGAAGTGGAGCAGAGGACTTACTGGTCCCGGTTTGGCGGTTTCCGGAGCTGGTCAGCCGTGACCCTGGCTGAGAAGTTGTAAAACTGCATGACATTCTCAAAATAGAGGTCGGACACGGCCTCGTACTGCAAAAGAACAAGGCATGAGTGGTGTGTGGTGATTGCCCGGCCCCACTCCTCCCTTCACAGTCATGTCTGAGCCTCCAGAGCCAGCAGTTATGGCTTCTCCTGTTTCTCCTCCTCTACAACATCTGTAGAGTCTCTGGAGGGAAATGAATCACCATTACGGAAAACAGCTCCTCCTTTTCCCAGGCAGGGATCCCAAGAGCCTCAGCCACCCCAGAACTGGCCCACAGCTCTCTGAGAAGTCCTGAGAGAAGAGCCAAGGACATCAGTGAGACCCTTCTGGAGGAAACCTGGGGTTCAAGGCTGCCCTGAGGCCATGGTGATACAGACACATCCTGTACCTCCTATAGAAAACCCAGGGGACACATCTGACCTACTCACGTCATTAAACACTTTATCCAGCTCCTTGGGGTCCATGATGAATTTGGGATAGCCAATCATGTTGTAGATGGCATCTGCCTGGAGGGTGACAAGGACCAGAGTACTCTCAGTGCCAGAGATGGAGAACAGGCTCACCCTGTTACGCCATCCTCCACCTTCATCCTCTCCCCAGCGCAGCCACCAGCGCCTCACCTTCTCTTTGGCTGATTTCCTCGTCTCCTCATCCATCCACTGCAGGGTCTCCAGGCTTTCCTCGAAGGCAGTTTTAATCTCCGCAATCATTTCCTCCGCCTAGACAAAACAAGGCAGCACAGCGTCAGTCCAAAGAGCTGGCTTCCTGTCCCAGAAAGGTCAAGGACCTTCACACCACAGGGAAAGAGGAGGCTGGGAGGCCAAGACAACACATGGTGAAAAGCCCGGCACATGGAGATGCACAGTGAATGCAACACGGTGGACAGAGAAACATTGTCTGCCCCAACAGTTCCACCACTGCAGAGGCTTTCCCAGCACTGAGACTCGCACGCTGCTGCTTGGGGACGTACCACCTGCTTGCTGTCCTCAGCAAAAGTGGCCTTGACAAACATGGCCCCCAGAGCAAAGCCCAGGTTGTTGTCCGTGTCACTGATGCAGAACTTCCAGCGCGGGAGGCAGCTCTGCATGGGACAGGAGGTGGTCATCAGCAGTGGCACAGAACAAAGCCCTCCACATTCCCACCCCTTGCTCCACCTGGCCCATCCAACCCTCTGCCGCCCCAAAAGCTGCCCCATATCTCTATTGTCTGGATGCCACATGAGAGGGCCTTGAGATAAAAAACCATCACCATTTTAATGGTGGTTCAGGGGCGCTGAGGACTTCACCCTCACCTTCTTCGTCCCATACATCACTTCCATGAATTTTTCCTCGGCATCCCGGAAGCGCTGGTCAAGGAGTGGGCTGGTTTTCCGCACCAGGTTCCAGATCATGTAGTTGTTGAGCAGACTATGGTGAGAGGGGGTGAGTAGGCAGCAGCACATTCCTGCCCACCCTGGGTACCCAGGTCTCTGTACAAGCTGGGGGTTCTCACCACTTATCCGTGGCCAGGATGAGGTCAGAGACCTGCTCCAGGTACTCCTTGGCATAGACCACAACGGGCTCTGACTCGTTGAGCTCCACAGGGTAGAAGACCGTGGAGAGGAAGGGCATCCAGTCCACAGCCGGTGCCAGCTCCTGCAAAAGCCACAGCACTGCTATGGACCTAAAAACCATCGCAGGGGGTGGCAGCTGCTTCTTGAGCTGGAATTGGCTGTATCAATCCCCATTTGATGAATTCAGCTGATTTTGCAGAGGTCAGTTCCTATGACAGCAGCATCCTTGAAAGGTTGAAGGGGAGTAAACAATTTCCTCGCACAAAGAAGGGAAAGAAAGTGGGGTGGGTGTCAGAGATGTTGACACAAGTTACAGCCCCTCTGGGGACACTGGGAGGTGACCAGACTGACGTCCAAGGGCAGCAGCCCCAGGAGAACATAAGTGCTGCAGTAAGATAGCTGCTGGCCCCAGGGGTGGTCCAGAGGCTGGGAGGAAGGGTCAGGGTAGGATTTCCCCAAGGAGGACGTAGGCCAACCTATTGCACAAGAGCTTCCCAGGCTGTGTCAGCTGGTGTCAGGATTCCCAGAGGAGCTGCGTCACCTCCACCCATCCACCCCACTTCCCAAACCACAGCAGAATGGGGAAACTCGCCAGCTCCATCCCTACCTTTAGTTCTCCTGCTGTCATTTTATGATAAATGACCTCCTCATCTCGGTGCTTCTCCTGCGGGATGGTGATGTTGGCCAAGGCCGTCTCAAAGTCCAGGATCTGCTGCATCTGCTGCCGCGTTGACTCCTCATCAGAGCCTCCCAGGAACATCCCCAGCTGCACCATGTAGTTCAGGTACCCGGCAAGCACCTGCGCGGCCGGGCAGGTGGGATCAGCACGGCAGGTGCCACCCACCCACGGCATCCCCCAGCCAACCACATTTCCCCCGACACCTTCACCTTCTCATTCTCAGTCTTGTTCAGGTAGTAATCCCGCGATGGCAGGCCCAGCCCCGACTGATCCACCTGGATGACATTGCTGTTGGAGTTCTTGGAGTCGGCGCTGACGTAGACGGAAAAGAAGGGCGAGGTGCGATAGTGCGCCGTCACCTCCCGCAGCGTCTCGTTGAAGTTGTCACCAGCACAGGTACCTGTGATGTTCCAGCCACCCAGCTGGGGACAGACAGCAAGCAACTTCTGAGTAAGAAACCACCACCTGAAATTGCTTCAGTATCCCCTCAATATCCATCCTGGGGGATAACATCTTGCAAGGGGGATAAAAAGCCCCATTATAGGATTATAAATCCCTGCCTCTGCCTGCCTGACCTGGGGGATGCTCTTCTGCAGGAAGCACCAAGAATGAAGTATGGAGGGTGCTGGCACTGCCCATGACTGAGCTTTTCCCCACATTTTGCAGAGGGAAGATGGCTTTTCCACAAGGACTGGGACAAACCTTTTGGATGAGTTCCATGAGCGGGGTGGCACGCAGCTCCTCGATCTTGCTCTCATTCATGCAGGCTTGGTAATAGCGCTGTGCCTTGCGCTCTGCCTCGCTGGACACATTGGCTGTGGTGTTTTCTGTGGGAGGTACCCAGGGGGAATCACATGGGGCTCCAGGGATGGGCATCTGCTGGACCCAGAAGGATTCAGCCCCATTCTGGGCAAGGCCAGGCTCCGGAAAGGCGCCAAGGATTGTCCCAGTAGTCCCCACCATGCCCCAGGGGTATCCCATTGGCCCCAGCCCTCCCTGGCCTCCTGCCCCCCCTCTCCTTTCCCACCCACAGTGACTGCTCCAACTCTTTGGGGACAAAAGATAAAGAAAGTAAAAACAAAGAGCATTTTTATTTTTCCAGCAGCTCTGATATTCCCAGCATCATCCAGCCCCGGGTGCTGCCCTTGCCTCTGTGCTGGTGCCCCCCAGACCTGTATTATTTATTCTTGAAAAAAGGAACAATAAACCCATTTTTCTCCTCTGCCTCCAAAACCTTCCTTTCATCTCCCCAGCTAAAGTTCTGCTTTCCCAGAGGGTTTTTGGGTTTTTTAATTTATTTTCCTGATGACACAGCTTGCACCTTTGGCTTCCCAGCTGTGTGGTTTTATTAACTAAAGGTCCCTCAGCTCCAAGGAATTCAAGGAAATGCCGACCGCGACCACTTGGCTGGAGGCCCAGTCCCTTCGCCCGGTAAAACCAGCGCCAGATTTCTGCGGGAAAAGCCAGGGACGAAGCTGTTCCCGCACCACCCCCTTTCTCTCAAAAGACAACACTCTTCCCAAACCTTCTCTTTCCAGATAATCAGCCCTGGCGCAGTGGAAAGTGCTGATAAGGAGCCAGTTGTTTGCTCAAAGCTTGAACAAACCGTCCCCGCCGGTTGCTCGGATAAGCCGCTCTGCTTCGGCGTTCGCACGCAGAGCCTGAGCCCAGGACCCTCCCTTTGCTGGGGGAGTTTTGGCCCCCCAAAAATGGCCATACTGGCACCAGCCCCACAAAAGGCTACTCACAAAGGCTGGAAGTTATAGCAAAGGAAGAACACATATCCTTGGGGTGATACTGGGGCACTAGAGTCTGGAATGCACATCCTGAATTTCAGAGCTCCTGGGAATGCCACCATGGGGTTTTCAGAGCAGAGGCCTTTTCCCTACTCGGCACCACAGACTAACAACACCACAATCAAAAATCTCAGGACCATCTAGGAGAGCAAACATAGCCAGGATCTGTTTCTCAGTGTCCTCGCAGCACATGTGTCACAGACCAGTTTGATGCTGCAGGTCAGTTCCAAACTCGAATTTCCATGCAGATGTTTTTGGCATCCCTGGGACCCACTGGGGCCCCTGAGCATTGCAGGGTCCCACCACTCCCACACACTCACCCAGCAGGTGCTTCATGATGGCCTGGTTGTGCTCCCAGAGGTTGTTGAAGGTGCCCCAGCGTGAGTGACCATCGGGGAGGGGGTTGGCCTTGATCCAGCCCCCGCAGGCGTAGCTGAAGAAGTCCTCACAGGGATTCACCGTGCGGTCCAGCGAGCTGAGGATGGAGCTGGTGATGGAGATGCAGGCTTCTGACAGGCACACGGCAGGTGGCCCTGGGGGACAGGGACAGGTTCAGCTCCTCTGCTGCAGCAGAATGAGCAGCACCACAGAGCATCCTGCCCCGAGCTGAGGGATGCAGGTAAATACCCCACCTGGTTCCTGAGCATCCCACCTTGTACCTTACCACCATGCTCTACAGCAAGCAACATGGACTAGCATGCTGACCTATGTCTGAGCATCCTGCCCTGTCATCCTATCCCAGGGCAAGCATCTCATCTTATGCCCAAAGATTCTGCCCAGTGCCCTGTCATCTACCCTGGGGTGAAGGATGCAGAGAAATGTTGCTATAGGACACAAAAGAGCACAAGTGCACACCGCTGTTCTCAAGATGAAGAAAAAATGGAAGCTTATTTTCTGACTCCAACATTTATAATTTTCCAAGAGTGACAGTGGATTGGAGGGTGACAGTGCCACCTCTCCAATGACACTGGACAGACTAACAGTCTATCAACTTTTTCTTCTTCTATAAAGGAATGCAAAACAATGAGTTATTTACATGAAGTGTGTGAGAAAGTTTGCTACAAGAATGTCAGCATCAGAAGGCTTAGAAAATCTTAAAAAATCAAAGCAACAGAGAAACAGTCCATCTTGTGCTTAGCCATCAAGTTCCAGGATAAAGGATCAGAGAAACACCTTATCCTGCATCTGAGCATCTTGCCCTGGGGTGAAGGGGTGCAGGTGACCATCCTGTCTTGAGCCCAAAATCCCACCCCACACCTAAACATCCTGTTTGATACCCAAGAATTCTGTCCTGAGCTGAGGAGTGCAGGTAAGCATCCCACCCTTGCCCCAAATATTGCATTCTGGGAACTCCCCAGCAACCCACTCTGGTCAAGGAGGCAGGATCCCTGCGGAGTTGTTTGCTCAAAGCTTGAACAAACCATCCCCTCTGGTTGCTTGGATAAGCTGCTCTGCCTCGGCGTTCACATGCGGAGGCAGAACCCAAGATCCTCCCTTTCCTGGGACTTCTGGCCCCCAAAAAATGAGCAAAGGACTTACTGGCTCTGTACTGGAAGATGAGTCCCAGCAGACAGGCCACGAGCAGCACCGCCAGCACCCCCACCAGCACCAGCAGCTGCTTCTCAGCACGCGTCCGCTCGGCCCAGCAGCCCCGGCTGCCCCGCGAGCCGCGGAAGTTCACCTGCGGGAAGAGCAGCGTCGTCTCCCCGCTGGCAGAAAAACTCACTGACGCAGCCCCCATTTTGCTTCCCACGGCCCACAGCAGAAATTTAGCCCCGCCGAGGGATCCGTCATGGATTGGGCTGGGAAAGGCAGCAGCTGCCTTCCAGAAACAGGGCAGGAAGGGCGGCACAATGGCAGGAAAGGGAGCGGGACGAGCGCTTTGGAGGGCTCACCTGCTGTCCCGTGCCACCCTGAACCCCTCCTCGAGCACAGCGTAACCCCACGGCTGTCCCCGTCCCCACTGCCAGCACTGGGACAGGGTGGGGGCTGCATCACAAAATGCCTCAACAGGATACTCCCACTCAGCCAAAAAACATCCCCAGGAAACATCTCGATGTGACGGCAAGTGGAGACGGCCCCGCCGGGAAAAGTAAAAACACATTTGGGGCAGAAAACACCATTCTAGAGACTGATGGAGCTGGGATTGGGGCCAGGACAGAGAGGGTCTCTCCAGACCTGAACCTTTCCCGGTGAGGCTGGACACTGGCACTGGTGGAGTTTTTTCTTGCCACCCTCAGCCCTCTTTAAGCTGCTTTGGGAGGAATTAACCTAATCCCCTTTTGTGTGGGGACAAAACTCCCAGTGCTTCGATAATTGCTCACCCCAGCCATGCTGGGAAGGGGTTTGGCAGCAGAAAAACAGGGAGGTGGAGTGTTGAAACAGTGCAGGCAGGATATGGCCCTGCTGGCTCCCTGTGCCAGAAGGGGAGCGAAGGGCAGCAGTGGCAGGAGCCAACATGGCTCTGCCCACACTGGACTTTACCCCCCAGACACTGGTCAAAGGTAGAAAACCCTTCTGCACCCCCTTTGCTGCTTGCCAGGACACAAAATCCCCTTTTTCCTCCCTAAAAGATACATGAAGCTCTACCTGAAAGCCATTGGGGTATCCATCACTGTCACCAAGGGACTCCAGGGGGTCTTCATCATCCAGCGTTGCCCGCTTGTAGGTCGACATCTGCACAGGAGATCAGCAACAGAGGTGCTCAGTGGCCTCGGAATGAGGAAAAGATGAAGGAGAAGGAAGGTTTACACACCTTCTAAAGCCACCTCCTCCTTCAGGGAGCAAAATCCCGAATGGCTCAGAGGTAGTAAAGCACTACACAAACGCCGGAGGATGGTTATGGAAAGCAAAGAGGGCCGGAGCCAAGAGCTGAGCAAAGCCCGAACCCGCCTCACTTTCCCCCGGGGCCGCGTTGTGCAACCTCCCCTTCAGCCTGGAATAAATCCGGATCCACCTCCGCCCTGCAGCGGGGAGAGCGACCCCCCTGTGCCAGGGAACCCCGGAGTACCAGGCATGTGGGAAAGGCTGGCAGCAGCGAAAATGGCTTTTCTCCCCGACACTCCCCGCTCGCCCGCGCTCTGCGAACCCCGCGCACCGTGAAACACCCGGAGACGTCCCTGCGAGCACCCAAAAGCGACAGCTCCAGGAATTTCAGCTGTGGACGGGCTCCCTCCCGGCGCCGTGTCCCCCGGGCATTATCTTGTGCCTGTGCCCGGCTCTTATCTCATCCCCGGCAGAAAAACAAGGAAAACCTCACGGGCTGGCAGCCGGCCCTTATCGTGCCGCCGCCGCTGTTTCCTTCCCCCTGGCACTGCCCTGCCATCCAGCCAGATTGTCTCTCGATGGAGCAAACAACGCTCCGCTCCCCACCGAGGAGCTGAGCACCCCAAAATCCACCGAGGGGCTGAGCACCCCAAAATCCACCCTGACCCTGCCACCGGTGGCCCGCGCGGCACCACTCACAACCCTTCACCCGCAATCAGTGCAGGGAGGGGATTGAAACCCATCTGGATGTCCCCATCCTGCTGCCATCAGTCCCAAAGGGATGAGTTGATCCAGACCCCGCACAGCCGTGCCTCAATTTCTCCTGGCAGAATGAAAGCACTGGTTCTCAGCCTTGTTTCCAATAGCAGCATTCCCAAACCTCCCTTTGCACACTTAATAACAAGTCTCATCCTCTCCCCGAATCCCAAATCCCAGCCTCAGTTTAATTAACCACAAAACCCACCTGGGGAAGAAAAAGGGTTAAAACAAAGAGGCGGTTTCCCTTCTCGGTTGTACCGAAATCTCTGTTTGCAGCCTCAAAATCTCCCCTGGGCACCCGCCTGGAGCCTGAGAACCGTGAGGCAAAAGAGCCTCAACTGCAAGATTTTATCGTGGGGAAAATCTCTGTTTAGATCCTATTTTTTCCCACCCCTTTCACTTTTTTCCACCTATTTTAGTACTTCGCACATGGCTGAAATTGGCAGCTCCGGGCACAAATCCCCGCTCACGCAGGGGAGGGGGGATCCATGAAGCCCCCACGGCTCTGCAACACCAAATTCCTGGAATCCCAGCTTTCACTCCATTTCCTGAGGAAATGCAATCTTTTTTTCCCTCAGCAATCCCCCACTCCGCCTACCCTAGCCTGAAAACAAGGAAAAAGACCAAAACAAGAATCCCTTTCTGTTCTCCTTTCACAAGTGATGTGCTGGCTCAACCCTGTACCAGCCATCAGAGAATCAAAACTGAGCCCGAGTTCCCCAAAACACCCCCGAGAGGCACTGGGATCGACCCCCAGCATCCTTAATTTGAGGGGAAATCGGGCCCGGGAGGTATTTTTAACCCCCATATCCTTCATATTGGGGCCATAGTAGCACCTCGGGGTGCTCCCCACCCTCTCCAGCAGGTGAAGCAGGAGCACCCCTTTTTGTGGGGGCAAAACGGGGTAGATTTTGCCATACACCTCCCCCCTCCAAGCCTTTATTTGCTTCAATCCGAATAAAAACGCATTCTCCCCGCTCCAACAGGGTGGGGGGCACCCACACTTTAACCCCCCGCGCAAGGGATTTTCACTCTCTTTCCAACTTACAAAACCCTCAGCATTAAACAGCCCGGTTTTACCCCAAATCGCTCCTCCGCTCTATAAACAATAAGCCCCACGTGCTCGGAGCCCGCTCACCCCCAGGAAGGCCCGGGGGGGCCCCAGCGCCCGGTTCTGCCCCGCCGGGGGAGCCCCGCTCCGGTACCGGGCACCCCGCGCCTCCGCCGGCTGCTTTCAATTCCCGTCCGGGCGCCATTTCGGAGCAAGCGCGGCCACGATCGCCATGGCGATTCCTCGCCTCCCTCCAGCCCCTCCAACGTCCACAACTCCACCCTGAGCCCCCCTGAGCCCCCCAAGCCACCCCCGCGCCCCCAAAGCCCCGCCTGGCAAAGCGGTGCCCACCCGCCCCACCCCCGGCACCCATGGGTGCCCCCGCACCTCTACAGCCCGCAGCCAGCGCCCAGCGAGGCTCAGCTTGCTAATTAGGATGTCCGGGGGTAATTAGCAATTCCTGGGGTGTCGGTGTTAATGAGGGGTGCTGGGAAAGTATTTTGGGGGAGCCCACTGTTTTGTAGGGAGCCCTGACTGCAGATAAAGTAATTTTTTTGAGAAAAGCTTAATAAGCAGCGAAAAAAGGGTTAAACTTAAAGAGAAAAATAAATAGGGAGGAGTACAACCCAATTTGGGGGTGTTCGCAAACAGTCCCACAAAAGTGGGTTTAGTTGGGTGGGGGGCGCCCCCAGAGGGAAACACGGTCCAAACCCCCGCGAGTTTGGGTCAAGAGTGGATTTGGGGGCGGCGGGGGAGTTGAGGGGGCATCCAGAGAGGGGCACCCACTTTGGGGTCTCCACCTGGTGACCCCCCCTGGCCACAAAGAAAAAGCGGCGGGGGGGCCCGAGTGGGGCACCCAGGGGTGCTCGGGGGTGCAGCGGGGGTCCCTGGGGGTGTCTTGGGGGGGTCCCTTGGGATGCTATGGGGAATCCCTTAAGGGTCCAATGAGGGTCTCATGGAGTCCCTTGGGGATGCCGGGGGGTCCCCCGCGATGCAATGGGGGGGTCCCCTGGGGTTACAAAGAGCATCCCACGGGAGATGCATCACCCGGCGCCCCGCTCCGGCCGAGCGGCCCCCACTCAGCCACCCCCAGATCTGGGGGTGTCGCTGGGCCCCCCCACTCACCATGGCAGTCACCCCACTCCCGCCGGCCCCGGCCCCGATGGGGCGAGCGCCCGCTGAGCCCCGGCACCGCTCGTGACGCCGCCGCGGCCTAGCGAGGGTGGCGAGGGTGACGAGCAAAGGATGTACCTGGGATGGGAAACCAATGGGGCCGCGGAGGGACGGGCTTCCCGCACGCCTCCTTTAACTCTTTCGGGGGGCCCCGAGCCCCGTTTGGGGGGGCCCCACGTGCGCCGGCGCTGCCCGCAGCATCCCCCCGAGGCAGCCCCGGAAGGGATGCGGCGTCCCGGGGCGAGCGTGCAAGGCGCGATCCCGGCGGCGGCCGCTCGTGCAAGGGCGAGAGCACGTGGGGCCGCGGGGCAGCGCACGGGGCTCCGGCCGTGGGAGCGCGCCCGTGCGAACGCGCGTGGCCGAGCGAGCGGGGCCACCCGCGGGCACGCGCGCGGTCGTGCGGGCCGCGAGAGCGCGCGTGTGCTCCTTGCACGCCCGCAGCTGCGCCCACTCGTGCGGCTGAAAAGCACGGGTGGGTGCAGCTTCCCCACGCCGAAAAGCACCGGCGGCTGCCCGGCCGTGGGGACAGGGATGGGGACACGCGGTGCCACCTCCGCCCCCTGCGCTGCCCCGGCGGGCTGAGCACTGACACGCTCATCACACCCACGGGGCTGCAAATCGCTGCTATCGGGCTGCGAAAGTGCCAGGGGGTGCAGAGGGGTGAAGAGAGGGTGGAAAGGGGTGAGGGGAGAGAGTGTTGGAGGGTCCGCAAGGGGCCGTGTCCGTCCCCTAGCATCGCGGCCCTGTTGGGGCTCCCTCGATTGCACCCCGAGGCTCTCGCGGAGCGGATTTTTGGGCTGAGACCGCCACCTTCTGGGAGGTCACCGGCGGCTCCGCGGGTCACGGAGCCCCCCGGGCCCACGGCGCGGGGAAACTGAGGCAGGGCTGGGAGTCACCCCCTCCCCACGCCCTCGTCACCACGCCGTGTTTATTGTGGGACCGACAGTAATGCCGCGGGATCCCATCAGGGATCTCTCGTGGGCTGCTGCAGGAGCCCGTGTGGGGAAACTGAGGCAGGGAGACCCCACTCATCTCCATCACCCCCACCCCAACCCAACCCCTCGCTGGTGCCGTTAGCACGGTCTGGGTGAAAATAATGCAAAATCCGGCAAAACACACATCTGCCCCACCAAGAGGCACCCCAAACTCCCGCGTGTGAAGAGAGGGAGGGTTTGCTCAGCGCTTATAGCCAGGCTTGGTGCTCCCCAGTCCTCCCAGTCCTCCCAGTATAACCCGGCAGAGGGCACCAGTAAGCCCAGTTGTGGCCTTTTCTCCTCCCGCCCCCCCTTGCTGGCAGCAGGGGGAGGGTGGAGGAAGGGGAGGAGGAGGAGGAGGCGAAGGCCGGGTGCGGGGGGATTTAAGGGCTCGCGGTCCCCCCGGCCCGGCCTCCTCCCGCCGCCCAGAGGGACGTGGGTGTAGGGACCCAAGTTAGTGCGGGTACGAGTGTGACAGCCCCCATCCCCGGTAAGGACCCCCGGGGGACACCGCTGCCATCCCGGGGGAGGGACGGAGGCTCTCCGGGGAGCGCGGGCTGAGGGGGCGTGCGGCGGAGGGGAGGTGCTGCGGGGGTGATGGGGACCCGGCAGTGTGGTGGGGACGTGCGTGTGCAGCGGGGACACGGAGATGCTACAGGGACCTGGGTGTGCAACAGGGACACAGACATGCAGTGGGGCCACAGCATGTGGCGGGCACACAGACACAGGATGGGGACACGGGCGTGCAGCAAGGACATGGATGTGTCATGGGACGTGGTCATGTGGGGACGTGGGTGCACAACAGGGACAGAATGCAACAGGGAGGCAGGTGTGTGATAGGGATGGGGACAGGGGTGTGTGATGGGGACAGTAGGGACATGGCACACACAGGGGACGTGGTGGGGACACGGGCGTGTGATGGGACTGAGGATGTGCAGTGGAGACATGGACATGGGATGGGAACACAGGGGTGACAGGGACACATGATGGGGACACACGAGAGGTGCACAAGCACATGATGGGGACATGGGCGTGGAAGGGGGACACACATGTGATGGGGACATGGCCATGTGATGGGGACCTCACTGTGCCACAGGGGCCGTCCTGGCTTCCCCCGGCTCGGGTTGGTGACAGTGAGGTGACGCCTCATGGGACTGATGGCCAGGGAGGGGGGGTGAGCTGGCATGTCCCCAGGGGGGTCACATCGGTGACTGTGCAGGGAGGGGACATTTCTTTCCGTCCTCGCTTGGCTGACCCCAGGACAAAGGTCTCAGTGGGGAAACTGAGGCACGAGCAGGTGCCACCCACCTCGCAGCTCTCTCCTGGCAGCACCCGCTCAGCGCCGCAGGATGAAGGCTCTGCTCGTCCTCCTCCTCCTCGCCCAGCTCTGCTCGGCATCGCTGGTCCCGGGTAGGTGAGGTTTGGAGGGGCAGCCCCCCAAAAGCTGTGCTGTGGGGTGCTATGAGCCCGTTCCCCCGCCGAGAGGGAGAAGGACCCCGAGTATTGGCGGCGGCAGGCGCAGGAGACCCTGAGGAACGCGCTGCGGCTCCAGCGCCTCAACCAGAACGTGGCAAAGAACCTCATCCTGTTCCTGGGGGACGGTGAGATGGGAGGGGAGCACCCACCCCGGGGCGGGGGCAACACGGGGGGTGATGAAGGGGGTGTGATGAAGTGGGTGCTGGGATAAACTGGGGCTTTGACACATTGGGTGTTGTGGAAAAATAGGTGCTGTGGTGAGTTGTGTTCTGGGATAAACTGGGGTTCCAGTAAGTTGGGTGTTGGTGTGAACAGGGTTTGCAAAAAGATCTGTTCTGGGGTAAACTGGATGTTGCAATGAACTGGATTTACAAAAAATGGGTGCTATGGTAAATTGAGTTTACAGTAAACTCAGTTTATTTTGTGGGTGCTGATAAACTGGATTTGCAAAAAATATTGGTTGCTGCAATCAGTTTGGGTTTGTGTTAAGGTGGGTGCTGGGGTAAACTGGGCGCTGGTATGAACTGGATTTAGAGTAAGTTGAGTGCTGCAATAAATTGGGTTTGCAATGAATATTGGGTGCCAGGGTGAACTGGGTTGCAATAAATTGGGTGCTGGTATGAGCTGGGTGCTGCAATGAACTGGGATTGCAGTAACCTGGTGCAGGGATAAACTGAATTGGCAAAGAATTTGGTTCTCAGGTAAATTGGTTTTGCCATCATTTGCATGCTGGCATAAACTACGATTGCAATGAAGTGGGTGCTGGGATAAACCGTGTGCTGGAATGAATTGGATTTGCAAAAAGTTGGGTGTTGCAATAAACTGGGTTCTCTGATAAACTGGCTTTGCAATGAAAAGTGGCTACTGGGACAAACTGGGAGCTGGGATAAACTGACTTTGCAATGAAAAGTGGCTACTGGGATAAACTGGGAGCTGGGATAAACTGGCTGCACAATAAACTAGGCTTGCAAAACTTGGTTGCTGCGATAAACTGAGCGATGGGATAACCGTGGAGGGCGGGCTAAGCGGAGATGAGCGGGGTTTGCGCGGGGCGGGCGGTGCTGCCCGGTGCCGGTGCCGCCGGGCCGGGCTGGCCGGGCACGGCTGACGGTGTCCCGCAGGAATGGGCGTCTCCACGGTCACGGCCGCCCGCATCCTCAAAGGGCAGCTGCACGGGCAGGGCGAGGAGAGCCTGCTGGAGATGGACAAGTTCCCCTTCGTGGCCCTGGCCAAGGTGAGCCCCTCGGGGCACGCGCAGGGACATGACACCCACCGCAAGGCCACGGGCGGGAGGCATCGACCGAGCTGAAATTAGGTCAGGGGCGGGCGAAGGCAGCTGGCTCCGGTGCCCGCTGGCCGTGCCAGGGGCCGGCCGTGGGAACGGGGAGGGGGGCAGGAGGAGCCCGCCGGCTGCGGGACGCCACCGCGGGACCCCCCTGCTTCTCCCGGGCTCGTTTTGCTGAACAAAACATTTTAAAATAATAATTAAATTGGAAGCCAGCAGCCACCTCAGTTCACCCCGTGGGGATGCCCGTGGCAGTGGCTTCCATCTCCCTGCCAAAAGATGGACTGAAAAAAGGCTAAAAGCAGCAAAATGCAGTGAGGGGGGGATGTGCCCACATGCGAAGGGAAATAGGGGAGAAATAGGGGGAAAAGGGCAAAAGAGAGGGGACACAGGTGGGATGGGGGTCTGGTGCAGCCAAACAGCACAGGGAGGGAACCCCTAGGGTGGGGATGGTGCTGTCAGTGGCGCTGGTGGTGTTGAACACAATGATGGTGATAACGATGGGGTTTATCCATCTCCCACCTTCCAGACCTACAACACCAACGCCCAGGTGCCCGACAGCGCGGGCACGGCCACCGCCTACCTCTGTGGTGTCAAAGCCAACGAGGGGACACTGGGGGTCAGCGCCGGTGTCACCCGGGACCGCTGCAACACCACCAAGGGCCAGGAGGTCACCTCCATCCTCCGCTGGGCCAAGGAGGCAGGTGAGGGACGCGGGGACTCCTGGGCAGGAGGTCCAGTGGGCGGTTTTGGGGGTGTCCTCACCATTGTCCCCTGAACTGGTGGCTCAGGCAAGGCCGTGGGCATCGTCACCACCACGCGCGTGACCCACGCCACGCCCAGCGCCGCCTACGCCCACTCTGCCAACCGCGACTGGTACTCGGATGGGGAGATGCCCCCGGACGCCCTGGAGGGGGGCTGCAAGGACATCGCCCGGCAGCTGGTGGAGAACATCCCTGACATCGAGGTAGGCATGAGGACACCAGGAATGTGCCCTACAGGCAGGGGGATGGCACCAGGACAGCCTGGGGTGGGGTTGGAGCCACCCAAGGGTGGGGACAGGGCTATGGATAGATGTGGGACCAGGACCACCCGTGGTTGAAGAGTCAGGACTCCCAGGAGATGTTGGGCTGGAACCACCACTAGTTGAAGAGCCAGGACTCCCAGGAGATGCTGGACTGGAACCACCAAGAGGTGCAGGGTCAGGACTGTGAGTGGGTACAAGACAAGGACCACCCCTGCAAATGTGAGACTGAGACCAGCCATGGGTGCAGAACCAGGACTGTGGGTGGATATGGGGCCAGGACCACCAATGGGTGCAGAGTTGGGACCCCAATGCAATGGTGGGCTGGGACCACCCATGGGTGCAGAACCAGGACCACCCATGGGTACAGAGTTGGGGCCCCCATCAAATATGGGACCAGGACCACCATGGATGAGATACCAGCACTTTCAGGTGGACATGGGACCAGGAAATTCAGACCTAGGTCTTGGACCACAAGCACCTGTAGGATCAAGCCCCACAAATCCATCTTAGCCTCCTCCCTTCTCATACTTCCCAGACCCAAAATTCTTCCTTTTTCCCCCAGTTCTGCTCCTTACTGTGGATTTATGCAGAAATTCAGCACTGTAAATAAATCTTCTTCTGTCCTTCAAAATAGCCCCAAAGCAAAACATCCCAGCCTGTTATTTAGCTCTTTAATAGCCTCTTTTGCTGTTTTTTTTTCCCTTTAATATAATTTTAACTCTGTCCCAGGCTGGAAATAATTATATAGTGGGGGAAAAGACTTTTTTTCCCTTCTTTTTTGTTAATAATTTTGGCATTGGTGTTTTGCAGCTTTATAATTCACCTTCTACACAGAGAAAGGGGGAAAAAATACAAAAAACCATAAAATCTCTGCTAGGTTATAAATAACAGAGGCCAAATAAATCAGGCTCCAAAGCAAACAGGGAGAGCCGCGGGATGGGGCTCCATCCCAGCGGGTTCATGTGGGGATCCCGATGTGGAGCATCCTTCCCACAGATTGGGGAAAAAAATATTCAAAAAGCCAAATCCCTGCTGGAAATGGTTATTTTTGTCCTGGGTTTTAATTAATAGGAAGATATTCAGAGTTATTTTGAGAGAGGTGAAATTCCTCGGGTGTTTTTGCCCACAACTCCAGGGCTTTCCTGGACATCCCGCTCCGCCCCCTCGGAGTCTTCCCCCATTAAACCCCAGCTGGAGGGGGAGATTTCAAATAATTAAAAAATATCAAAAACTACATTTCCACCCCTCTTTTGCAGGTGATCCTGGGTGGAGGGCGGAAATACATGTACCCCAGAAATGTCAGCGATGTGGAATATCCCCATGAGGAGAAGCAGCGGGGCACCCGCCTGGACGGCCGGAACCTCGTGCAGGCGTGGCGGGAGGCCAAGCCCCGCGGCAAGGTGACAGGGACTGTGGGGTGCACACACATCTCCCCCCTGTGACCCTGCAGAGCCGTTCCTGGCGCTGGAATATCTTGGGGAGTGTCCCAGGGATGGCAGAAGAACAGAGAGGTGACAATGCCTGTCCCCTGTCCCCAGGTTGCTGAGTACGTGTGGCACCGGCGAGGGCTGCTGGCGCTCAACCTCACCCGTGTCGACTTCCTGCTGGGTGAGTCCCTGCACCCACGGGTGCCCTGGCATCTGATGGGTGCTTTAGGGGGACCTCTGTCCTGTCCTGTCCTGCTGGGGCAGCTGCAGTGACCAGTTACCCTCCAAGGGATGGTGGTGGCCTGTCCTGGACATGCTGGTAGCCCCCAAACATGGTTCTATTCCCTTGGGGATGCTGGTACCCCCCCAAAAAAGTCCTGTTACCTCCCTGAGGATGCTGGTACCCCAAAGGGATGCTGTTACACCCCCAAGGGTGGTGCTCCTGCTGCCACCTCCCAAAGAGGCTGCAACTTCCCTGGAAATGCTGGTGCCCCATCCTGGGCACCCTGGTGTGCCCTCAAGGATGTGCTGCCCACCAAGGACAATGGTACACCCCCAAGGATGCTGCTGCTGCCACCCTGGGACACATCTCCCTCCTAGGGATGCAGCTCTTTGGTCAGCAGTGAAATTCCCATCCCAACTGGAATGTGGAATCCAGCAGGGCAGGAGGAAGGAAGGGCTGGGATTGTCCGGCCTCTATCTAATCTTCCTGGATCCAGCGGTGTGTGAAACACTTGAGTCAGCACAAGGAGCAGGATTTGGCCCCCCCTTTTTCTTTTGGTGGAAAAGGATGTCTCCAGCAGTGTCCCTGTCCCCAGGCCTCTTCGAGCCAGGGGACATGATGTACGAGCTGGACAGGAACAACGACACAGACCCGTCCCTCAGCGAGATGGTGTCCGTGGCCATCAGGATGCTCCAGAAAAATCCCAGAGGGTTCTTCCTCCTGGTTGAAGGTGGGGGGTTCATGGGGGTGCAGAAATGGAGCATGAAAGGGGGCAATGGGGGTGCAAAAATGGGGGGATGCTATAAAAGGAGGGTGCAAGAGGAGAATAAAAGGGGTGATAGGGATAGAAAAATGGGAGGAAAAGGAGAGTGATGGGGTGCAAAAGAGGGTGCAGGAAGGTGGGGAATTGGATAAAGGGAAGGTACAAAAAGTGAGGATGGGAAGGTGGACAAGGATGATAAAGGGAGTGATGGAAGAACAAAAATGGGGATTCAAGGCTATGGTGCATAAAGGGAGGATAACAGGGAAATGAGAGTGCAAAAAAAGGGGATGGCAGGGAGGAAGGATGAAGGTGTGGTGGGGGATACACAAATGACAGATAAAGACGATATGGGGGAATGCAAAAAGGGGGGGTAACAGGGGCAATGAAGGTGCAAAAAAGGGAGGGATAAAAGTGGTGAAGGTGAAGTGCTAAAACAGAGGGTAGAGGGATGAGAAAGAGGCATAAAGGGGCTGGGGGTGCAAAAGGGAGGATGTGGGATGTAAAAAGGGGGGATAAATGGGGTGAGGGAAGGACACAGAAAGGGATTAAAGCAGGGTTGCAAGGCTGGGAAGAGGAGGCAATGCCGAGCAGTGCCGGGTCCCGCAGGCGGCCGCATCGACCACGGGCACCACGAGGGGAAGGCAAAGCAGGCGCTGCACGAGGCCGTGGAGCTGGACAGGGCCATCGGGCTGGCCACGCGCCTCACGTCCACCCAGGACACGCTCAGCGTCGTCACCGCCGACCACTCGCACGTGTTCACCTTCGGAGGCTACACCCCCCGCGGGAACCCCATCTTTGGTGAGTGCTGCCCGGCCACGGTGCTGGGGACAGCTCGGGGACACACCGGGGATAGATCAGGGACAGCTCAGGGACACCCCAGAGACAGCTGGGGGACAGCCTGGGGACACCCTGTGGACATCTTGGGAACACCCCAGGGACACCCTGGGGACAGCTCGGGGACACCCCAGGGACAGCCTGGAGGTACCTGGGGACAGCTTGGGGATACCCCAGGGACAACTCAGGGACACCTTGGGGACAGCTCGGGGACACCCTGGGGAGAGCTGTGGGAGACCCCGGGGACAGCTCAGGGACAGCCCAGATACAGCTGGGGGGACACCCTGGGGACAGCCTGAGAACACCCTGAGGACAGCTGGGGAAAACCCAGGGACAGCTGGGGGACACCCTGGGAACAATTCGGGGGCACCCTGGGGAAAGCTGGGGGACACCGTGGGGACTGCTCAGGGACAGTTGGAGGACACCCTGGGAACAGCTTGGGGACTTCTCAGGGACAGCTCGGGGACACCCCGGGGACAGCCTGGGGACACCCTGGGGACACCCCGGAGGGATCCCGTCCTGCTGACCGTGCCCCACCGCCAGGTCTGGCCCCGATGCAGAGCGACGTGGATCGCAAACCCTTCACCTCCATCCTCTACGGCAACGGCCCCGGCTATAAAATCGTGGCGGGCGAGCGAGAAAACGTCTCTGCCGTGGATTTCGGTGCGTACATTTTGGACCAAAACCCCTTGAAATCAGCCCAGCTTGGCTAAAACGAGCTGGGTTCTAAACAATTCTCACTTCTGCTGAGTTCTTTAACGATTCTCGCTTCTGCCCCCAGCACACGCTGACTACCAGGCGCAGTCGGCGGTGCCGCTGCGGCAGGAGACCCACGGCGGCGAGGACGTGGCCGTGTTCGCCCGCGGGCCCATGGCCCACCTGCTGCACGGGGTCCACGAGCAGAACTACATCCCCCACGCCATGGCCTACGCCGCCTGCATCGGCTCCAACCGCGGCCACTGCAACGCCGGCGCCCGCCCCGCCACCCCCCTGCTCCTGCCCTTCCTCGGCCTCCTCCTCCTCCTCCTCCTCTGCTAAAGTGCCTCTTGCAAATCACCGAGGGGGATTTATTTTTAATTCATCCCCCCTTTTTATTTTTCTGTGGACAGCAGCGCCCGGGAAAGAGGAGAGAGAGAACAGAGAGACTCAGCGGAGCAAAAGCAGCCGCCGGTGGTTTGGTGCTGGGAGCTGCCTCTGTAAATACATGGTTCCTTCCCTATAATTAGCAGCGTTCCCTGGCCTATCCCAAACCCACCGCGGGATTTGGGATGGCAGCTGGAGCCTCGGCGGATAAAACCCCCTCTTTGAGCGAAACGCCGTGGGGCTGGGTCCCAAAATGCCTCTGTGGTCCCTTGGCTGAGGACTGACCCTGCTGCCCAACTCGTCACATGCTTGGAGGAGCCAGGGACCACACGAAGATGGGAAAAAAAATTAACTCATTGGGTTAATTTGTCCCTAAACTTGGGTTTTGTTGTCTCCTCAGTGATTTATTTTGTTTTAAAATTCATCGGGTTAAAGCAATTTGCTGCCCCGGGAGGGATTTGGGAGGGGTTGGGATTGTGGAAGGGGGGTAAAGGCAGCAAAGCTGGATGTGAGGGGTGGGACGCCCTTGGGCATGCCCTCTTCTTTGGGGTGAGGTAATTAGGGGGATAATTAGTAGGTGGGGTCACAAGGGGAAAGGGCTTGTGCAGCTGGAGGGGCGCTGGGAGCAACACTGGGTGGGCAAAGGGTGCTGGGAGAGGGCAAATGTCACTGTGCTTGTGCCAATGTCACCGTGCAAGTGGGTGACAGTGCCTTGCACACGCAAATGTCACTGTGCCAGTGCCACTGTGCACTCGCAGACACTGCCTGAGCTGTGCAAAAGGTGCCCTGCATGTGCAAGTATCACCGAGATGTGACGGTGTGCAGTGCCTTGCACACGTGCAGATGTCACCGTGCCTGAGCTCCCCGAGCCGTGTACAAAAGGCACTGTGCACGTGTGACTGTCACTGTGAGTGACACACGGTGAAAATGTGAGGGGCAAACACGTGCCCGAGTCCCTGGGCTTGTGCAAATGACCCCTGGCACGGGCAGAAGTCCCGCGGTGCCTCTGAGCTCCTGTGCTTGTGCAGAGGGCTGGAAAACACTGCCCTGCCTCCCCCAAATCCCCCAAACCCCCCAAACCCCTCCCTCGTTTTTCATTCATTCAGCAGTTTTATAATTAAAGGTTCAGTTCCTCATTAACCAGGATCCTCCAGAGCAGATGGAGGTGCTGACCCCAGCAGAGCAGGATTTGGGGGGCTCTGTCTAACCGTGGCAGAGCTGGATTTGGGGGGCTCTGACCCCGGCAGAGCAGGATTTGAGGTCTCTGACCTCAGCAGAGCAGGGTCTGGGGGGCTCTGACTTTGGCATGGCAGGATTTGAGGGGCTCTGACCTCGGGCAGGGCAGGGTTTGGGGGGCGCTGACCCCAGCAGGACAGGATTTGGGGGCTCTCACCTCGGCAGGGAAGGATTTGGGGGGCTCTGACCCCAGCAAGGAAGGATTTGGGGTCACTGACCTCAGCAGAGCTGAATCTGGGGGTCTCTGACCCTGGCATGGCTGGATTTGGGGGGCTCTGACCTCGGTAGGGCAGGATTTGGGGGGCTCTGACCTCGGCAGGGCTGGATTTGGGGTCTCTGACCCTGTCAGGGCAGGATTTGGGGGCTCTAACCCTGTCAGGGCAGGATTTGGGGGGCTCTGACCTCGGCATGGCAGGATTTGGGGTGCTCTGACCCTGTCAGGGCAGGATTTGGGGGGCTCTGACCTCGGCAGGGCTGGATTTGGGGTCTCTGACTTTGGCATGGCAGGATTTGGGGTGCTCTGACCCTGTCAGGGCAGGATTTGAGGGGCTCTGACCCTGCCAGGGCAGGATTTGGGGGTCTCTGACCCCGCCTTCGCCCCCCAGGCAGTGCCAGATCCCGAGCGGGGCCGGCTGCTGGCGCTTCCCAGAACCCGGGCTATGTTTAACCACTCCCGGGGTGCCGCGTGGTTTTGGGGGTTCAGGGGGGTGGGAACCACTCTGCCTTGGCCGGGGGGTTGGCAGGACGCCGCTGGCCACGGGGCCGTGGCCAAAAGCCGCTCCTGACGCCGGGCTGGCCAGCAGAGGCACCGGGGAGGGGCTGAGGGCACTGCCTGCTGCATTTTGGGGTACTCCCAGCACCCCAAAAATAGGCACCATCAAAGGAAGGCTTTGCTCAGCCCAGCTGCTGTGAAACCCCAAGGTTTGGCTAAATGTCTCCCCAAAATGAGTGTTTTTACAGCCACCATTGATGTTTGGGGTTTTGGGGAGTCCCTAGAGATTGGAGACGACCCCCACTGTAGCGATAAATAAACCTTTATTTTATACAGGACTCACGGGAAACACAAACACAGTTTGGGAGGGTGTGAAAAAATATTCCTCCCCCTCCCCCCAGTTCCAGCCTCCGGCACATTCCGGAACTTTTGTCCCTTAAAATAAAGGGGGGGAGAGGGAGCTCCACTTTGGGGTTACCCTGGATTTGAGTCCCCTCTTTTTTTTTTTAGGGGAGGGGATGATGCTGGGGTTGGACCCACTCTTCATTTTGGGGTCACGGCAGAGGGGAGGCCCCTTTGTGGTGCATCACCCCCTCACCCAAAGGGTTTTTGGGGTGACAGAGATTGTCTGGAGGAGGAAGGGGGGCGGCACATCCCAATTTTTGTTTGGGGGTCCCCCCCCAAATCCTGCACCGGGGACGATGGCTTCAGCTCCTGGCACGGGGGTGGCACACAGAGGGGGGTGAAGCAGTGACACCCCCGCGGGTGGGGGGTGACTATGAGCCCTGTGGGAGGGACATCAGCGGGGGCACCCCAGCGTGGGCACCCCCACTCTGCGCGGGTGGAGGGGGGCGAAGCCTCACCGGGTTCTGGGTGGGCTGCTCCAGCTGGATTTTGATCTCAGGGCAGGGGGGGTCGGGCGGGCGGCGGCCTGGGGCAAAGGGGGGCACCGTGAGCACCCCGAGGGCCCCCCCAGCCCCGCGGCGCCCCGGCCCGGGCGTGCTGGGCTACCTGGGGGGGTCCCGGGGGGCTCATCCGGCCAGGGCGTGTCCGTGAAGGCGTCGCGGTGGCTCCCCGAGGGCGAGCGGCTCTCCTGAGGGGGCAGAGGGCGGTCAGGGGGTGCTGCCCACCCCAGAGTGCCCCCCCGGAGCCCCCCGGGCTCCCCGTACCCGTCCCGGCTCGCCGGGCTCCTCCGCGGCGCTGCCGAAACTGCTGGCGCTGGAGGAGGAGCGGGAGAAATCCGGCGGCTCCGGCTTCTCGGCCCTGCCAGGGACAGTCCCCACGGCCAGGGACGGTCCCCAAGGCCACAACAGGCTGGCACCGCGCCTCGTGGCCACCACCGTGGCCCGCTGCGATGCTGTGCTGGCCCCGGGACACCCTGTCCCCACACCACCCCGGCCGCGACACTGCATCCTCATGTCACCCTGGCCCCGGCATGTCCCATCCCTGTGCCACCCTGTCCCCATCCCATCCCTGTGCCACCCTGTCCCCACCCCGTGCCATCCCTGGGAGGTCCCAGCCCCAAGCAATCCCGTCCCCATGTCCCTTGTCATCATACCAACCTATCCCCGTGCCATGTGTCCCTGTGCCACCCACCTCCATGCCAACCTGCATCCAAGCCACCCGAGTGCCACCCCACAGCCCCCTGCCACCTTGTCCCTGGGACATACGGACCCAGTGCCACTCAGCCCCTGGGTGGACCTGTCCCTTTGACACCCCGTCCCTCTGGTGTCTTGTCCCCATGTCTTGTCCCTGTGCCAGCCATTCTGGTGCCACCTTGTCCCTGTGCCACCCCACCCCGCCGCCACTCTGTCCCACTGCATTCCTTTGCTGTCCCATCCCTCCGGTCCCTTTGTCACCTTCACTTGTCCCAGTGCCCATCCCTGTGCCACCCCATCCTGGTGTCACCCTGTCCTTGAGCTGCACCATCCCAGAGTCCTCCGGTCCCCAAACATTCCCACCCCAGTGCCCTCCTGCCCCCGTGTCCCCATGCCGGTGCCAGCTGCGGGACCTGTCGGGGTTCCGGCGGCTCTCGGGGGAGCTGTGTGTGGAGCTGGAGCCGTCGGCGGCTGCGGGGCCGTCCCTGCGGGGAGGCGAGGGCAGTGAGGTGACATCGGGAGGTGACATCGGGAGGGGACAGCGGCGGTGCCGGTACCGGGCTCACCTGCCGGCCGGCGCCTCCTGGATGCTCTCGATGCCGATGGCGCTGGAGCGGCGGGAGCCGAGGGGGCCGGGCCGCCGCCGTGACGGGCTCTTCCCGGGCACCAGCAGCGCCTGCGGGGCGCCGTTAACCGGGGGGACACCGGGGACCGGGGGGACACCGAGGGGGGACCGCGAGGTACCGGCACCCACCTCTTCCACCGAGCCCAGCCCGATGGCGCTGCCGCGGCGTCCCCGGCGGCTCCCGGGCACCAGCAGCGACTGAGGGCGGCAGCGGGTCAGAGACCGGGGACCACGGGGTGCAGGGAACCGGGTACCGGGGGGTACAGGGTACCGGGGGGCATGAACCAGGTACCGGGGGGGAACCGGGCACCGAGGGGGGAACCAGGTACGGGGGGGAACCGGGCACCAGGAGGGGATAAATCAGGTACCGGGGGAGAACCGGGTACCGGGGGGGGATGAACCAGGTACCGAGGGGGAACTTGCCACCGGGGGAAGCCGGGTACCGAGACAGAACCGGGTACTGGGGGGCAACAAGAGTACCGGGGGGGGGGGCGGAGCCAAAGGTGGAATAGGAGGGGCTTGTATTGAGGGGCGGGGCTTAAGAGGGGATCGACCAGTAATTTGGGCGTGGTTTATGACAATGAGGGGGCGTGGTCTAGATGGGCGCTGTTTGTTGTGGAAACGGGGTGGGGCTTGCGGTCACGGTCGTTCTGGTCCGTAAAGGGGCGTGGCCTGTGATGGGCGTGACCACAGCCACGCCCCCGCAGATCGGCTGCGCGCGCAGAGGGCGGGGCCAAGGCCAGGGCGCGGTCACAGTAAAGGGCGTGGTCAATACAGGGGCGTGGCCAGTGCCATGGGGGCGTGTCCTGGGCGGGACCCGGGGAGGGGACCTGGCCCCGCAGTGCTGCGTGCGGGGTGTGGGGGGTGCGGGACCCCCGCGCCCCACCTTGAAGGACTCGAAGAAACCCGGGGTGGCGCCGCCGTTGTCGGGGCGCTCATCGTCGGGGCTGAGCCCCAGCATGGCCTGGCTGCGCGCCTGCAGCTCCTCGTGCAGCGTCTCCAGCAGCGCCGCCCGCGTCCGCTCCTGCGCGCCAGCCCCGCACTGCTGCGCCCACGCGAGACCACCCAGCCCGCACCCAGCCCGCATCCCCATGCCCCCCCGCACCCAGCCCGCATCCACTCCCGCACGCACCCCCGCACCCAGCCCGCATCCACCCCCACCCAGCCCCGCACCCAGCCCGCACCCAGCCCGCATCCTCCCCTGCACCCACCCCGCACCCAGCCCGCATCCACCCCCGCATCCAGCCCCGCACCCAGCCCCGCCCGCAGCCCCGCACCCACCGCTGCCGCCCACCCCTGGGCTGCTGCGCCCACGCGAGCTCATCCCACGCCGCACGGCTGCACCCACGCCAGGCACCCACACGGTGATGCCCCCGCCGTGAGACACCCCCTACCCGGGCACCACCGCCCTGCCTCGACGGGGACCCAACCCCTGCCCACCCACGGTGTGTGCGGGCCCCACAGCGGGCACGGCACCACGGCACCCACATGCACAGCCTCCTGCTGCCCCACGACGTGCCCAGCCCCTCTGGGTGCCCCCAGCGCCCCGTGCCCGCAGCCCCGTGCCCGCACCTCCAGCTTGGCGAACTTCTCGGCGCGGTAGCAGGCGTACTCGGCGTTGATGAGCTTGGTCAGCAGGAACTCCTGGAACTCGGGGCCCTGCGGGGTGCGGGCGGCCCGGGGTGGGTGGGTGCGTGGGTGGGTGTCCCCAGGGGCTCCCCGGTGGCACCCACGGGCTCTCACCTTCCTGAAGACGGCGGGGTCGGGCAGCGGCGGGCCGAAGAAGGGCACATCGTCACGGGCGGTGACGGAGACCTGCGGCGGGTGGGGGGGGGGTGACGGGACACCCCGCGGGCCCCCACGGGCACGGGGACACCGAGGCACGGGGGGGGTACCTTGTAGAGGGTGCCCTGGGCGCCCCCCTGCTCCAGCTGCACCACCACGAAGGCGTGGAGGAAGTTGGAGGCGATCATGTCGGGGACGAACGGGGTGTTCTCGTCCTGGAAGACGATGGCCACGATGTCGTTGCCGATGTGACGCTTCCGCTGCAGCTGTGGGGACAGGTGGGGTGCAGAGGGACACGGAGGCACACAGCAGGACACAAGGGACAGAGGGTGGTCACACCAGGGCATCAAAGCCCCTGTGCCCCATAGATGCACCCCAGCCTTCCACCAGCCCCCTGCATCCCGCAGCTCCCCCCTGGCACCCATGGGTGCTTTAACAGCCCTCTGCATCCCAAACGTGCTTCCCATCACCCATAAGTGCCCTGCCATCTTTGGGTCCCACCACCACCACCCATGAGTCACCCAGGAGTCCCCTCCATTCCACGGGACATCCCCGAAGCCCCCACAGCCCCTCCACCCCACAGAAATGCCCCAGAACCACCTCCCACCCCCCGCTCAAGCACCCAAGTGTCCCCCCCCCTTTCACCCCCCCATGGTGCCCACCTGCTGGGCGTCCCCCTCGGTGTAGGGCAGTTTGGTGGAGACGTGGAACATGATCTCCTTGTCACGGAAGTGGCAATAGACCGACTCGCTGCCCGTCTGTCCGTGGGTCACATCCAGCCCCCCTCGGAACCTGCGTGGGTGGGTGGGTGAGACAGCACCCTGACCCCGTGGGTCCTTCCCCCCCCCCCGCATCCCCTCACGCACCCCTTGAAGTCCCGCAGCTGCACCCGCTGGCCCAGGACATCCAGGAATTCGGCGAAGGCCGGGCTCTCCTCCGTGGTGCCGAAAAGCTCCTCCTCGGAGGTCTGCAGCGGGGCGGGGATGGGCGCCAGCACCCACCCAGGGACTCCCCCCACCCTGACCCCCGCCCACCCCACCCCGTACCTGCCCCAGTTTTTGGTAGATGACCCCAAATTTGAAGTGGTTGCTGAGCACGTGCTCATCGAAGGCGAGGATGAGGCGGGATGCCTGCGGGGTGGGGAGGGGTCAGAAGGTGGGGAGAGACACCCAAGGGTGCCCAGGTGCCCCCTCGCTGCAGCCCGTTCACCTTGGGATAGAGCACGGGGTAGAAGCGATCCACGTTGACATCCTCGCACACCAGCTGTGGGAAGGAGGGACGGGAGCTGCCTTGGGGGGCTCGGGGCTGGGGGCCACCCTTGGGTGCTGCTGGGGTTGGGGCGGCCGCACCCACCTTGGCCATCTGCACCACGTTGGGGAACTCGGCCAGGCAGGAGATGGGCACCACGTCGTGCAGGGTGCGGGCACGGGTGCTGCGGGGCGAGGAGGGCGTCAGGGCAGCCCCCAGGCCCCGCAGCTCCCGGGGGTGCTCCCCAGCCCGCTCACCGCAGCAGCAGGTGGAGCTGCTCCTGCTCGTCGTACTTGAGGGAGAACACCAGGTGTCCCAGCGCCGGGTCCAGCGAGTAGTAGTTGAAATGCTCCTGGGGGAAGGAGACAAGGACGCTCAGGCTGGGGGCACTCGTGCCACGGGACACCCGTGTCCATGAGCACCCACACCCATGGGGCACCTGTGTCCATGAACACCCAGATCCGTGGGACATCCATGTCCATGAGCACTCATGGGGCACCCGTGTCCATGAGCACCCATGGGACACCCATGTCCATAAGCATCCAAATCCGTAGGACACCTGTGTCCATGAGCACCCACATCTGTGAGGCACCCGTGTCCATGAGCACCCATGGGACACTCATGTTCATGAACGCCCATTGAACACCCGTGTCCATGAGCACCCATGGGACACCCAGGCCCTTGAGCACCCACATCCATGGGACATCTGTGTCCACCCGTGTCCATGAGCATCCAAATCCATAGGACACCCATGCTCGTGAGCACCCACACCCATGGGACACTCAGACCCATGTCCACCTATGGGACACTTAAGCCCATGAGCACCCATGGGACGCCCGTGTCCGTGGTATCCCCACACCCCAAAGCACCCATGTCCATGAGCATCTGAACCCACAGGTACCACCTATGGGGCACCTACACTCAGTGAGCCTCACACCCTTTGGGGGCATCCAGGACACAAAAACTTATGGAGCCCCCATGTCCATGGGCACCCATGCCAGGGGCTCTCCTGCCCACGGAGACCCAACACCCACCTCCTCACCACCCACCCCATGGAGGACCCATGCCCACACGCAGCCACAAGCCAAAGCCCCCGTGTTCATGAGGTCTCCATGTCCTTCCATTCCCATGTAGAACCCACCCCAAGCACCATTGCCATGCCCACATCCATGAGCCCCATGTCATGGCCCATGGGACTCCCATCCCCATGGACACCACACCCACCTCCAGGAACACCCGAATTTGTGGTCCCCAAGCTCCTGCCCATCCAAACCCATGGGGCATCCCCCAACCAGCCCCTGCACCTGCAGCCCCCAGGGCCTCACCTTGCCCAGGAAGTGCTTGCGGTAGATCTTGGCCGTGTGGTTGCCCTCCAGCTTTGCCCGGGTGCCGGGCACCGGCGTGGGGGGCGAGTCGGGGGCCCCGCTCAGCTGGTGGTTGGTGCCCTCAATCCAGTAACCCCCGAACTGCGGCAGGAGGATGAGGGGGAACGGCCCCTCCCGGCCCAGCACCTGTGCCCACAGCCGTGGTGGGTGCCTGGGGTACCCCCACCAGCCCAGCCCAGCCTGGCACTGCCCCTCAGCCCCCTGCCCTACCTCGTGCACGCTGGGGTAGGGGATGTAATCCTCCTCCGTCTGCAAGACAGGGAGCGGTGACGGCCACCATGGGCGGTGGGACGGGTGATGCCCATGGTGGCACCCAGGGTGCTGCTGGCTGCGTGCCCCCCACAGCAACAACACCTACCTTGAGCGGTGGGGGGATGGCATGGCGCTGCTGGGCCATCCTGCTGCCCTGGGGAGAGAGGGGCTCTGGGTGCCTGTGTGCCCGCCTTGGGGTGGGCACCCATGGGTGGGGGGCACCCACGGTGCTTACCTGGGGGTTGGGAGGTGCTGCTGGCTGGAGACGTGTCTAGGTGGTGTGAGGGCGTCCAGGGGGTCCCATGGCGCTTCCTGGGGACACGAGAGCTCCCCCAGAGCCCCTCTCCGGGACGCCCGGCCAGCAGCGCTACCCCTGGAGCCAACTGATGATGGCAGCGAGCCGAGTGCCACCCTGCGGGTGCCGGGGCCAGCGGGGCGGGGGCGGCGGGGCGAGGTCACCGCGTGGGGACCGCGGGGACCCCCGGACACCCCCAGCCCCACCCCCTCCCCAAAGGGCGCCCTCTGCCGGCGGGAGGCGGCGGCGCGGGGCAGCACCACGGACAGCGCCGGGACCCCGCGACAGTGGCACCGACCCTGGGGGTGGCACAGACACCGGCAGGTGGCACCGACCCCAGGAGGTGGCACTGGTCCCGGAATGTGTCACCGACACGGTGAGGTGCCGCTGACCCCGCGACAGTGGCACCGACCCCAGGAGATGGCACCAACCCCGTGAGGTGTCACCGACTCCGTGCCCGTGTCACCGACTCTGTGAGATGTGATCGCGCCACTGTCACTGACCCCGAGCCAGTGCCAACCCCCCTCGTGGAACTGTCGCGGGCATTTTCGTGCCAGTGCCACCGGCCCCCTGCCCAGGGTCTCTCCCGGTGCAGGTGTGATCATTCCCGTGCCAGTGTCACCGGCCCCGTGCAAATGTCACTCTCCCCGTGGCAATGTGACCGTTCTCGTGCAAACGCCACCGGCCCCATGCAAATGGCACTGTCCCCATCAAACACAGCCCTGGTGCAAGTGTGACCCGGCCCTGTGCAAACACAATGACGTGCAAGTACGTCCCTGGTGCAAAAGGGACCCTCGTGCAATTGTCACCGTCCCCGTGCAAACAGGACATCGGTGCAAATGTCACCGTCCCTGTGCAAAGCCAGCCCCAGCACAGCAGGTGTGACCCGTCCCTGTGCAAACACAACCGCAGCCAAGCACAGCCCGGCGCAGGTGGGACCCGTCCCCGTGCAAGGTGTGACCCCGCTGTCCCCGTGCCAATGCGACATCGCCACCCGGCCCCGTGTCCCCCCCGGGCCGCTGCGTGACCCCGCCGGGCTGGGGGCGACCCTGGGGGGTTCCCCCACACCCACGGGGGGGTCTGGCCCGGGAGGGTGGGGGGAGCACCGGGGGGGGATGTTCGAGATGTGGGGGCCAGACTGGGGGGGGAGATCGGGTTTGGGGGGACACGGGAGTCAGAACGGGGAGAGCGGAGCAGGGGGAAGAGGCGATGGGGGGCAGGAGAGGGGGGCAGGTTTTGGGGTACCCGGGAGGGGGGGCAGGTTTGGTGGGGGGCAAGTTGCAGGGTGTAATTATGGAGGGGACATTTGGGGGGTCAGTGGGGGCTCCTCCCGCCGCGCCCGCCCCCGCCCCGGCTCTTTTCCCCCAGGCCCGGAGCGCTTCCCCCCCATCCCCTCCCCCGGTACCGGCAGCGGTGAAGGTCACGGGCGGACGGACCCCCGGTGCTGCGGCGGGGATGGGGGGACATCCCCCGAGGGGATCCCCGGGGGCACCGCGCTGCCCGCGCCCCGCAGGGCGGCACTTACCGGGGGCGGCGGGGCCGGGCGGTCCCGGAGCGGGGCCGGTACCGAGCGGAGCCGAGCGGGGCCCCGGCGCTCGCTGCCACCGCGCAGCGTCACGTGCGGCGGGGCGGGGCGGCCCCTCCGGGGGCGGTGGGACCGGGAGCCGGTACCGGGAACCGGCACCGTACCGGGGATCGGCCACGGGCACCGGCAGCGAACCGCCGGCCACGGGCACCGGGAAAACGGCACCGGGAACTGAGATCCGCAGCTGGGGATCCCCCTCTGCATCCCTGATGTCACCCCCGGGGTGTTCCCCCCTTCCCCAGTGCCCCGGGCCCCGCAGAGCGGGGAACCCCAAACGTGTCCCTGTCCCCCCAAACGGGTCCCTGTCCCCCCGGAACGTGTCCCTGTCCCCCCAAACGGGTCCCTGTCCCCCCAAACGGGTCCCTGTCCCCCCGGAACGTGTCCCTGTCCCCCCGGAACGTGTCCCTGTTCCCCCCAAACGTGTCCCTGTCCCCTCAAACGTGTCCCTGTTCCCCCGGATCCATCTCCATCCCCCCGCCCGCGGTTGGTACCCGGGTACCGCTCTGCCCATCACCCCCATCTCCCCCAAATTCGGCTCACGGGGTCCCCCCCATGTCCCTCCCCGGGACCCCGAGCTGGCTCCTCCATCCTCTCTGCCCAGCCCTGGCTCCCGGCAGATCCCGCTCACCCATAGCCCCCCCTCCCTGGCGCTCAGGGACCCCCAGCTCCATCCCCACTGCCCGAGCCCCTCCTCCCCCTGCACCTCTCCCTCCCTGGTACCCCAGGACCCCTCCCATCCATAATTCCCCATTCCTGGCACCCAGAGCACCCCCCAACCTTAACCCCTCCTCTCCCACACGCAGGGTGGCCCCCATCCCTAGCTGGGACCCCCACCCATAACCCCCCACACCCACAGCCCCCCAGCTCCCACCCCATCTCTAATGCCCATCCCCAGTACCCAGGGCCCCCCCAGCCCCCAGGGCCTCTCTTCTCCCCCCACCTCCAGCACCCATTGGCCTCCCCAGGGGCTCAGGGGGACACCCTGGCTCGGAGGGCCCCAAGGAGGAGCAGGGACCCCCCAGGTGGGGACAGGGGTTGATGTGACAGGGCCAGGGCCACCAACTGCTGTGCCCAAGCTCCATAAAACCTATTGCAAGGGAGGGGGGGATTCCTGCTCCAGCAGGGTCCCTCTTGCTCCCACCCCACCCTGCAGTGCCCACATTCCTTTGTGGGACAGCTCCAAGTGGGATTTAGGGGATAATCACCTCCACCTTGCTCCAACACCCTGGGCCCACGTGTCTGCACTGCAACGAGGCTGCCACGGCTCCAATGACAACTTTAATCCGATAATATTTGCAAATAACAGACAAACCAGGAATGGGGCCTTGGCTCACACCTTGCACCTGCATCCTCCGCAGGATCCGGCGCTGCCGGAACCACCACAACCCTCAACACCCCACGGGCTCCTTCCCACAACAGTGTAAGCTCAAGGAAGAGACTTTTTTATATATAACATTAAAAAAATTAACAGCAACTTCAAAAGATGGAATTTCCAAGGAATATGTACACAAGCGAGTGCTTCAGGTTGGGAAGAAAAGCCTCCTGTGGCTTTGGCATGGAATTTGCCATGTCTATACCTTGGGAAAGAATCCACGGGTTCAAACTGCCCCAAAATATCACTTTGTAGGAAATTTAGAGCCCCTCAAATGCTGCTGCTTCACCCTCAAACCCAGCAGGGACAAGGGAGGAAGGCGCTGGGCAAAGAGCAGATGGAATTCTTTGCATAAAACACTGGAAATAGAACACTGGAAATCAAAACTAGTGGGGTTTTGGGCATGGAATTTGTGGCCCACATCCTCTTCTTGCAGCCCAGATTCCTGCAAACCTTGAAAAAATAAAACTGATGTGATCTCTGCACTGTATTTTTCTGCAGAAACAAAGGGAAAGCTTGGAAAGGAAGAGGATCTCCTAATAAAGAGATCTCTTGGCAGTGCCCAGTGTGGATCAGCCTGAAGTGGGATACTATTTCCTGCTAAATATTAATGGGGAGAAAAGTTTTCTGGGAGATGTTAAAAAAAGGAAAAAAAAAAAAAAAGAAATTAGTGCATTGCTGAAAAATGAGGAGAGAGGAGGAACAAAACCTCTTCCCATGGGAAACTCAGCACCCACCCGCACCCCTCACCAGCTCTGACTGCCCTGAGCCAGGAACGCTCCCAGCAGAGCCAGACTGGAGGAAAATGTTCTCCAGAATCATTAAAATATCCCAAATTTCTAAAAAAACCCCACAGTTCCCAGAGCCCAGGTGGTTACTGGATTGTCCAAGGCGTGGAAGTGACAGCGCAGGGATGCGGAGAGGGGGCGGCTCCCAGGGCTCGGGAGGCAGATCCCAGCTTCCATTCTGGGTTAAGAAAATGAAGTTTTGTTGTCTGAGAGCGCTAGACATTCCTCATGAAGTCACAATTCCTGTACTTCCATGCTGGACTGACAGGGTGAGAGTGGATCAAAGACAGGATTATCCTAAAGAGTTCCTGCAGAGGGATCAGGGTGGGCTGGATCTGCTGCAGCACCACCCCGTGCTGGGCACACAGGGCTGCCCCTGTGCCACACACACCAACTGCTGCTCAACTTCCCAACCTTCCTGTTCTTTGTTAAATAAACCCGGGAACGTGGTCCTGAAGCAGGATGTCCTTCAGTGCAATCTGCTTTGACATAAGGCATTTGTTTTGTTTTTTTTTTGGGGAGCAAACGTCTCACGATGGATTTTTGCCTTCTGGAAGAGTCAAAAAGTACTGTATCCACCTGGTTTTATTCTTTTAATGCCCTACCATGTGACAAATCCTCTTCCCTTCTGGTGGCTCCTCTTGGAAAACTATCAGTGGCCAAGTAAACCAGTCCCTGGGAAGGAAAGACACCACCAGCAGATGAGGAGGGGAAGGGGATGAGGGTGGGATTCATGTGAGGGGACACAAAGGGGAAAAACACCTGGACTCACCTTTAAATCCCTCTTCAGGCATACAAACTGGGGTGGAAAAGGAAGGAAGGCATTAGAAGTGGCACAATCCTCATGTTCCACCCTCCCAAGCCCAGGCCTTGGCCAGCCCTTCCCACCCCTCTCACCTTGCATAACGTCGTCCATGGCCGCGTAATCCGCGATGGGCTCGTCAGCCTGGGGGGGAGGAAAGGACAGGGACAGGAATGAACCAGGGAAACACAGCCCTGCTCAGGACAGGACAGGGAATGAACCAGGGAAACACAGCCCTGCTCAGGACAGGACAGGGAATGAACCAGGAACCAGGGAAACACAGCCCTGCTCAGGACAGGGGCAGGAATGAACCAGGGAACACAGCCCTGCTCAGGACAGGGAATGAACCAGGAACCAGGGAAACACAGCCCTGCTCAGGACAGGGACAGGAATGAACCAGGAACCAGGGAATGAACCAGCACAGAGATCCAGGGAAACACAGCCCTGCTCAGGACAGGGACAGGGAATGAACCAGGGAAACACAGCCCTGCTCAGGACAGGGGCAGGGAATGAACCAGCACAGAAATCAGGGAAACACAGCCCAGCTCAGGACAGGGACAGGGAATCAATCAGAACAGAGATCAGGGAATAAACCAGCTCAGGGGCAAGGAATGAACCAACACAGGGATCCAGGGAATGAACCAGCTCAGAAATCAGGGAATCACAGCCCTCCTCAGGACAGGAACAGAGAATGAACCAGCTCAGAAACCAGGGAATGGGATTCCCAGCACAGGGAGCAGGTAATCACAGCTCTGCTCAGGACAGGGGAACAGGGAATGAACCAGCAAAGGGATCCAGGGAATGAACCAGCTCAGAAATCAGGGAATGAACCAGCTCAGAAATCAGGGAATCACAGCCCTCCTCAGGACAGGAGCAGGGAATGAACCAGGACAGGGATCCAGGGAATGAACCAGGACAGGAACCAGGGAATGAACCAGCACAGAAATCAGGGAATGAACCAGCTCAGGGATCCAGGGAATGAACCAGGACAGGAACCAGGGAATGAACCAGGACAGGAACCAGGGAATGAACCAGCACAGAAATCAGGGAATGAACCAGCACAGAAATCAGGGAATGAACCAGCTCAGGGATCCAGGGAATGAACCAGGACAGGAACCAGGGAATGAACCAGGACAGGAACCAGGGAATGAACCAGCACAGAAATCAGGGAATGAACCAGCACAGAAATCAGGGAATGAACCAGCTCAGGGATCCAAGGAATGAACCAGCTCAGGGATCCAGGGGATCACAGCCCTGCTCAGGACAGGGGCAGGGAACAGCTCTGCTGCCCAAACACTGGGAACTCCATGCAAGGACTCACTCCCCAGTTTCGTTGTGTTTTGGGCTGGTACCCACAGAGCTCAGCAGCTGTATCAGCTACAAAGCAGTCTTGGAAATAAAAGAAGGGGGGGTTTCCACCTCCAAAACAAAGATAAAAAGGATTTACCTCCTCAAAACCAAATAAAATTAAGGATACTCCTCCTCCAAAACAAGAATAATGGAGGATTTAGTTAGAGGATTTACCTCCTCTAACTAAAAAAAATTGAAGCTTTTCCTCCTCCAAAACAAAAGAAAAGGATATTCCTCTTCTAAAACAAATAAAAATTAAGGATCTTCCTCCTCCAGAACAAAAAACCAAACCAGAAAACCCCTCAAACACCCAAGGATATTCCTCCTCTAAAACAAAATAAGGAGTTTTCTTCTCCAAAACAAAAAAAAAAAATAGAGATTTTCCTTATTGTTCAAAAAAAAAAATTTAAGGATTTTCCTTCCCTAAAACTAAAAAATTAAGGATTTTCCTTCTCCAGAAGACCAAAACAAAAACCCCTCAAAACACCCAAGGATATTCCTCCTCTGAAACAAAATAAAGATTTTCCTTCCCTAAAACAAAAAAATCAGGGATTTCCTCCTCCAGAACAAAAATCTAAACCAAAAAACCCCTCAAACACCCAAGGATATTCCCCCTCTAAAACAAAATAAGGAGTTTTCTTTTCCAAAACTAAAACCAATAGCGATTTTCCTTATTGTTAAAAAAAATGAATTAAGGATTTTCTTTCTCTAAAACAAAAAAATTAAGGATTTTCCTCCACCAGAACAAAAATCCAAACCAGAAAACCCCTCAAACACTCAAGGATGTTCCTCCTCTGAAACAAAGTAAGGATTTTTCTTCTCCAAAACAAAATACAATAGGGATGTTCCTCCCCTAAGACAAAAAAATTAAGGATTTTCCTCCTCCTCCAGGGAGCTCCCTGAGTTGCTGGCTCCCCTGTCCCCATTTCCACACCCCTGTGGTACCTTGAGCAGGATGACAGACTCGGGGATGACTCCCAGGCTGCCCAGCGTGGCCGTGTCATCACTCAGGATCTTCCCATCCAGGGACAGGTTCTGGTCGAAGGGGGCCACGGAGAAGGCGTGCATGATCTGGGGACACAGGGACACCTCACCTGGAGCTGCTGCACCTCCCACCCCAGCACCCATCCCTGTCAGAGCTCAGCGCATCCCTCTGGGTGTCCAGAGCTGCCAAGGACCTCGTTGTGGGGTTCAGAGACCCCAGAGCACCTGGAGATTTGATTGTGACCCCTGGAGTGAGTTACCAGCTTTGCATGAGGACCTGAAAGTCACACAGGTTTGAATGGTGTAATAACAAAATGATCACAGGGTGAAAATGTAGATTTTAGGATTTTTGGTATGGGGGTTATGGGGACAAGATGGAGGAATCTGGGTGTGTCCAGCCTTTCTTCTTTTTCTTCTTTTTCTCCATTTTCTGCAGTGGTGTTGGCACTTTGGGATTGGTTTAGAGTAGAAGTGCACTGTCTAACACAGGTGATGGGTATTGGGAATTAAGTGTAAATATGTTATACATAGTTTGTAGTATAAAAGGACAACACAAAGAGTGCCTGTGGCTGCCCTGCTGAGCAGATCTCGGCTGGGCAGAAAGAAAATTTTATAAATAAGAATTAATAAACAACCTCAAGACAGAAAAGTGAAGAGTCCACACGGGCTGAAACAGAGACACCCTGCACATCTGGGGCAGCAAATATCAACCAAAACCCGAGACACCCCCAGCTCCTGGGGCAGGCAGACCCTTCCCTGCATCCCCACACTCCTCATTTTGTGTTTTTGCCTCCCTGCAGGCAGCAGGGCTGGCCTCACCTGGATTTTCAGCTCTTTCAGGGTCTGGTTGGCTGACACCAGCAGCGCTTTCTCGCCCCGGACCTTGCGGTGCCGTGTGCTCCTCCTGATCCCCTGTTTTTGGTAGGTGATGTAGCTCTGGTGGGACAGCTTCTGGCGTTTGGTGCCACCGTTGGCCTGGAGATGAGGCAAAAAATGAGGAGATTGAGGTGTTTGGGGATAAACAGAACCTTCCCAGATCCCAGAGAGTGTTTTGGGCCAATTGGTCATGCAAAGGAAGGCAGGAAGTGATGGAAAACCCCCTGGAAAGCCAATTGAAGCATGCAAGTGTGGAGATGACCAAAGGATTTGCCTTCAAACCTCAGTTCCTAGTCCTAATGCCAGTGTGGGGCAGATTTCCACATGCACATGAACCCCTATCCATATTTCATCTCTCCAAACCCAGCACTGGTGTGGTTTGACCACTCAAATGACAATTTCAGACACTTTTTAAGACACTTTTTAAGACACTTTTCTGCTGCCAGTGAGATGCAGAGGAGGAGGGTGGTGATCCCATCATGCTGACTTCAAGAGGATGATACAAGAATCAAGGAACCTGATGGGATTTTTCATCTCTACCTGGTTAAAATCAGGATCTTGCTCCCCCTCTGGCTTGTTTTCCTCCCTTTCCTCTTCAGCTTCCGAGCTGCTCACGTTCAGCTCTGGAGCCGCGTCCTTCATTACCTGGAGTCATAAAAATCATTCTCCAACAGCAACCAACAGCATCCACATGGCCTGTCCCACCCTGCAAACAGCTCCTGGACACCTCTGGGTGCCACCTCCATCCAGAGAGCCCAGAGCAACCCTGGGAGCTCTGCAAAGGCTCCTCCACCCTCCCCAGCTGTGTGGAGGCTCAGTGGGATTCAGCTCAGGAATCCCCCTCTGTGGAATTGCAGGTGCTTCCTGCCCTCCTTTCCAGGCAAAGCAAAGTCTCCTGAGCCCCTGACTGACTCCTTTCCCATCAGCTGCCTGATCCAAGTGTATTACAAAAGCCTCAACGTGGAGAAAGTATTTTCTGTGAATTAAGACATTTGCAGCAGCCTGGCAGGGACACAGCACCATTACTTATGGGGCTGGAGGTTATAAGTAAATGAAATCTAAATAATTTACACAAATACAAAAATAAAAAGGTTGTTCAGGTCAGTGAAAGCCACTCCAGGCATAGATTTGCCTGGATGTAAATTCCCAGCTATGCTGTAGCTGGAACTGGGCTTTGCAGGAGCCCAGGAGATGTGGATGCCAAGAGCTCTCTTCTCCATCAATGTATTTGCAATTAACAATTCAATTCCAGTTCCAAACATCCCCCAGAGCCCTCTGAATTCCAGCAGTGCCACCCTGCAATGATTTTATCTGGATGAGGCTTCCCTCTGCAGCACCATTCACCCCAAGGAAGAACCAGGTGGTGCAGAGGAGGGAGGAAAAGGGGTGAGGGGCTGGGAAACACTCCCTGATTTTGCCAAGCCAGCAGGAAGGGCACAGTGGCTCCCAGTGCTGCTGACAGTGATGCTGGCCAGCATTCCTGCTGCTTCCCATCCTGCTGAGGCTGCCCTGTTACTGGGGGATCTCGTGGGCACGTTCTCACCCCCTCTCCCAGCTCCAGCTGCTCCATAAAGAATAGCTCCCTGTTTTCCTGCCAGCCCCACGTGTGAGCACAGTCCTGTCCAGTGCCAGAAAAACACAACACCCAACCCTCTCGTGCACCAGAGCCAAGAGGATTCAGGCTGGGGATCCAGGCTGAAAGCCCAAGGCTGAGGGCTCCAGACGGTGCTGCGTGATCCACATCTCACATCCAAGGCAGGAGCTCACCCAGCCTCCAGCTCCCTGTGCCTCCCTGGGATTGGCAGGGAGGGGGAAACCAAGGAAAGGGTAAAAAAACCCCACCCCACACTCCAAAGGTGCAGAGATTGTTTTCATCTGAGTTTGGTTCCCTTCTTAAGAGCCCTAAGCAGGGGGGTTTACCAGAACCAGGTTTGGGTACTTGGAAAACCAGTTCTAGAGCTGATCCTGACACTAAAGATCAGTAAAAGCAAAATTCACAGCTTCAGGGGATCCTGAGAATCATCTCCAAGTTCATTGTCTCACCAGCACTGAGGGGAAGAGCTCGTTTCTATCCAGGAATTAAAATGTCACTTGAGCAAGAAGAAAGGAAATGACAAATATTGGAGGGGGAGGAGAGCAGGTACAGCCTGGGGACACAGCTAAGACAGAGAAAACAGCTGGGAGCATCCCTGAAAACAAAAAGGATTTGGTTTGGCAAAAGGCAGCCTCGAGGAGATGGAATTTTCAGAGTCACAATGTCCCAATTTGCTGCTTTTGCCAAAGCTGCAGAGCAGGGGGTTTCTGCCCTCACCACCACCACAGAGCAGCAGCATCCCCACCAGCCCTGGGGACACAGGAGCTGTGCCAGCCCCCTGGGGGCACTCCTGGAGCCTGGTTGAGCAGGGCTGGGGACAGCCCCTCCCTACCTTTTTGTTGTCCACCACTTTGTGGATGTAGATGGTGGCCTGGGTGTACTCGCGCAGGTCCCGCTGCTGCTGGCACAGGAGCCCTTCCCGGCACTCGGGGCACAGCTCTGGGCAAACACCAAGGAGAAAACAGAGAACAGCTCACTGCTGCAGCCCCTCAGAGCCCCAGGGCAGGGCCCTCACTGCTAACTGACAGTAATCACATTAAATCCCAGAGTGGCTGGGCTGGAAGAGACCTTTAGGATTTCATCCACCCCCTGCCAGGGGCAGGGACACCTTCCACTATCCCAGATTGGTCCAAGGAAGGCCTTGGACACTTCCAGGGATCCAGGGGCAGCCACAGCTTCTCTGGGCACACTGTGCTGGGGCTTCCCCACCCTCACAGCCAAGAATTTCTCTGCAATACCCCCTCTAACCCCACCCTCTGGCAGTGGATGGGGGTATTGACAGTGGGAAGCCATTTCCTGTGTCCTCTCCCTCCAGGCCCTCATCCCACATCCCTCTGCAGCTCTCCTGGAGCCCCTTTACACCCTGGCAGGGGCTCTGAGGTCTCCCTGGAGCCTTCTCTTCTCCAGACTGAGCACCCCCAGCTCTCCAAGCCTGGCTTCAGAGCAGAGAGGCTCCAGCCTCCGGACTCGCTCCAGTGGCTCCACATCCTTCCTGTGCTTAGAACTCCAGAGCTGTTCGTGGCACTACAGGGGGGACCCTGCCAAGCTCTGTGTTTCCCAGTGACCCCCTGGGACAGAAGTTGCCAGCCCTGGGAGCCCTTGCTGGGGTCACTCACGGGGCTCGGAGGCGTAGCGGGCGCCCTCGGCCGTCTGGGTCCGGGTGATTTTGATGACGTGATCCACGACAAAGAGCTTTTGGATCCTCTCCCACTCACTGGGCCATATCAGAGCTATACTGTGCAAAGGAACAGGCAGGTGCTTTATGACATTGGAAAAGCCAAGCCCTAAACTCACAAAAAATCCCTCCCCTCTTTGGGCTTGTTGGTCTGTCAGTGAAGGAAAAACTGCAAAATCCATCCAAAATGCAGCTACACGGGAGGGCTGCACAGCCAGATAACAGCAGCCTGTGATTAGTGACACTGCTGTGCTCCTGCCGTGCCAGAGGGAGGGATGGAGGAGGAAAGGAGTGGAAGATTTCCTACTTTTAGTGCTGCATCACTGCAGAAGCAAGGCTGTGGAGCATGAAGTCCAGCCCTGCAGCCAGCGCTCCGGGGGGGAAAACGCTCACGGAAAGCAAATTGTAAGGAAGCAGAATGTTTCTGCATCCTGGCCAAATCTACAGTGGTTATTGTCAGGAACAAACCAAGCTGAAGGAAGCTCTATTTTCCTGACCCTGCATCCTTGGACAGTTTAAGTCTTGCCTTGCAGGAAGGCTGAGGTGGCTCTGAGAAAGCCTTGGTGTTAATTTTGAGGGAAAGAATTACTCCTCATCTTGCTGTGGCTCAGCAGCAGGAGCATTCCTTTGGGAATGTTCTCCCGATGCTCCTGGCAAAAGGAAAGTGTGTGAAGGGAAGGAACTCACTGTTTGGAGTCTTCTTTGGTCATGGAAGCAAAGGTGAACATGAGCCCCCCGTGGGGACAGAGCAGGACACTGTTGGCTATGGAGGACACGGGGCTGCAGCGCGTCGGCCTCCTGCAAAAGGGAAGAGGTTTGGAAAGCTGGATCAGGTTATCCCACCAAAACCCCCACAATTCTTCAGGAAAACAGGTAGAAATCACAGGTGAGTATTTACACAAGGCATTCCAACAAGGAACAGTAACTATGAGTGATGAGGAAATCAGATCTGCATTCCTCTGTGGTGCAGAATGACTCTGACCAGCAGAGATTTCCATCTCCAGCCCCAGCGGTGACCTCTGGGATACAGCTCCAGACAGATGAAAAAACTAATCAGGTTACCAGCTTATCTGACCATCTGGTTAACACACAGCAAACAAGGAAATTCAGTGTCTTACACTGCATTACAATGCATACAAGTCCTGCAAAAACCAGCTTCATAGTTTCCATGAGCTCACTGTGCTGCCAGTCAGAAGCAAAATATCTACAGCCCCCAAATTAAGAGATAAAAAGCACCAAAACCCTCCAGCCAAGTTACCTGACAAATTTCCTCCATTCTTCTACAAAGAACTGTGAAACAATATACAGCTCATCCGTCTCCTGGGGGAAAAGAGGAGGGAAAAGGATCTTTTTAATGAACCCCACAATGACTGTTGGGTTTTTCGGCAGCGCTCGCTCCCTTCGAGACCTCGGTGCAGCTTTACCATGACAACTCCATCCAAGTGGGCTGAGAAAGCCAAGCAAAATAATTTGGGATCAGGTACTAAGCACTGCCACTGCTAATCTTGTGTTTATTATGAAGTTACTTGAGCTTTTGATCCAATTACTTTTAATTCCCAGTGGGAAAGGGCATTTCCCTGGAGCAGCCAGGACTCCCCAGTGTGGTTCCTCTTGCTGGGTACTCAGTGTTCAAAGCTGGTGAACCCCTCACTCCCACAGGCATGGGGTGAGACCACCCCAACATCCCTCAATTGCTTCCAACATCAAAATCCACAAGTTTTTCCTTTTGGTAGCAGCAGGGATACAAAACCACAGCTGTGCACCAAATGAGACAGTGTTTTTGGGATAATTTGTGGCTTTTTGTCCCAATCTTCCTTTAAATTGTTTGTTTCTGGGCAAGAAACCACCCAGCCCCCAAGAGCTGGGTGACAAAATTACTTCCATGTTCTCCTTTATCCTCACCCCCTACCCAAAGACAGAAATAAGGGATTGTTCCATCTTTCTGTAGGAAAACTCAGCATACCCAAGGAATATATATACACACAAACATACATACATACATATATATATATATATATATTTGTGTGTATATATATATATACATTTGTGTGTATATATATATATATATATATATACACACTTTTTAATTTCCCTTCATCTCTTGATTTCTGCTGGTTTTCCTCCCCAAACCTCAACTTCTTTGTATCAGTAGAACTCCAAAGGCTTGAGGGGAAGATCCTCAGCTCTCTTCTACGAGGCTGTCTTGGGAAATTAAAAGGGAAAGGAGGATAAAAAGGGAAAGAAGGATCTAATCCTGCTGGTGGAGACCCTTCTATGTCTGACTCACAGTGATGAGCTCCAACTTTCTCCAGCTCCAAAAGCAAATCCAATCAGATACAACCTTAACCACCTACACTGGCAGGACCTGGAGCTCTCCAGCTCAGCATGAAAGGAAAACTCCTTTTAAACCATTTTGGGTCTCCTTGGCTCTGAGCCATGGATCTGTGTTGCCTCAGTTTTTATTCCCAGCTGGAGCAGCGAGGGATGGAGGCAGACACCTGCCAATGCACCTTGGCAGGATTGCAGAGCCAGCCATTAATCAGCACCATGAGACTCCCAGGAGCCAAGGACTGGAGCCAACAGCTCATTCTGGGCACTTCAAACCCCTAAAAAATCCTGGAGAAGCTGCCAGGAGAGGGTTTGCACAGCCACCGCTGCTCCTTGGAGGGCTTCAGCATTTTGGGAAGCTCCCTGAGCTTTTGGGGCTCAGGATGATGCTGGAGCACACCTGAATTTTGCCCCAGGTGGTGGTGGGGTGCAGCTCAGGCGTGTTCCAGCATCCTCCTGCACAGGAAGGCTGATGGAGAGCTGTGGGAAGTGGCTGTGCTGTTTCCTCCTTCCAGGGACGGACACAACCATGACATCAACATTGTCACTGTCACCTCCCTGACTGCAGGCCAGCCCCAGCTCCCCTGGCACAGCAGCCACTCCCCTGGCACTGCAGGGCTTGGTGCCAGCACAGCTCATCCAGGGAAGTCACACCTGAGCACAACAGCCCTGAGAGCTCTGTTGGCACACACAGAGTGAATGGTTATGGAATGGTTGGGGACCTCCTTCCACCATCCCAGGTGCTCCAAGCCCATCCAGCCTGGCCCTGGGCACTTCCAGGGATGGGGCAGCCACAGCTGCTCTGGGCAGGAGAGGGATTAAAGCCAACAAAAACCTCTCCCAAGCTTGGCTGCATCCCCTGATCCCCCTCCTGACCCCTACCTGAGGCCAGCTGCCCAGGCAAGGCCTGCATTTATCATGGAACAGGTTCTGCAGAGAAGTCTTCTGCTCACTGGCCATCATCTTATGCAGAGCTTCATTTTCCTCCCCTTCACGCTCCAAAATCTGCAGGAAACAGTTAATTACATCTCAGCTCCCACTAAGGGTGACTTTATTCCCCTCCATGGCACAGGGCTGTGTTAAAAAGGAAAACCAGAAATACAACCAGTATTTACAGTCAACAAAAAGGGAGTATTTGGCAAATACCTTGCACTGGGAGCAGCACTCTTTGTTATTTGGGAATTCGGGGGCTTTTGGAAAATATTGCTTGAGTTTCTCCCAGGCTTCCTTGGAAACCACCCTCCGTTCATTTTCTGAGATGCACAGGTCACCTGCAGGGAGGGAATCAAGGAAAGGCTTTGATCACAACATGCTCAGGGATGTTTTGCAGCCCTTGATTGAAGAGATTACAAGGAACAAATGTGGGGAAGAAATCCACACCACGTCAGCAAAAACCACTAAAGTCACCTTCAACTCCTTCTTTTAGACAGAGAATAATAATAATATGACTTTAATTTATAAAAATGCTCTTCAGATTTCCAAGACCATGGCCTAAGCAGCTGATCAAACACAAGGAGGGATGTGGGGGACAGCCAGAGGGCACAGGGCTTCTGTTTTCTGACCCTGGCTATCCACAGCTACATCCTCATGGTGACACCACTGCTGAGCACCAGAGTAATAACCCTGTGCTCCATGAAACCAGGTGCCTTCCACATCCTTGAAAACCCCAAACTCCCACTGCAGAACCTCAACACAGTTTCATGTGCCTTATCCAAGCACCTGAAAATGTGAAAAGGGCAGATTTTGCACCCTGAATCTACTCTGGGGAATAACTGGACGTGAAGATACCAAGCAAGATTTACCAGTTACCCCCCCAGAACACTTATTTATCCATGAGGATTATTTATCCTGATATCAGGATTATCTATCCTGATGCTCAGGCAGCTCCAAGAGCCCAAGAAGGATTTCCAGGAGCCATTTGTGGCTGCAGTGTCAGGGTGGAAGCAGGAGGCACACTCAGGCACTGGGACACCACGTGCACAAGGACCACACGTGCTAAATAAAGGATAAACAAGGCTTGGAAAAACGGGAGAAGGCTCTGGGATCTGACCAGCTGCCCACTCACAGGGCTGCTGATGGCCAAAGGGAAAACACAAGCTCATCTCCCTTGGAGACAGCAGCTGGGAAGTCTCTGTGCAGGGAGGAACTCGGGGAGCAGCCCTTGCGACACCGGGATGCGAAGAGGATTTGGGAATATCAGTGAAGAGGGAAGGAAAACAGCAACTGTGCTGTCCAAAGGGCACAATCCCTTATTATCTGCTTTTCTATAGCCTGGAGAGCTGCAGAGACAGGAGAGGAACTCCTTCCTCCCCACCCTCAGGCAGCTCTTTAACATGACAAGCAGCTCCTCAGGCCCACGACTCCCTCCAGCCCTGCCTGGAATTTGGCCAGCCCTGAAGAGGAAAAAATAGCAAAGCTCCCCTCCTGCTTTTCCTCTAATAAACAAAGGTCAGGCCTCAGTGCAGCACTTGGCCACTTGAGCTTCATCCAACAAGGCCAAATGGCTCCAGAGGCTGGCCCAGGATGCTGCCCAGAGCCAGCAAGGATGGGCAAAGAAAGGAGTTTGTACAAATAAGTGCCTTGAACCACATGATTAATGAAAACAGATTAATACTGTGAGTGAAAGAGGTGGAAAAATCAGCTGTGGGTCTGCAGAGCACAAGTGTTTTGCCATCTGGAAGATGAACCCAAGCACTGCTGACCCTGCTTCCCACTCCCACCATCCAGGGACATGTTTTGGGCACTGACATCAAAGAAGGCTTAACTTGGTATCTGGAAAAAATTCCCTGGGATCAGGCAGCTACTGGAGAGTGAGGAATTGCAGCAGGGATGCAGAGGGAGCTGTGAAGGGAACGCCCGGGTGGCATTCCTGGAGGCCAGCCAGCCCTCCCAGATCCAGCACAGCCTTTTCCAAAGCCTACCATGGAGGCAGGAACCTCCTCCACCACAAAATTAAGGCCGTAGGAACAAGACTAGAGATTTGCTGATCCACTGCAGAGGGAGTTTTTCAAGGTGGAAAGCTTGTTTTCCATGAGTAATCAGAGGTTAACTCAAGACAACAAAACCTGCCCTGCCAGCAGCCCTCTTATTTAGTATTATTTATTCTGCTGTGACCCCAAGTCACAGATCAACCAGCAATTTAACACCATACATTTTCCAAAGGCCTATTGGCCTATTTTTTTATCGTGTCTGGTTCCCTAAATGTTCCATCCCCACGCTCCATGCTTTTATTGAATAGCAGCAGCCCCGAGGCAAAGGGAAATGCAGCGTTCAAGGCACTGAGTAACAGCTCAAATCGTGACAAAGTGCTTAAACACTCTGCTTGGAAATGAGATTCCTCAAGCCTTACTCCAGGTTCTTGACTACCTCTGATGACAGGAGATGTGTGGCTAATTTATGCCATTTTTCCTTCAGTTTGAGGTAAGATGGAGCCTCCCCACAAACCGATGCCTACAAAGAGGAGCTTAAGTAAAACTGGGTTTTATGGCTGGGAACACAAGCTTTATAAAGTGAGATTAAAACAACAGGGTAGCCAAGGATGCAGCTAATGAGGCATCACTTTCAAAACAACTGATAGGAGGTCAAAACCTTCTGTAAACAAACACCAAAGCACAGCAGGTTGGGAAATCGATATCCAGGAGTGGTCCTGGCCCAGGTGCTGGGTGAGTGCTCCTGTTTTAATGCAAACCAAGATGTTAAACAGGTACTCTCAGCTCCCACCTGCACTGATTTACATCACCTCTTCCTCTCTGACTGCTTTTAGAGCTTCCAAATGGCTGCAGCAGAGCTTTGGTGCTGCCCATGCAAGGATGGGAAGCTCAGCATCTGACAGCTCTGCTGAGTCCTTACACAGTCTGCCTGCAAGGGAAACTTTTGAGGCAAGAAACATCAGGAAAATGAGAATTAAGCACACTTGGGCAGTGACTCCTCAAGCTGGCCACTGCTGGAGCAAAGGCTACAAGGTTAATGTGGGCAGCAGTGGGCAACAACGGGGATATTCAGCTCCATCCCCCGGAGACACTCACCATGTGGGCAAACGATGTCTTCATTAAAATTTAACTCCTCTTCCTCCTCCCTCTTCTCTTCATTTGATTCATCTAATTAAAAACAAAATAATACAAGAGGATTGCACAGAGTTCCTCTCCCAAGGAAAAAAATTCTTACAGGGAAAGGAGCACGGTCGCCTTTCAAATTACAGCAAACCCCCTCACCCAAGGGAAAATTTGGAAGGAAATTTGTTATTCTCCGATGTCTTGGCCTGTGGGCAGGCGGGATTACAGCCCCCAGGTCACGTAGGAGGGCTTTGAAGTGCATGGAGCACAAGCCAGGCCTTTGTGAGATTACAAAGGATGCATTTGTTAGGGCTGCAACACCGCAGGGGTTCCCTGCTCCCAGACATCTCCGAGTTTAACCTAAACACAAGCCTAGGTAAGAGCAAAAGGAGCAGAATTCCTGGCAAAATTCCTGATCTAAACCAGATGCTGCCTGACAAACTGAGGGGGAGCCTGCCAGGGGGCTGACAAGCCCTACATCAATCTCTAAATTAGTTAAAGTCAAGCGTTGGCCACTGAATGGAGCATCATCAAGACAATGACGTGTCAGCAAGAGCCTCTAATGAGCTTCCTAATGAGCAACTTGGCTCGTGAGTAATTCAAATCCACTACTGGGAGTTGCAACCTGTTGTGAATCGAAGTCACGAAGAGTGGAAAGTCAGGAATACCCTTTTCTCCATGAGTGCTCCTTATCGGGGGGCTGAGGTGCCCTCCAGCCCCAGATCAATGCCCTGAGCCATCATTCCCACTTCCATTCCAACAAGCTTCTTACCCAGTTCAAAGGAGCTCAAGGAAATACGATTTTCAACCATTTAAAGAGCAGAAGGCAAATAAAACCTCCATCTATTCTCATGATATGGGCACAGAATGGAGTGCACTTCATGATTTTTGATCTCAGGCTGTGTTTTCCCAGTGCTGCTGCATCAGCTGTGCTGTTTTATCCTTCAACCTTCACAATAAACATCATCATCATCCCTTCCCCAAGGTAATTTTCACGTTTCTTCCTTCCCTGTGCTCTCTCATTCAGAGAAAAGTGGATAAAAAGATCATGTGTCTGGGGTGGTAATTTCACACAGCTTTGTAAAACCACTTATCACCTCATCTCCCTCTCCAGCATGAAGATCACCCCGCAGTTTTCAAGATTACCAAAGAAAAAGCTCCTTAAATGAAGGCCTTTTTTTTATTTATTATCCTTTCCTCCCTACTCATACAAGGGGAACAAAACAACTACAGAAAACTCTGACGTGTTTTTTGTTAGGAGGGATAAGGCAGAGCTGGTAGCTCTCTACAGCAGCAGAAATTAGGAGGAAATCAGAAGTAAATACCTTTGTTTTGTGCATTTCCATTCATTTTTCCATTACTGTGCTCTGCATCTTCATCCTGCTCATTTAATTGCTCCAGAGCCAGCTGACGCCAGCTCCTCAAGGAGGCTTTTCCAACCCAAAACCCATCGGTCCTGCAGGGAGACAAACAAATGTGTGGCACCCCAAAACCACAGCTCCCTTCTTCAGAGCTCAAACAGGGAAATTTTTAGGAAAAAGCAGTTTAAAACACTTCTAAAAAGCATCTTTGGGACTTCCATACCCTTTGACTGTCATCTTCAGCAGGTTGGTGACGGTTTTGTAGTCCTCGTTCAGCTGGTTCTTCAGCCTCAGGATTCGACACCTTTCCACCACACAGTCCTTGCAAAGTGCTTTGACTGGGTGGGAGGGAAAAGAAAAACAGGTTTTTACATTATTAATTGCATGATTTATTGCACAGGTCGTTTCCTGCTGGTTTGAAGGCCCTCAGGTATGTGTGTACCAACTATCCTGCCTCAGGATGGGTGATTTCATGTGTAAATGAGGAAATCCTGGGGGTTACAGCCCCATCAGGCCACGTTTGAAGCTTAAAGAAGCATAAAATACTTCAAATGAGCTGTGATCTGTTCCACTGCTTCACAGATCTGCTCTCACAGCTCCTGCAGTCACAGGGAGCCAGGGCAGCCCAGCACCCAGCCACAGGAGGCAGGAAATGCCAGGAAAACAAGGAAAACAAACACCTGCATTGTGGCACTTCGACAGCTCAACCCAGAAAATTCACCCTCCTGCAAGACTGCCCTGGACCAAGGGAGTGGAAATCCTTTAGCTGGGTGTGTGCTTAGATCTGCATCCTGGAGCAAGAGGAGAAGGGAAGCAGCGTGTCCATCCATCCTTTTATCCATCCATCCCTCCCTTCCAGCCACACTCGACCCACAACCCTTCAGGCAATCTTCCACTTGACTAATAAACCTTGCCCTGTTTTTCCCCACAAAGGCTGCCTGCGTCACAAGCAGTTTCTTCCCTACAAGCTCCCAGTAGGAGCTGAGCTAATTTGGTCTCAGTGGGAGTTACTGAGCAACTTCCTAAAAGGAATGAAACCTGGGGCTTGATGAAGGGATGTCCAAAGCCTGGAGGGGCTGGGCTGACCCTGAAAAGCAGAATGGGTGGTAGATGCAGGAGCAGGCTAACAGGTAGTGCTTCCTTGGATGAGGTGACAGACAGGAAGGGATATTTTTGGCCTAATATTTCGTAAAACCCAGCCCACACATGAGCTGTGGGTGCTCAGAAAATAATTGTCAAGAGTTTGGTGTGTTGCATGTGCAAGTTTTATTTTCTAGAATCGCCTTCAAACCTTCCAAGTATTATACTTCCTAAGCCAAGTGCCCCATTCCTCCAGGAACAGCCTTCCCAAAGCAGACCCTGTGATCACCCTAAATGGGTTTGGGAAATAGTAACAGAATTAAGTGGCATTTAAAAAAATCCCCTGGAAATAAGGCAGCACTAAAGCCATGCACTGAAATAAAGTTAGGATGATAAAGGATGGCTCAAAACAGGGCTGGGACCAGAACAAGGCTCCAGCCCACAAGGCAGGAGGTGACTGGGAGGGGATGTTACCGTTGAGCCGGGGCCCTCCTCCGTATCGCCGGTAGAAGAAATCGGCCACGTATTCTGATATCCTCTTCATCAGGGATATCTTATCAGGATGGAGTTTGCCATGGGAGCACAGGCAGGCTGTGTTATCAATAGGTTTGGGAGGAGTGGACTCATCCAGCCACTTCTGCAGCCATTCCAGAGAGATGAAGTCGTAAGGGGAACCTGTGAGGGGAGAAACCACAAAGAGAAACGAGACCATACATGTCAGCTCCAACACCAGGTGGTATTTTATAATTACTCTTAAAAATTAACAGACAATCACTGTTGATTAAATCTCTGAGGTACAAGTTTTCAAAGGCCTGATCCACTACTCCCACCCCATTCTGATCTCAGTGTCACAGATTTGGAAGACAGGAGCTTCATGAGATTAAGATGTGCAGATCATTTTGGATTCAGCAATCAATATGCAACAGCTCCAAGGAGGAATGGGAGTGCTTTCAAACCTTTTGGGGATTACTGGAGAGCAGTCGAGGAAAGGGGAAGATTTTCCTATCATCCATCAAGGGACTGATATAATATTTAAATCATGATCATACATTACAGGCTTTTTCTACAACAGAGACAGTTCACTGGGGTAATTTGAAAATTTAAGGCAACAACAGCAGAGACGAAATCGGTGTTCCCCCTGTCCTTTCAGCACACAAATTTTTAGTGTCTCTTACAATTTTAGGTGAGAAAATTCTAAAATTTACAGTGCAAATGGACACTTGCTTAGTTTTTTTGCTGAAGCAGTGCAGCAGGTTTGCCCTTGTTTGCTGAAAAAGAAATACAAAACTGAGGTTCAGGAGCAGGTCAGTGCTTGCATGAGCAGGTTGGGGTGAAACCCCTGCATCTCAATACTGAGGCACAATATCACTACACATCTTCAGTGGATGACTGGGAATTTAGGAAGAAATTAGGAAGATTTCAAACCCATTCTGTGCTGCCACTAGGGCAGCTCTGAAACCGTGGGGAAATGCACCCGTTGGTGACATTTAGAATTGAGCAAAAATCCTTTTTGTTTCCTAGGAGGGAACAACAGAGAAGCAAGAGGAAAATACAGGAGACAGGAAAACACTGTGTCTGCAGCTTGCACTGGAGCTCTGTGAAGCCTCTTTTCCTCCACAGCCTCAATCCAGGGTGTTTTCATCTTACGCAATGCCCGCCGCAGCCGTGACCTCCAGAGAATTGCATCGCTGTCAGAACCGGTTTGCTAGTTTGGGATGAAACTGCCTCCCCCAGAAAGGAGGGTTTTCTGGGGCAGGCTCCACAAAGCTGGCAGGAAACGTGTCTGCACAGCTGCAGAGACAGCCCCAAGCTCCACAGAGACAGGACCCGGAGCAGTGCTGGAATGACGCTGCCTCCAGCTGTGCTGGAAGTGCTGTGCCCATGATGTGCCAGCAGCAGGCAGAGGGTGCCTCAGGGCAAAGTTTCAGGTCTGTCATCTCTAAATTGGGGCAGAAGAGCTTCACCTGCACTTGTAAAAATCCTATTTTTTTGAGATTTATTCCTCTGTCACATCAGAACTGCCGAGAGCAAACTCTTCTGTTCCTGCTGAGGAAAACCACACTGGAACTGTGCTGCTGCTCCTTTTCACGGGTGACTCAGGGCAGGTTCATCCCTCCAGCACAGCTCTGATCTCACAGTGACATCTGAGTGCTGCTCAGGCTCACAGGGAGCTGTGACACCTTCCTGACACCTGCATTCCCAAACTGGAGAGGCAGATGCTTACAGGAACAGGAGCTGCTGCTGGGCTACTCCAATCTCAGAGTGGACTCTGAGCATCCAATAACAAAAGTTGAACAGTGAATTCTCTTACAAGCCACACAATTAAACCCAGTTTTAAGTCTTCAATTGTAATGATTCTGCAGTTTTTAGGAGAGGTACATAGTGAAGACAAATTCTCAGGGCTGGATGAATAAAACAAGTTTTGTTGGAGATGGGTGAGAAAAACAAGATGGGAAATAAAACTCAGTGTGCTGAGGCAACGAGACACAAGGAGAAAAGCTTAACCCCAGTCTCCCTACAAAACTGAGACATGGAGCAGTGAAGCACTGGTAGGGATGGATCCAATAATTTCCTGCTGGAGGTCAGGCATTCCTTAGCCTGTTACCTGCTGATGAATCGGGCTCACCAGCTCCCAAACCTGCTGTGAGCTGGCAATTTGGGAGCAGGCAGTTATTCCGCCTCGATGATCCTAACGAGCTGAGCTGCTCACCAGGCAGAAGAAAAGAGTCACAAAGCATGAGGCTGACGGATGGGGAAGGAGCAGGAGGGGAATTAGCGATGCCAGAGGCCATGAGAATGAGCAAAGAAAGGAGGAAAAATAGGTTAAGGCAGGAAAAGAAGCAAAGGAAAACAAATGTAAGCATGCATGAAGCTCTCCCCTCGAAGAGGGCTGTGGGAACGCCTTCCAGCAAGGCCACAGGAGTTGGGAGTTAGTCACAAATCATTGCTAAGCTTAACAGCTCTACTACAGCAATACTCCACAATGTCTTACAGACCAGCTTCGGCGGGTAACCTTTGGTAGAGCTCCTTCACCTCCTCGTGCTTGATCTTGCCTCTGGCCACGCTCTGTTTGCGCATCTCGGCCATTTCGTTGCACCACTCCTCAACTTGCAGTTATCCCGCTCTACCAGCTCCTGCAGAAAAGCTGGGAAAGGAAAAAAAGCCAAAAAAACAGGAATTGAAGGGAAAAATGCCAGTTATGTTAATTACCATGGGTTATCTGGGGACAACAAACCTAAAAATTCCCTCCCGCAGCCTTGCTGGGCGAGGTCTTTCCCCAAGCCAAGCATGTGGATGTTGCCCTCTCTGATACTGACTGTTGCAAATGATTAAATGCAAAGTTTTGCACCCAAGAAAATAATTTACTTGGGGTTGGTTGCATTGTTAAGTGCAGCTCCTCTGTCCTTCCTCATCATTCCCGGGGGGAAACAAAAGCTTTCCACCCTCTGCATGCACCCAAAGCCTGTCATGACCTGCAACCCAGCAAGCTGCAAACCCAAGGGCAAAGAGCCCTCAGGAGATGGGAGATTAGCCAGGGCAGATCAACAGAAAGGTGAAGGAAATGGGGATTTTTGCTGCCACTGATGGAAAAACCCCGAACAAACCAAACCTCAGCAAGGAAAAAAGAAGATAAACCACTTCCCTCAGAGGGCTGGAGCGAGGGAGCAGTGAGGGAAGCTCTGCTTATCTGAGGCTTTTTCCTATTTAGAATTATTGTGAAGAGCTAAAATAGCTGCAAAAAGGTTAATTCTTGACCAAAATATCCACCTTGGGAGAATATCCAATATTACAGAATAACCAGCTTGACCTCCTTGAGATCAGAGCCAAGTTACATCTCTCCACTGTCCCGGAAAAGCGGCTTTTTAACAGCATCAAAGCAAAATGCCTCAAATTTACAGTTCCATGAAACCTCCCCACAACCACAGAGCTCGACTGCTGCCCTTCACTCCCTGTTCCCTGGCAGGATTCCACGGGAAACAAAGGCAACCGCGGGGCTATGCAGGAATTTGGAACTGGGTGGGGAGGTTTTTGTTGAGTTATTGTTTTGGGCAGAGGGGTAGGAGGAAAGGGAGAGCAAGAAAGCTCAGGAAACAGGCTGAAAATACAGATCCAGGCAGGAATTAGTGCTAATTCCTGAAGTTTTATGTCTTGGAGGGTGTGTTTTAAACAGGGGGGGCTTGGGAAAGGTTTGGGGTGTTATTAGAGGGGAATAAGGTGTATGATTTACCCCCTCTGCAGAGACCCAAAGGGATCTGCCACCTCTGCTGTCCCCACTCTGCAGAAAATGAGGGAAGGGGGAACACACCTCAACACCAGGGGCCTAATTAGTATTTCTAATCAAGGAGCAGCCTAACAGGAAACATGAAACCCACAGGCAAAGCCCACAGGGATTTCTGGCACCCCCATCATTCTAAAGCACAACACGAAGGCATTTGGCCCAAATTCCCACTGGGGGTTCAGAGCCTCTTTATTTTCACATCATTTATTCCTGATGTGGCAAAGCTGAAGCAGTCACAGAGGGAACCTGACATCTGTCAGGATTATTCACCTCCTCGTGCCTTGCTGATGACATTTAACCACACTGCTCTCCTTCAGAATCCAAGCAGGATGGCACTGGTGAATCCCAGAGGGATGATCTCCTCCTGACCCCTTCCCAGTCTGACCAGTTGGTAACAAAGCAATGTCTGAGTGGGCACATGGGAGGGATTGGCAGTTTAATGTTAATTAAGTGCTGGGAAAACTCAGGGGTTTCACTGGTTAAGACCCCAAGGTGCCACAGAGCACCTTTGGGGCTCATGGCAAACAGTCAAAAATCATGGAATCCTGGAATGGGTTGGGAGGGACCTTGAAGATTTTTTTTTTTCACCCAGGGACACTTTCCACCATCCCCAGTTGCTTCAAGCCCCATCCAGCCTGGCCTTGGGCACTGCCAGGGATCCAGGGGCAGCCACAGCTGCTCTGGGCACCCTGTGCCAGGGCCTGCCCACCCTCACAGCCAGGAATTCCTTCCCAATATCCATCTGACCCTGCCCTCTGGCAGTGGGAAGCCATTCCCTCTTGTCCTGGCACTCCATCTCTTGTCCCAGTTCCCTCTCCAGCTCTCCTGGAGCCCCTTTAGGCACTGGAAGGGGCTCTGAGGTGTCCCTGGAGCCTTCTCCAGCTCTCCCAGCCTGGAATCACAGCAGAGAGGCTCCAGAAACCTCCTAACTCTAAATGAGTCTTCAAGCAAAATTCTGCCTCCTGGCCCACCTGGAGCATTGCAGGGACTTACCTGGGACCTGGACAGTGAGGGCAGGAAGACCTCAGGACTTGGGGTCCTTGTCAGGAAGACAAGCAGGACCCCAGGACTCACCTGGACTATGAGGGATGGCTGAGCAGCACCCCAGGGACTCACCTGATACCTACACAGTGAGGGATGGAAGAGCAGGATCCCTGGGAACTCACCTGGCACCTGGACTGTGAAGGATGGACAAGCAGGACCCCAGGACTCACCTGCACAGTGAGGGATGGACGAGCAGCATCCCAGGGACTCACCTGGCACCTGGACTGTGAAGGATGGACAAGCAGGACCCCAGGACTCACCTGCACAGTGAGGGATGGACAAGCAGGACCTCAGGGACTCACCCTGAGCAGGATCTCAGGGACTCACCTGGCACCTGCACTGTGGGGGATGGCTGAGCAGAACCCCAGGGCCTCACCTGGCACCTGGACTGTGAGGGATGGCTGAGCAGCACCCCAGGGACTCACCTGGACTGTGAAGGATGGAAGAGCAGCACCTCAGGATTCACTTGGCACCTGGACTGTGGGGGATGGACAAACAAGACCCCAGGGACTCACCTGGCACCTGCACCATGAGGGATGGAAGAGCAGCACTCCAGGACTCATCTGCACAGTGAGGGATGGCTGAGAAGCACCCCAGGGACTCACCTGGCACCTGGACAGTGAGGAATGGACCAGCAGCACCCCAGGACTCAATTCACAGTGAGGAATGGACAAGCAGCACCCCAGGACTCACCTGCACAGTGAAGGATGGACAAACAAGACCCCAGGACTCACCTGGCACCTGCACAGTGAGTAATGGACCAGCAGCACCCCAGGACTCAATTCACAGTGAGGAATGGACCAGCAGCACCCCAGGATTCACCTGGACTGTGAGGGATGGACAAACAAAACCCCAGGACTCACCTGGCACCTGCACAGTGAGGAGTGGACCAGCAGCACCCCAGGACTCAATTCACAGTGAGGAATGGACAAGCAGCACCCCAGGACTCACCTGCACAGTGAAGGATGGACAAACAAGACCCCAGGACTCACCTGGCACCTGCACAGTGAGTAATGGACCAGCAGCACCCCAGGACTCAATTCACAGTGAGGAATGGACCAGCAGCACCCCAGGACTCACCTGGGCAGTGAAGGATGGACAAACAAGACCCCAGGACTCACCTGGCACCTGCACAGTGAGGGATTTCTCCCGGGCCTGCAGCCTGTACACCAGCATGTAGGCGTTGCGGGAGCAGTGCGTGCCCTTCCCGCACTTGGGCTTACGGCTCTGGGATTTCGATGGCTCTGCTGTGGGAACAAAAGGCACAGCCTCAGCAACACCCCAGCTCCTTCCCTGGCCCTCCATTAACGGGATGAGTGTGCCACCCAGCCAGCTTCTCTGTGCCAGGCCTCTGTGCCAAGCGCTGGGCTTGGCACGGCTCAAAATTGTATCCCAGAGAAAGCCCCAAATCTCTGCAGCCTTTCTGGGTAAATCAAAGGGACTAAATTTAGGAGCCTGTTCTGAACCTCCCTTCTCAAGAGCCTTTCTTCTCTCCCCAGTGGAACTTCTCTGAGCCAAAAGCCACTCTTGGAAAAACATCCTTTCTCCCTTTTTGCCTCTTGTTCTGCTGTCCTGACTCCAAAGAAAAGAGTCAAATCCTCAGGGAAGAAAGTCGTATTTACAGGTGATGGTGGATATGAAAAAAAAACACAGCAAAGCTTTTAGGAAGCCAAGAGCCATGGAAAGGGTTGTTTTTGAGCAGCTGCTAGGGGATGTAAAGTTGTGTTGCAAGAGCTGCTTTTTCCAGATGGATTCTGAGGCAAGGCAAACACTTATCTACAGCTGCAGCTTCAAAAATCAAACCATTCAAAAGAAAGAAAAAATTAAAGGAACAATATTCCATAAATTGAACTCTAAGTGGGCCACTGAATTATTAAGCTTCTTTCCCTCAAATTCAGAAAAAATTCATGTGCCTTTCCCCCCACACCATCCAGAGGACTTCCCAGACTCTATTTATTTGCATTTTATCCAAGAATTTTTGGAATTGTTCCCATCTGCACGGCCAAGACTCTCCCCCCGACAGACCTTCAGTTTATGTTACTGACCTTCTCCTGCTGTTACATGTATTTGTAACAAAGAAAGGTCTCAGTTTTGCCTGCAGCAGGCAAATTACATCAAAACTTGATACAAAAATTGAGCTCCCAGCTTAAAGAGGCTCCTAAACACACTTTACCTCTATTTTCTAAACGGCCTTGAATTGAAATACGAGAAATAAGAACATTACAGTTAAGCACGAAACTTTATAAAATTGAGGTCACAGCAGTTTACTTGCATTTCCTTTGTTGCACTGGGGGAGTGGGGAGGGTAAAAACAAAGGCAGAGCCGCCGTGGGTGCTGCTCAGGGCTCAGTTTCCCTGAGCACCACTAGATGTCCGGCCAGCTCCAGCCTGGGCCGGCAGCGAGCGGAGGAAGGAATGTCCCCATTCCAAGGGGTGTGGCACAGAGTGGTGGCACAGCCAGGATGGATCATGGACTCACCAAGGCTGGAGAAGCCCTCCAAGATGATCAAAGCCACCCATTAACCCAGCAGTGCCAGGCTCAGCACTAACCTGTCCCCAGGTGCCACTGTCACACACTTTTTGAACACCTGCAGGGATGGTGACTCTACCACTGCCCTGCACTGCCTCCTCCAATGCCTGACTACACCTTCCACGAAGGATTTTTCCCAAGATCCAATCTAAATCTCCCCTGGCCCAGCCTGAGGCCGTTCCCTCTCCTCTTGTCCCTGCTCCCTGGGAGCAAAGCCTGATCCCCCCCTGGCTGTCCCCTCCTGTCAGGAGCTGTGCAGAGCCACAAGGGCCTCCTGAGCCTCCTTTGCTCCAGGCTGAGCCCCTTCCCAGCTCCCTCAGCTGCTGCTCAGAAGTTCTCCAGACTCTTTTTCTTGTGTTTCAGACCCTTCCTCAGCTCCACTGCCCATTCTCTGTACACATTCCAGCACCTCAAGAAGCATTGTGGAGGTGAGAATGAGGAAATGGGAGAAGGCTTAAGGGAGCACTTAATCTGCAGGGTTTTTTTTCCTCTAAAGATGCCTTAAAGACAAACAACATTCCATAAATTCTAACCACAGCAAAGCATCCTGGTGGGTAACAGGATTCCTGAGAATGGATTGCTTGCACTGCAAGTGAATTTCTTCATAATTTCCCTGGCTTTCCCCACTGTGAGCACCTGCACTAGAGAACACTGAGCCACTACAAAACCATCTCAATTCCAAAACGAGTTGTTCTTTATTGACTGCAGAGTAAGAAATTCACATCCTCAGCCCAAGCTTTCCAAGAAATCTCCAAGAAATTCTCCAGTCTAGGAACTCAGTGATATGGGCAGGACACGACGAGCCAGTAAAACAGAAAAGAATCAAGGAAAAAGCTCAGAGTAAAAAGGCAGTTTTAGCTTCCAAGTTGTTGTTTGGATCAAAACCTTTTTTACTGCCTCCAAGTAAAACACCTCAGTGGAAATAGAACCATAATGTGTTAAGGAAAACTGAAAGCATTCTCCTTATCTGTTCCAAGGAAGTGGCAGCTGCCTGTTGCTCCCTGATAGGAACCCTCTGCCCGTGTTATCAGCATCTTATCTGCCATGTGGCAGCCAGAAAAATACTAGAGCAGCTGATCACGAGGTGTAAACACTCACACGGGGCTGAAACAAGCAAATCTGGCTGCAATCACCAGGATTGCTGTTTCCCACGTGTTACGCTGCATCTGGGGACGCCAGTGCTTGTGGTAGAAAGAGTTACTTTTACAACTGAAAGGTTTTACCTAAATCTTCCTCAATTCCCAGCTGGAGTTTCTTCCCCTCCATCTTCTCGATGTCCTCATCGTTGAACTTGTACCACTCTCCTGTCTGCGGGTCCTTCACGTGGGCGATGTAGTGGCCGGAGTAGGCGCTGACCCCGCGGTGTATGAGCACAGCGCTCAGCTCGTACACGTACACCCCGTCTGCAAGGCAGGCACACTCACCCCCAGCCCTGCAGCCAGCAGCACTCACCCCTCCTGCCCCACAACCTCGTGTTTTCACCAGCCAGCAAAGCCTGCACTCCAACTCACGGCGCGTCAGGACATTGCTAAGAGGGTTGTGGCTCAGTAACAGGGATGGTGTGTGAAATACGGGCTTCAAACAAGTCTGGAGAGAGTTTTCAATCAAAAATTGAGAGGAATTCAATTTAAAATTGAGAGGAATTCAATCAAAATTCGAGAGGAACTCAATCAAAATTCGAGAGGAATTCAATCAAAATTCGAGAGGAATTCAATTAAAAATCGAGAGGAATTCAATTAAAAATCGAGAGGAGTTCAATTAAAAATCGAGAGGGATTCAATTAAAAATTGAGAGGAATTCAATTAAAAATTGAGAAGAATTCAATTAAAAATTGAGAGGAATTCAATTAAAAATTGAGAGGAATTCAATCAAAATTTGAGAGGCTTTCAATCAAAATTCGAGAGGAATTAAATCAAAAATTGAGAGGAATTCAATCCAAAATGGAGAGGAATTCAATCAAAAATTGAGAGGAATTCAATTAAAAATTGAGAGGAATTCAATCAAAATTCGAGAGGAACTCAATCAAAATTCGAGAGGAATTCAATCAAAATTCAGAAGAATTCAATTAAAAATTGAGAGGAATTCAATTAAAAATTGAGAGGATTTCAATTTAAAATTGAGAAGATTTCAATCTAAATTCGAGAGGAATTCAATTAAAAATTGAGAGGATTTCAATCAAAATTCGAGAGGATTTCAATTAAAAATTGAGAGGAATTCAATCAAAATTCGAGAGGATTTCAATCAAAATTCGAGAGGATTTCAATTAAAAATTGAGAGGAATTCAATCAAAATTTGAGAGGAATTCAATCAAAATTCGAGAGGAATTAAATCAAAAATTGAGAGGAATTCAATCCAAAATGGTGAGGAATTCAATCAAAAATTGAGAGGAATTCAATTAAAAATTGAGAGGAATTCAATCAAAATTCGAGAGGAATTCAATCAAAATCGAGAGAAATTCAATCAAAATTTGAGAGGCTTTCAATCAAAATTCGAGAGGAATTCAATTTAAAATTGAGAGGAATTCAATCAAAATTCGAGAGGATTTCCACCAAAATTCGAGAGGATTTCCACCAAAATTCGAGAGGATTTCCACCAAAATTCAGAGGAATTCAATCAAAACTCAGAGGAATCACAGAATCCCAGAATGGTTTGGGCTGGAAGGGATTTTAAGTCCCATCCTGCTCCACCTCTCTGCCATGGGCAAGGACATTTTCCACTATTCCAGGCTGCTCCAACCTGGCCTTGGACACTTCCAGAGATCCAGGGGCAGCTACAGCTTTTCTGAGCAGCCTGTGCATCATCACCCTCACAGGGAGGAATTTCCTCCTAAACAGAATTAGAGGAGATCTGCCAAGAAGCAATGGACAAAGAGAACAAAAAACTGCCCCAAACTCACTTTTTTGCTCCATGAAAGGCTCCATGTCCAGCAGCTCTGAGAAGCCAATGTAGGTGTTCAGCTTCTTCTTGTGGCCAGTTTGTCTGTGCAGAGGCAAAACCGTGGCTCAGGACACAACAACAACAGCTCCCATCCCAAAACACCTCCCTTGAACCCCTGAGCACCCCTTGAGAGGCTCAGACACCTCAAAATAAAGCAGGAAGAGCAGGGCAGTGAGTTCCCCAAGAATTTCCAGGGTGGTCCCACTCACCTGTCAAACACGAAGCGCATGAGCTGCAGATTGAGGGTGCAGGGCAGGCTGAGCAGCCGGATCTTCCTCGTGGCGTTTTGCTTGCTCTGACAAGTCTCACAAAAATAACGATTGTCCCCTTCTAATTTTTCCTCCTGAGTGTGGAGAGGCAGAGGGAAACATGTCAGCACTGAAAAGTCAATTGAGCTACTCAACAGCTGGAGAATGAGAAGCACTGAAGTTATTTTAACTATTTAAGTCTCTTCTCAGCTGTTGTACAAATTTTTCTGAGTTAAAGACACACTAATGACTGCACTTTACAGCATGGCCATAGCAGGCTGCTCTCACTTTAAGGCAAATTTTAGCCTGAATCAAGTCCCATTCCAAGTTCTCAAGTCTCTTACTCTTGCTCCTCGCTTGACTGAGTTGGTTCATACCAAAGAAAATAATTAAATCACCCCTTTTACGAGTTCACATGGACCCAGTTAATGTTAAGCCACATTCTAGCCTGGAAATTACAACCCTCTCTGCTCAGCCACCCAAAATCACCCTGCAGGAGTCACTCACTGCCTAAGCAGATCCAAGGGCAGGGTTAGGCCAGAGGAAAATTCCAACCCCTCTAAAAACGTCACAGGGCTGTTTTGTGTGAAGGAGGAGCAGACAAATGTCAAGTTCTCCAATTCAGGAATTCAATCTGTGCACCCAAACCAGTTTTTTTTCATAGCAGACCTTCCAGGCAGAGCAACTGGTTTGGCTGAGTGCACCAGCAAGCAAGGAGCTCAAGGAAGGGGTTCAGGTCAGGTCTGTCCTAAATAGTTGGAGTGGAATCCACACCTTAGTGTGCCAGAGCTGAACTTCATATGCAGAGAAAATTTCAAGCTGAATTGAGGGCACTTGCAGCTGTTCCTGCAGCTATTCCCAGCACTCCCTGGTACTTCTGAGAGCACATTTTTCAGCAGGGAATGTCTCCTGTTGCTATGCAGATGAGCACTGACACAGAAAACATGGGAAGCAGCCGTTCTCCCAGTGCTATCCGTGACAAAGCAGGCAGAGACTTTTCCCTAACTTTCCTGGCAAAGTATTTTAACTAAAAATGCAACTTTCAAGTGCTTTTTAAAGCCATAACAGGAGCATGTGATATCACAGAGCTATTCCTTGCTCTGTGCTTCAATCCTAATTTTTTGGGTCTGCAGAAAAAAAAACCATTTCACTTGGATGGATCTCCCTGAGCCAAGTCAGTGGCTTCACCCCACCACCGACCTCGAAGGCTGTGAATTGGAGGAAGGAACTGAAATTCCTTGCTAAAAATAGCAGGACTCCAACCCCAACGAGCTCATACCTTGAGGAATTCTGTTATACAGTCTGTCAACTGCTTGTGTCCTTGGATGTTTAACTCCAGCTCGTAAAATTTAGACACCAGTTTAGATTCTCTGCCACACTGGTTGCAGCTGGGATGGGAAAGAAGACAAAAATATATCTGAGGATAGGTCAGGGCTCACACATTGGGGCTCCCAAGTCTTTAGTAAAGTATTCTTTGTATAAAACCAGGAGAAAAACTGAAGTCAGGACTAAGGAGATTCACACCTCCACACCATAAAAACTCCAGGAGAAGGTTTAAACAGCTTAACAGCACCTGTCACAACTTGCATGTACAATTTTATATTATTTTTAAGGTGAAATTCCCACCTCTGAGAACACAGGAATGAAAATACAACACCCAGAATGTTGTTTTCTGGCTGCAGGACCTGCCAGTCCATTAATTCACTTGCAGGTTTAGGTGGTAAATTCTCATTAAAGGAGTAAAAGCAGCTGGAGAACTGTCACAGCGACACCACACACACAGGAACAGGAACAGAAAAGGTAAATATTTCCCAGAAAGTGTTTCTGCTGCAGCTTAACTGCCTGCTCTGGTTGCTAGGAGAGATCTTCCTCTCCTAAATCCTTCTAAAAATTTAAATATTTACAGAAAGGGTTTTCCCAAAATTATTACTTACACTGTGACATAGGCATACTCTCCACAGAACTGCTTTTGCACAATGTTCCGGACATCTGGGTTTTTCTGTTTGGACAAAGTATCTTCCAGCAGGGACATGAACAGCTTGGAAAACTCCTGGGCATCCTGAAAGAGCAAACCAAGTTCATTAACAATCCACCACAGCACAATCCCAACCCTGTCACTAATTCACTGCTAATTACCCCGAGCCCTCCACACAGGCTGAGCCGAGGCTCCGTGCACGGCATGGAAAATAAAGACCAGGCAGGAGAACTGAGGAAAACAGAGGAATTTGGCTAAAAGGAGCGTGAGGCCCTCGGTGTGGGAGCACAGCAGGAGCTGCCCTGGCTCCCTGCCAGCCCTGCTGGGGGCTTTGACTTCTGGCCCTGCTCCTCCCAGGATTCTGGAAGGGATAAAAACCCTCCTGTGGAGCTTTGGAGCCCCTTGATCCTTCTTTTTGCAGCTGTCCCTGCTCAGATCAGAGGTGAGAAGAGAAATGAAAACACCCCAAAAATGAGAAGCTGCCCTATGGGTGATCCCAGCAACGCTCCAGAGCTTCTCCACACCCATCTCAGGGCCCTTCTCTCCTGCTCTGGTTCTTCTCTTCCACAAATAAACAGGTTTTGGCTTCTCTCAGCTGCCCTTTGGTGTCCCTGGTCAGCTTCCTTCCTCTCCTGATCCTCCCAAGGAAACATTTGCCAGTGCTCTGCCCTTGCTCCAAAACCTGCCATTACCCCTCTAAGTGGATTTCCAAGCCCTGCCCCTCTCCCAGGCTCTGCAGCTGCAGCCCCACAGGGCCCTGCAGCACTCAGCCCCCACGTGCTGCCCTGGGATCCTGGCTGGCTCCTGCAGATCCACCTCCCCCTGAGGATCTCCTCACCCTTGGGAGGGCCCCCTCACCACCCAACCCCCGAGCAGCACCTGCAGGACCCTCACTGCAGCTCTGGCTGCCACCTGGCCCCATCCCATTGCTCCTGGGTTCATCCCACCACTCACCTGGCTCCTCCTGATCTGCACTTATCACTCCCCAGCCTCATTCCATTGCTCCATGGGCTCCTCCTTATATCCCTGTATTCATCCCATTGTTTCATGTTGTGTTCCTATCACTCCCTGGGCTCCTCCTGATCTCCCCATCTCCATCCCACTGCCCCTGGGCTCCTCTTTATCTCTGCACCATCATCCCATTGTTCCATGTCCTGATCCCAGCACTCCCAGGGCTCCTCCTTGTCCCCCTGGCCCCATCCCATCACTCCCCATTCTCACTCCCTGGACTCCTCCTGATCTCCTTGGCCTCATTCCATTGCTTCCTGGGATCCTTCTGATCTCCCTCTCTCCATCCCATTGCTCCCTGTCCCCATCACATCCCTCCTTGGACTCCTCATCTCCCTGGCCCCATCCCATCACTCCCCATTCTCACTCCCTCACTCCCTGGGCTCCTCCTGATCTCCTTGGCCTCATTCCATTGCTCCTTAGCCCCATCCTATGATTCCCTGGGGTCCTCCCATCTCCCTGTCCTCATCCCTCCTTGGGATCTTCCTAATCTCCATCTTTCCATCCCATTGCTCCCTGTTCTCCTCCTGATCTTCCTGTCCCCATCATTTCACTCCTTGGACTCCTCATCTCCCTGGCCTCATCCCACTCCTCTTTGGGACTCTCCTGATCTCCCTCTCTCCATCCCACTGCTCCCTGCTCTCCTCCTCATCTCCCTGGCCTCATCCCATCACTCCCTGGGTACTTCCCTGGGCATTCCTGATATCCTGGTCCCCTCCTGTTTCCTCCCTGCACTTTGCCAGGGGCCCACAGCCTCACCTCCCCCTTCATGTTTGCAGCCAGACCCAGCTGGGAGCTGCCCAGTGAGCACCCTGGGGTGATTCCCAGCTTCTGGAAGTGCCAGGAATCCCCTCCCACACACACCTGCTGCTGCCCAGTGTCCAGCCCCAGTGCCTTGACAAAGGCCGAGGGGTCGATGTAGCGCCGCTTGCTGTTCTGCAGCAGAGCAAACAGGTACTGCAGGTGCTCACAGATGGTCTGGGGCTCATAGTCTGGGAAAAACACAAGGCACAGCAGGAATTCAGGGTGAGAAAGGATCACTCCAAGCATTTCACAACCATTAAAAGTGATGGGCTTACAAGGAAAAGTAGTTTGAGTTGTCAGAAAAATTGAAGTGGATCACGTGGGTGATGATAGCACATCCCAACAGAAGCTAAATAGAGAATAATTTAGGTTGGAAAAACCCTTAGGATCATCAAGTTCAACTGTAAATATTTACATTCTGCAACTTTCAGATAGGAGGGTGGAGCCAGGCTCTGTTCCCAGGGAACAAGGGACAGGATGAGAGGAAATGACCTTGAGTTGCTCCAGGAGAGGTCCAGGTAGGATATTAAGGAAAATTCCTCCATGGAAAGGGTGGTCAGGCACTGGAACAGGCTGCTCAGGGCAGTGGTGGAGTTCCCATCCCTGGAAGTGCTCAAGAGCTGTCTGGATGTGGCATGTGGGTAGGTGGGCTAATGCTGGGCTTGGCAGTGCTAAGGGAATGGTTGGACTGATAATCTTGGAGTTTTCCAACCTTAGGGATTCCATGATTCCATCCTACAGTGCCCAACACGAGCTGTGAGTGAAGAGTTCACACAGTATGCACCAACTACCCTAAAACCAGCTTCTTATTTACCACAGAAGCTGAAACATCATTTACACCCACCATGAAACAGCAGCAGAGCTGAGGTGGCTGTGCTGACCCAGAGCCTCCCCAAAAGCAGAAAAAACTGGGAACCTTAATCCTGTGTGGGGCCCAAATTTCAGCCCTGCCACAGCACAGATCAGCCCCAGCACCACCACCAGCCTTGGTAAACAAGACCAAACCAAACCATCATTTCCAACCAGCTCAGATCACTCTGATCTAGGACATCACCTGGATTAAGGTTGGTTCATTCCCAAAATTGAGATGATGGCTCTGACCCAACAATCCAGCACGGCACAAACTTCCTGGAGCTTCCATTCATGGGAATGGAAATTCCCATGAATTCTCTTGACCAGCCTAATGCCAAGGTGGGGTTTTAGGGAGGGAACAAAGCCCTCTGTGCCTCTCACCTGTGTCCTTGGGCACGCCGTCCCCGCAGGCGCTGGGGCACAGGTAGAGCGCCTGCCGCAGCTCCAGGTTCAGGAACCACATCTGCAGGAAGGTGTTGACGTAGCACGTGGCACCCAGGTTGGTCAGGCCCACAAAGGCGTTCTGGGGAGCAGAAAAAGGGCCAGCTCAGGTCACCTGTCCTGTCCCCAGCGTGGCCCTGGCCCCCTGGGGGTAGTTGGGTACCTTCTTGCGGCGCTCGCAGTTGGGGTCGTCGATGTTGTGGAAGCTGTTCTCATCAATCTCACCCAGCCACGCGTGCTCCCCGATGCCCACCAGGCAGTTGGGGTTCCCCCGGCAGTTCCTCCTGGGGAGCCAGACCCCAGCTGTCACCCCCATGTCCCCAGGGGGCTGGCAGGGTGACAGTTGGGGGGGATAGGGGGAAGCACGTAATGTTGAATGGGATGAGATATGGAAAATGCCCCCACAAACAGCGGTCATGGGTGAGGAAGGAGGTGGAGAACCAGAGGAGTTTTTAGGTAAGAAAAAAAAAGGGGATTCCAGGACCAAGAGGATCTGTTGTATCTGAGAAGCCAGGCAGGGATAGGGCTTGCCCCAGCTCCAGGGTGAGTGCTGTGCATCCAGGCAAGGAGTTTGATTCCCTTTAGCCCACTGGGATCCACCATAAATGGGGAGTTGGCACAGAGGGGTCCCTACAACCCTGGGGTGGGAAAATTTCCTTACATCTGGGAAGCCAGGTAAGAAGAGAGGTTCCCTACAACCCCAAGGTTATCCTAAAAATGGGGAGGGACAAACAAGGACAGGGGCTCCCCACCAGGCCATGGGGGCTCCCCTAAATCTGAAGAGGTTAGCAACAACAGGTCCCCACAACACCAGGGTGGTGCCCTGTATCTGCTCGGGAGCCAGGTTGGGAGGAGGGTCTTCCACCACCGCAGGGCAGTTACACCAGAGGAGCCAGAGAAGGAGAGGGGTTCCCCACAGCCCGGGGAGGGTCGGTCCCCTGTGTCTGAGCAGAAGGACAGAGGTTCTCCTCAGCCAAGGGAGTCCCCTATCCCTGGGGAGCCCCACAAGGACACACAGGCCGCAGAGGGCCCAGCCCCGGGGAATGGGGTCCCCCAGAAGGGAACACGGGGGAGCCTCCACCGACCCCGCGGTAGCTCGGCAGGGTTGGGGACCGCCCCGTGCCTCATGGCGGCAGAGAGCAGGGGCTCGGAGGGTTGTGTGCCCGGCCCGGCCCCGCGGTACCGGCAGGCGCCGCGCTGGCAGGGCTCCAGCCGGACGCGATAGGCCGCCTCGATGTGCTCCTGCGCCACCGCCTCGGGCGGCACCGTCTCGGTCCAGCGCCACGCCGCCTTCTCCAGCTGCAGCCGCGGCGCCATCGCTCCCGCCGGCGCCCCGGGGCTGCCCCGGCCCGGCGCGCTCCTTATCCCGCTCCTTGTCCTGCTCCTTGTCCCGCTCCTCGCCCCGGTCCCGGCCCGGTCCCGATCCCGCCCGGCCCCTCCCGCCGCCGTCAGGGCCGCTGACGCCACGAGCGCGACGCGGTGACGGCGCGAGGCGCTGACGCTATCGGGCCGCGACGCGCGGGGGCTGGAGGCGGGGCTTCGCCATAGGGGCGTGGCTTGGGCGCCCCAGGTACGGGCTCCTGTGTGTCAGAGGCGGGGCTTGAGCCGTAGGGGGCGGGGCCTGTATGAGCAGCCGGAGAGGGTGTGGCCTGTGCGCGAAGGGGGCGGGGCTCGCTTGATATGGGGCGAAACTGAGGCGGTGTGGGCGGTGCCTATGATCGGGTGGGCGGGGTCTGTGGCCCTGTAGGCGGGGCCTGTGGCGCAGACCGCGCTGGGTCCCACCGCCCCCCCGCCATCGACACCGCTCCCCCGGAGCCCCCCAGCCCTGTACCCCCGCCAGGCCCCCCAGAGCCTCCCAGCCCTGTACCCCCGCCAGGCCCCTCTGAGCCCCCCCAGCCCCGCACCCCCGCCAGGCCCCTCTGAGCCCCCTAGCCCCGCCAGGCCCCTCTGAGCCCCCAGCCCTGCACCCCCGCCCAGCCCCCTCTGCACCCCTGTGTCATCCCCCGCAGCCCGGTACTACAGTCCCCTACGCCATAGAAGCCCCTGACCCCCTGAGCTCCCACACCCACAAACCATATCCCGTACCCCATACCGCACCCCCACACCCCAATACCAAAATCCTCCCTGTACCAGAACCTCCTGGACCCGCACACCCCTGCACCCCCTAAATCCTCCCACTGCATCCCCTCTCCTGTACCTCCACAGCCTCCCCAAACCATCTTGTTCACACCATGCCCCTGCAGCCCCCCTATATCGCCCACCCCCTCACGCTCCCCATCCCATCTGTCCCCATCCCATCACTCCCCGAACCCCCATATCGGCACAGCTCCCCCCAAACACGGCAGCCGCACTGGTTGTCTCTCCTTTAATAGCTGTCCCCGCGGGGGGGTCCCCGCAGCGCCCCGATTGTCCCTCGCGCCCCCACCCCGCCGCTACCCCGGGGGCCACTCAGGCGGCCCGGCCGCCCCGGCACAGTTTCGGGGGGCCGGTGGAAGGGGGGTGTAAACATTTTGGGGGTCCCGGCCCCCCCCCAGAGTCACCCCGGGGCAGCGAAGCACCGTTTCCTCCTGGTGTTTTTTTTTTTGGAAAAGAATAAACTTGGCCAAATTCCCCCAAACTCTGTTCGGGGGGGTTAGGAGGGGCAGGGGGGCACGGGGGAGCCCCCCAGGGCGCCGTGCCGGAGGTCGATGGGGTGTCGGGGGATGCCGGCGGACTCCAGCGCCAGTCCCCGCACGCAGCCCGAGATGCCGGAGCTGAACTTGCCGCCGGTCAGGGCGCGGGGGTCGGGGGCGCCGCCTGCGGGAGCACGGGAGGCGCTGGGCGGGGGCTCCGCTGGGCCCGCCCCCGTCTAGGCCAGGACACCTGGCCACGTCTGTCTTGTGTCCCGCCAGGTGTCCCCACCCCATGTGCCATCACCCAGGTGCCCCATCCTGTGTCCATCCCACACCTCTCCCTGCCTCTCATCCTCTGTTCCACCCCATGTCCATCCCACGTCCATCTCATGTTCCACTGGGGTCTTATCCCAAGTGTCATCGCATGTCCATCCTGTGTCCCACCCATGTCTGTCCTGCATCCAACCCCATGTCCAGCCCCTGTCCCATTCTGTGTCCATCCCGTGTCCCACCCCATATCTGTGTCCCACCCCATGTCCTTCCCGTGTCCCGTTCTATGTCCATGCCATATCCCACCCCATATCTATGTCCCACCCCATGTCCAGCCTCTGTCCCATTCCATGTCCCATATCCCACCCCGTATCTGTGTCCCACCCCATGTCCATCCTGTGTCACATCCCATGTCCTTCCCGTGTCCCATTCTGTAGCAATGCCATATCCCACCCCATATCTGTGTCCCACCTCATGTCCTTCCTGTGTCCCGTTCTGTGTCCATGCCATATCCCACTTCATGTCCATCCCATGTCCCACCCCATGTCCAGCCCCTGTCACATTCTGTGTCCCATATCCCACCCCGTATCTGTGTCCCACCCCATGTCCATCCCCTGTCCCACCCCATGCCTCACCCTGTCTATCCCATATCCACCCCACGTCCACCCTGTGTCCACCCGTGTCCCGCCCCGTGTCCCCCCCGTGTTCCCAGCCCCACATACCCACGTAGATGCTGCCCTCGGTGTTGGCCATGATGTTGGATCCGGGTGATTCCCCGCTCACCGCTTCCTCTCCGTCCACCTGGAGCTGCCCACGTCCGGCCCTCCCTGCGGGGCACCGTCAGCACCTGCAACCCCCTGCCCCCCGCCCCTGCCACGCCCAGACCCCTGCCACCGTGTCACGTCAGCACCTGCACCCCCTTGCCCCGCCCCTGCCACGCCCAGACCCCTGCCCACCTTGTCACCATCAGCACCTGCATCCCTCCTGCCCCACCCCGTGCCACGCCCAGACCCCTGCCCACCTTGTCACCGTCACCCGGTGCCACTCGCCGTCATTGACGGGGTCTTCAGAGGTGATGGTGGCCTCGCCGCTGCCCAGCTGGTAGCTGTGGGGGGCACAGTGTCTGTCAGTGTGCAGGGCACCTCGGGGGGCACCCCGTGGGCTCAGGTGCCACATGTCACCCCACAGTCCCCCCTCACCTGAACACCAGGTGCCCATCCTTCAGCCCGAGGCCAAGGAAATCTTTGGCTTTGCCACCCTCGGTGGGCTCCTGTGGGCACAGAGCAGGGGGTGAGCAAGGGGCACCCGGACCCCCAGCCCGAGGGGTCGCACAGGCGGTGCCCCTGTCCCCTGTCCCTGCCCCCTGTCTCACCGTGCCGTGCCACAGCAGCAGCCCCTGGGCGCTGCGCGTCCGCAGCTCCAGCTCGATGGTCTCAGGAGCCTCGGGGGGGCTGCCAGGGGAAGGAGGTGATGGGGGGCAGCACCCAAAAAGGGGGTGGTGCCGTCTGGGGGGAGCACAGCACCCCAAAAACGGGGGGTGCAGCACCCACTTGGGGTGTCCCTGTGTCACTCACCCACGGGGGAAAGAGGTGCCCGGGAAGGGCCAGGTAGGAGCCGTCCTGGAATGCGGCGCTGAACTGCCCGGGGGCGTCTGGGGGGAGATGGGGGGTCAGGGGGGATGGGAGGAGGGGCCCCCGCCCGTATTTTGGGGGGAAAAAGGGGAAATGGGGGCAGGGACCCACCGCCACCCCCGCTGCCCTCCTGCCAGTCCTGCTCCAGCTCTGCCAGCGCCGAGCCTGCGGGAGAAAAAGGGGTAAACGAGGGACATGAATCCCTTGGTGTCCCCAGGTGTCCCCCCCCTCCCCACCACTGTGTGTCTCCAGTGGCTCCAGGCATCCCCAAGTATCCCCCAAGTGTATATCCTCAACAGTGTCCCCAGGTGTCCCCCGTGTCCCCAGGTGATTTCACTTATCCCCAGGTATTCCCAAGTATTCCCCAAGCACGTGTCCCAGTCAATCCCCAAGGGTCTCCAGGTATCCCCAGGTGCCCCCGTCACATCCCCAGCTGTCTCCAAATGTTGTCACGTGTCCCCATGTGTGTCCCTAAGTGACCTCCTCCATGTCCCCAAGTGTCTCCCCACGTTCCCAAGTTTCCCCATATGTCCCAAAACATCTCCAAGTGTCCCCAGGTATTTCCAATTATCCCCAAGTGTGCGTGTCCCTTGTGTCCCTGGGTGTCCCCGTGTCTTTCCTTTGTCCCCCCAATGTCCTCCAGTGACCTGAGATGTCCCTCTGTGTCTTCAAGAGTCCCCAGGTGTCCCCCCATGCCCCTCCATGTGTTCCCCCTCGCTGTGCTGGCAGTGTCCCTGCATGCTCCTCCCTGTGTCCCCAGGTGTCCCCAAGGTGTCTCCCCATGTCCCTGTGCTGTCCCCTCACGGTGCTGGCAGTGGGCCCCGCTGTGTCCCGGGAGGCAGTGGCAGGAGCCATGGACACAGGAGCCACCGTGCAGGCAGGGCCGGGAGGGGTGACAGCCTTCAGCCTCTTCCTCCTCCTCATCCTCGCAGCGCGGGCCTGGGGACAGCGGGGACACAGTCACTGCAGGTGACAGGTCAGTGTGCACGCACGGGCACAGCCCGCGGGGCACGCCGGGCACAGTGTGTGCAGTGAGCATGTGTGATCTGTGTGTGTGCACAGGTGTGTGCAGTGAACAGCTGTGAACTGAGTGTGTGCAAATGCACAGGTGTGTGCAGTGAGCAGGTGTGAACTGCGTGTGTGCAAATGCACAGGTGTGTGCAGTGAACAGCTGTGAACTGCGTGTGCACACACACACACAAAATGCACACACTGTGCACACACACATAGTGCGCACATACAAATGCACACACAGCACACACGCACTGCACACACGTATACACACACACAGTAATGCACACGCACATACACACACCTGCAGCACACACACCGTAATGCACACGCAGCACATACACGCATACACACACGCAGTAATGCACACACACTGTACACACACACTGCACACATACATACACACGTGCAGCACACACATGCAGTAATGCACACACACTACACACACACACACAAGCACGCGCAGTAAGGCACATGCACATACACACGTGCAGCACACACATGCAGTAAGGCACACACACTGCACACACACACATGCACATACATGCAGTAATGCACACACAGCACACACATGGAGTAATGCACATGCAGTAATGCCACAGCCCCTGCACACCCTCGCGCAAGCGCCCCCAGACCCCAGCCCGTCCCCGCCCCTCTCACCGCGGCTCCCCGGCCGGCACGGGGCGCGGAGGCCGCAGGGCCGCACCCCCCCGGCTGCGCAGGAACCGCTCCCGCAGCTCCAGCGCTTCCCGCTGACCGACACCTGCGGAGACCACCGCGGGGACACCGCCACTGTCACCGCCACCGCCCTGCCGCCGGGGGCACCGCCCGACCGGGACAACAACGGGCCGGGGGGCACGCCAGTGAGGGGCACCTCTCCAATGAGGGGACATCAACAAGGGGACACCAATGGCACTGTCACTCAGGCCTTCCAGCCAAGGGGACACCATGGAGAGGCGTCACCAACCCGGTGAGGGAACTCCAACAAGGGGATGTGAGGAGAAATCACCTCCCCAACCACGGGGTCACCTCCTGACAATGGGACACTGCCAACCGGGTCATCTTCCCCATGGGACACCAAGAGGGGTCATCCCCCCAACAAGGGGACATCAGCGGGGGTCCCCAGTATGGGGGAAACCCCTCCCCACCTAGGGGGTCACCATGCCCTTGAGAGGGGACACAAGGGGGGTCTCACCTCTCCGATGCAGCCGCAGAAGGAGGCGTTGGTGGGGGGCCGCAGGGGGGGCTCGGTGCCCCCCAGGTACAGGGGGCTGCGCAGGTTGAGCCCCTGGCTCTTGCCGGGCGAGGAGCGTTTCACTGGGGCGGCATCGTCCACCACCAGTGTCCCGTCCTTGTTAACCCGTTCAGCTGTCACCCAGTGCCACTGGCCCAGGGCCACTGGCTCTGCGCTCCTCAGCACCGCCGGGCCTGTGGGGACAGGAGCTGGTGTTATGGGGGGTGACCAGGGATGCTCACAGCACCTGAGATGTGCCCTGGGTGATGCTTGGGGACCAGAATGACTCCCAAGGGCCCCAGCGACATTTGGGGACCCCAACGGTCCCAGGGGACCCCACTGTGGCTCAGGGACCTCTTTCATACCAGTGAACCCTGGTAATGCTGTGTCACCCTGCCACAGACACATTTTATGAAAAATCCTTTCCTTAGGATTTTTTTCTCCTGAGAAGCCGAGAGGCCTCAGGAACAAAATGTAAACATTGATTATCTGCTGTTGTGGAATGCAACAGGTGCATCTGTGATTGGTCTCATGTAGTTGTTTCTAATTAATAACCAATCACAGTCAGTCTAAGACTCTCTGTCCAAGCCACAGGCCTTTGTTATCATTCATTCTTTTTCTATTCTTAGCCAGCCTTCTGATGAAATCCTTTCTTCTATTCCTTTAGTATAGTTTTAATGTAATATATATCATAAAATAATAAATCAAGCCTTCCGAAACATATAGTCAGATCCTCATCTCTTCCCTCACCCTAAGACCCCTGTGAACACTATCACATCACCCCTCACTCCCACAGTCCCCAGTGCCACCTGTCCCCAGTGTCCCCTGCCCAGTGCCACCCACCTGAGCCCAGCTCGTAGCGGAACTCGAGGTGGCCACCGATCATGGCCAAGGCCACGTAGTCCTCGACAGGGGCAGCTTTGCCAGCACTGAAGAGCAGGAGCCCGTCAGGCGCCAGGGGCAGGAACTCAACCTCCAGCCGCAGCTCATGGTGCACGTTGGTGAGGGGTGGGTACGAGACGAAGGCTCCCTCCTCATCGAACGACGGCACGTTCACCACCTCACCTGCACATCCCAGTCAGTGCCCAGCACGGGACATCACCATCCTCAGGGTGGGACCTCCAGCCCCATCTTCAGAGCAATGCCCATCCCCAGCCTTCATCCCCAGGATGAGACAACACCCATCCATTCATCATCCATCCATCCATCCATCCATCCATCCATCCATCCATCCATCCATCCATCCATCCATCCATCCATCCATCCATCATCCATCCATCCATCCATCCATCCATCCATCCATCCATCCATCCATCCATCCATCCATCCATCCATCCACCCATCCCTCTCCCCTCCATCCCCAGCCTCTATCCCCAACCTCCAACCTCACAGTGGGGCCCAATGTCCAACCCCATGGTGAGACCCAACCTACATCCCCAGGATGGGACCCCAGCCTCCATCCTCATGGTGCCCCTTTTCCTGGCTGATCCTTACCTCTTGCCAGTGTTCCCAACGTGGTACCCAGCCCCACCTCATCCCCATGTCACCAGGGTGGTCCCAGCCATGTCCCCTTCTCCCTGGAGTGGTCCCCAGTCCCACATCCACTTCACCAGGGTGGTCCCAGCCATGTCCCCATTTCCCTGGGTGGTCCTCACCCCATCCCCATGTCCCAGGTGTGTCCCTGTGTCGCTCACCCTCTGTGCACCTCTCCCCAGTCTTGCCCAGGTGGCACCGGCAGGTGTAGCCCTGCCCGTCCGGCCTGTTGACGCAGGTGGCATCAGGCCCACATGCCTCTGTGGGGTAAGAAGCCATGAGCACCCATCCTGAAGGGACCCTGGGATGATGTCCCCATGGAGGGAGTGGTGTCACCTACCCGGGTGACAGTGCAGAGCCTGTGAGTACTCGCAGTTGCTGCCAGTGAAGCCGTGGGGACATCGGCAGACATAGGTGCCACTCTCGTCGTCCTGGCACACGCCGCCATTCTGGTTGAGGGGTGACATGGGTGTCAGCATAGGCAAGGATTGGTGGGCATCACCTCCTCCCCTCCAAACTCACCTGGCACGGCCGGTCCTGGCAGGTGGGACAATTGGTGACACCGTGTGCCTGCAGGTCCATGTCTCCAAAAGCCACCTCTTCCCCTTGGATGCGGAGCTGGCGCACGCAGCCTGTGGGGTGGTGGAGATGGGCAGAACTGTCACACGATGCCCAGCACCCCCTCACCCTGGTGCCCCCCAAAGCCCTTCACTCACCCATGAAACCCCGGCTGAGCCCTGTCTTTGCCACAGCGCCGATGTCGGGGTACCCGCCCAGGTACAGCTCCTCATTCAGATCCAGCCCTTGGAACTTCCCCTGCAGGCACACGAGGGTGGGCACCAGCTCCAGCCCCCTGACCCCCACCCCACAGCCCAAAGTGGTACCTGGGAGGTGCCATTGACGGCGGGGTGCCCTTCCAGGCCCAGTGAGCCCCAGGTGAGGTTGCGGAGCAGCCGCACCGTGTGGTACTCGCCCAGCCGCAGCGCCGTGGGGTGGCGGATGGTGGCCATGCCCGAACCAGCATCAAACCTGTTTTTTTGGAGGTACAAGGGGTGTGGGTGCGTGCTGGCACCCATCTCCCACCTCTCCCCTACACCTGCTCATAGGTCTCACCTGAATTCGGGGCGTCCACCCACCAACCCGAAGGAGATGAAGTCGGCACCGCTGTTCTTCCGCTGCCCATTGTACAGGAGAAGCCCTGAGGGGTGGCAGGGGATCAGATGGGACAGTCCCCATCCTGAGATGGGGAACACATCCTAGGGGACCCCGAAATCCTCCCAGAATGCAGGAGAAATCCCCCATAAACTGGAGGCTCTCAGATGAATGGAGAATGGGAGATAAAGGAGGGCAAGTGGAGCATGAGAGGAGAGGAGGATGAAGGCAGGGAAGGGAGGGGGAAATGATGGAGAGGACATGAAGGAGGACACAGGGGACACTTGGGGCACACAGGCTCACCATCGGCAGCATCAGGTCGGAAGGTGATGAGTATCTCAAACCTCTTGTAGGCATCCTTGATGGTGGGCAGGGGGAGGAAGGAGCGGGGCGACTGCCCGAAATAGGGGACCACGTGCTCTGCAGGGATGGGAGGGTAAGGAGGGGCGGGGCACATCATCCCTGCCTCCATCCATCCATCCATCTATCCATCCATCCATCCATCCGTCCGTCCGTCCATCCATCCATCCAACTGTCCATCCATCATCCATCCATCCATCCATCCATCCATCCATCCATCCATCCATCCATCCATCCATCCAACCATTCAACCATCCAACATCTATCCATCCATCCAACATCCATCCATCCAACCAACCACCCAACTACCCAACATCCGTCCGTCCGTCCCTCTGTCTGTCCTCACCTTGGACCTTCAGCACGTAGTAGGCTGTGTGCTGGCCGCGGTGGTTGGCAGCCACGCAGGTGTAGACACCGGCGTCCTCAGGGCGCACGGCCGGCAGCATCAGCACATTCCCCTGCACCCTGGCACCCGCTGGCAGCTCCCCATCCAGCTGTGGCACAGCAGAGGGGGTCAGCCCCCACAAACAGCCCCCACAACCCCTTCCACACCCACCCTCCACCCCTCCATCCTACCTTGCTCCAGGTGATCTCCGGCACTGGGAAGCCAGATGCCAAGCACGGCAAAACAGCCGCTGATCCCAGGGACACCTCCTTCACCTCTGGCTGCCCGGCGATTTGAGGAGCGGCTGGGGACGCACAGAGGTGTCACCAACCTGCAGGGACACGCTGTGTGTCCCCACCTCTGCGTCCCCACGCTCACCTTGCACGTGGAGGATGACGTGGGACTGGACGGTGCCCACGGCGTTGGTGGCAGTGCAGCGGTACTGCCCCGCGTCCGCCCGCTCCACCTGCTCGATGGTGAGGGTGCCGGCGCGGACCAGCACCCCGGGGCGGATGCGGCCCCCCACCTTGCTCCATGTGACGTGGGGACGGGGCTCCCCCAAGCCCAGGCACTCCAGCTCCACTGTTGTCCCTGCCAGCACTGTCTGCACCGCGGTCCGGATGTTGATCAGGGCCCTGGGGAGAGCTTGGGGGACAGTGGGGATTTGGGGTGAACCCCTGGCACAGGGAGGCAGCAGAGTGGGAGAGAGGGAGAAATGGAGTTCCTGAGGGATGTGGGACAATTGGGGTGACTGTGGGAATGGGGAGAGGTCAGAGGTGTTGAGAATCCTCGTGAGCATGTGAGACATAGGGAATACCAGGGTGGTCATGGCTGTGGGAAGATTTAGGGGGCACTGGGGTGTCCATGGGTGTGGAGAGAGACTGATTGTGTTTGGATGTCCACAGGCAAGGGGAAGGGTGGGGAGTATTGGGGTACCTGTAGGCTTGAGGAGAGATTTCAGGTCACTCTGGGCATTGGGGGCTATCAGGGTGCCTGTGTGTGTAGGGAAATGGAAGGTGCTGGGGTGTCCCTTGGTGGGGGGGGCATGGGGATCCTGGGGTGCTCTTGGTGGTGGGGGGCAGGTCAGGGGGTGGACATGTCCCCTGGTGCTGGGGTGATGCTCCTACCCTGGACAGTGAGGGTGGCCCTGTCCTCTGCCTGCCCTCCTGGGCCACTGGCCCGGCACACGTACACGCCCTGAGCCCCCGGCCCCAGCTCCGGCATCCTGCAGGGACACAACCAGGGTGAGGGACCCCCCGAGGGACCAGCGAGGGGGTCCCACCTCCCCATCCCCTGTTCCTTACCTCAGCACTCCATCCCGCACGCTGTGGGTGGGGGGCAGCTCCCCACCTTCCTTCAGCCACTCCACATGGGCACGGGAGTCCCCGGAGACAGAGCAGGAGAATTCGGCAGTGCCACCCACCCCCTTGACGAGGCTCCCTGGTGTCACTCGCACCACCAAAGGACCACCAGCGATGCCGCCACCTTCACCAGCATCACCTGAAAGGGATGCAGAGCTCCAGTGGTACCCAGCAGAACTTACATCATCCCTGTGGGGTGCAGAGCCCCAGTGGTACCCAGCAACACTGGGATAACCGGGGTGGGATGCAGCAGGGATGCAGACCCCCAGTGGTACCCAACGGCAGCACCCAGGGGGATGTGAAGCCCCGGTGGTACCGGAGAGCACCAGGATCTCCTGGGCAGGATGCAGAGCTCCGAGGGCACCTAGGCAGCACTGCCAGCACCCAGCATGGAGCACCAAATGGTGCGGGGATAGGCTCACCATGAACAGCCAGGCGGGCGAAGGCCTCGGCGGTGCCGACGCGGTTGGTGACGAGGCAGCGGTAGGTGCCGGCGTCGGCGGGGCAGCGGGGCTCAGGCGGAGGAGGCCGGCGCGGTGGGCCACGCGTGCAGAGAGGCTGCCGTTCACCTTGTCCCAGGTGTAGTGCAGTGGGGGTGTGCCGTGGGCCAGGCACTGCACCTGCACCGCGTCACCGGCCCGCACCGCCGCGTCCTCCGGGAGGATGGTGGCGTACGGAGGTGCTGTGGGATGGGGGAGCTGTCAGCCGTGGTGGGGGCAGGAATGGGTCAGCAGAGAAGGAGGGTGGTGGTGAGGGGTGTAGGGGGTGATGGAGATGGGCATGTGGTGGGGTGGAGGAGAGTTGGATGGATCCATGAGGAACGGGTGGATAGAGGAGTGAGAGGAGATGGAGACATGGATGGGTGGGATGGGAAGGAGTGATGGATGAATCCACCAGGAAGGAAGGGATGGATGAATGGATGGATGGATGGATGGATGGATGGATGGATGGATGGATGGATGGATGGATCCATGAATGGATTGATGGATGATGGATGGATGGATGATGGATGGACAGATGGATGGATGATGGATGGATGGATGGATGGATGGATGGTTGGATGGATGGATGGATGGATGGATGGATGGAATCCATGGATGGATGGATGGATGGAGAGTTTGAGAGGAGATGGCAAGTTGGGCCTGTGCTGGGATGGATGAGATGGATGATGCACAAAGAAAAGATGGATGCAGAAGTCAGGAAGTGTAGAGCTGGATGTGAGCTGGAAGGATTGAATGATGGATGAATGTACCAGGAAGCTGTGGATGAAGAAATTTGAGGGGAGATTGAGAAACGAGTGTATGCTGGGATGGATCACATGGATGGATGCACAAAGAAGAGATGGATAGAAAAATCAGGAGATGGATGTGAGCTGAGATGGTTGAGTGATGGATGAATCTACAAGGAAGAGGTAGGTAAGTGGGTGGATGGATCAGTCACTGGCAGAGTTTGAGAGCAGATGGTGAGTTGGGCATGTGCTGGGATGGATGAGATGGATGATGCACTAGGAAGGGATGGATGGAAGGGTGTGAGATGAGATGGAGAGGTGGCATGTGCTAAGATGAACAAAAGATGGGTGGGTGCACAAGGATGAGATGCATGGAGGGGTGTGAGAGGAAACAGAGAGGGGAATGTCAGCTGGAGGGGGTGAGCAACAGATGAGTCCACAGGAAGGGATGGATGGAGGGTGTGAGAGGAGATGGAGAGATGGACATGAGCTATGACAGATGAGAGATGGGCGAATCCACAAGGACAAAATGGATGGAAGAGTAAGGAGATAGAGAGATGGGTGTGTGCTGGGATCAATGAATCCACAAGAAAAAGAGAGACGGAAAGGTATCAGCAGAGATGGAGAGATGGACATGAGCTGTGATAGATGAGGGATGGGTGAATCCACAAGGAAGTAAAGGATGTTAGAGTAAGGAGATAGAGAGATGGGTGTTTGCTGGGATGAATGAGATGGATGGATCCATGAGGAAAAGATGGAAGGAAAGATATGAACAGAGATAGAGAAATGGGCTTGAGCTGGGAATGAGCCATGGATGGATCCATGATGAAGGGATAGATAGATGGATAAGAGAGCAGAAGTGGAGAGTCCTATCCCCTATGCACAGGGATAGGACAAGCAGGTGGACACACCCATACGAAGGGTTGGTGATGGAGCTTGAGAAGAGCTTGAGAGGAGAAGGATGGGTACTGCAATGGAGCAGGATGGGCCCACGAGGAAGGGCTGGGTGTAAGGGTGGAGGTGGTGATGGAGGTGGCCACAAGCAGGGGAAGGACGGGTGCTGGCCACAGCAGAGGTGGCAGCAGGAGCCCAGGAGCACCCCAACCCCCGGCTGTCCCCTTCTTACTCTCTACATCGAGGGTGACGAAGGCCTCGGTAGATCCAAGGGGGCTGCTGGCATTGCAGATGTACTGGCCCGAGTCCTGCTGTGCAGCACGAGGGATGACCAGGCTGCCGTTCACCACGCGGTGCTGCCAGGGCAGGGGTGCCCGCAGCTTCGACCACTCGATCCGGGGCGCTGGGTCACCTACGACCACACCGTGCCCATCACCGTGGTGCCAGGTACTGCTCAGAACATCCCTTCTCCAGGCATGTCCGTACATCTCCCTGCAGGCTCCCCATACCTCTGGCCATGCAGTGCAGCGTGGCAGTGTCCCCGGCCACCACGGTGACCGTGGATGGTGCGGTGACCTCGGGGGCCCCAGGGTGCCGCTGTGCTGACTCCACGCTGACATCCACCCGCGCCTGTGCCGAGCCCAGGGCACTGTGCGCCGTGCACACGTAGGTGCCGGCGTGCTCCGGCTTGGCTGGTGAGAGCTGGGGGGGACAGGGTAGGGATGAGCACAGGGCACTCCTGGGTGCCCCATGGTGCGCCTGGGTGCCCCACGGTGCCCCTGGGTGCCCCCTCACCTGCAGGATGGCCTGGCTGTCCATGTGCAGCAGTGTCTGGTGCTCCACCTTCTGCCGGGAGCCCAGCCGGCTCCAGCGCACCAGCGGCCGCGGCTCGCCCCGGCCCAGGCACTCCAGGCTCAGGGATTTGCCCTCCTTCACTGTCACAGGGCCTGGCGGCATCACTGACACCGTGGGGGCACCTGGAGAAGGAGGAGGGCACTGGGGTGGGGACTGGGACACCACCATGAAGGGCAGCTGGAAGGTGCCTGGCCATAGGGGCACCCATCGCCCTGGGAGCATTGGGAGCATGGGAGGAAATGAGCACGAGTGTGGGGATGGGGACACAACATCTCAGGAGCTTCCAAAGCCCATGGAGGACATCTGCATGGGGATGGGGACATCAAAATTCCTGGGGCCGCTAAAAGGACACAGGGATGGGGACATCACAACTCCTGGGGTCCCTAGAAGGACACCAGATGGGCACCACCACTCCAGGAGCACCTGAAGCATGGAAATGAGATGGGGACAGGGACACCAGCACTCCTGTGGTATCTGGATGACATGGAGGACACCAGCATGGTAACAGGGAGACCACCCTGAGGGCACATGGAGGACATGGGGATGAGGACACATGTGCCCTGAGGACATCTGGAGCACAAGGAGAACAGGGACAGGGCCACCCTGGCCACCTCATACCTTGCACCACGAGGTTGACGACGCTGCTGGCGACGCCGAAGCGGTTGGAGGCCACACAGTGGTAGGCGCCCTGGTTGCCCACGTGGGCACCGGTGATGGAGATGACAGAGCCGTTGGCACTGATCTTCACATTGTCTGGGCAAGGAGGAGCCATGAGCACCAGGGCCACCCTGGGGACCATGCCAGGGCCACCCTGGGGACCGCCATACCTTGGAGGTGTTGGCCAGGCCCCATGCGCCAGGTGATGTTGACAGGCCGGGCGCCATCGTGAATGCGGCACTTGAAGGTGGCATCTTCACCTGGTGCCACTGCCATGCTGTGCGGGTCAATGGAGATGATGGGGCTCTGCAAACCTGTGGGGACAAAGGCACAGAGAGGCCATGAGGTCATCACTCACATCACCCATCTCCCCTCAGCATCCTCCTTCACCCTGTGGCCGCACTCACGGTAGCTGGAGCTGTCACGGGAGGTGACAGTGACAGACACAATGGCCTCACGGAAGACACTGCCCGTGTCAGCCCGGCACACGTACTCTCCTGAATCAGCCACTGAGAGCTGGGACAGCCGCAGCCGGGACCCTGAGATCTGGGGACATCACAACAGAAGGTGGTGGCATCACCCAGCCACGCACAGCTACCACCATCCCCTACCCCACTGGTGTCCCCACCTACCTGGTGCTTGGCTGGGAGGGCCCCACCGCGCTTGTACCAGGTGATGGTGGCCTGTCCCTGGCCGGCCACCACGCAGTCCAGGTCCAGAGTCTGTCCCTCGGTGACAGAGGATGCCGAGGACTCGATGTGGATGGGGGGCGTGATGCCGGTGGCTGCATGGGCAGGGTTGAGGGTGAATGGCCCCGGTGGTCCCTGACACCAGTGGGGCCCTGTCCCCTGCGGGGTGGCACTCACAATGGGAAGGGTTGTCTCCGTCATCAATGGTGACAATGAGGGATGTCTCCTGCGTGATGCCACCTGATGTCACCCGGCACACATACTCTCCCGAATCAGCTGCTGTCACCTGGGGGATGCGCAGGCGAGTGCCTGACACCTGGAGGGAACAGTTAGCGGACAAGTCAGCACCGTAGAGCAGGGGATGGGACAAATTCAGAGTGACCTTCCCCTGCCACCTACCTGGTGGCCAACAGGCAGGGAGCCACCACGCTTGTACCACGTCACGGTGGTGGGGCCAGACCCTGCCACCACGCAGTTGAGGTCCAGGGTCTGTCCCTCGGCGATGGCTGAGGACAAGGACTCGATGCGGAGCGGCTGGGAGATGCCAGAGGCTGGGGGAGGACAGGGAAAGGGAACGTTTATCACCAAGGTGACACCTGACTGTCCCCAAGTGCTGCCCTCTCTCACACTCACTGTAATAGCTGTTGGCACTGCTGGGCACTGTGACAATGACAGATGCCTCCTGGGTGACGCTCCCCAGGGTCACCCGGCACACGTACTCCCCTGAATCGGCCACTGCCACTTGGGCAAGGCGCAGGCGGGTCCCTGACACCTGGGGACGTGACAAGTTGGGGACACATCAGTACCAGATGTAGGGTTGTGGCCCGCAGGGCAAAGCCACCTCCCCCATGTCCCACCTGGCTGTTTGGAGGCAGAGCCCCCCCACGCCGGTACCAGGTGACCTGGGGGTGACCCTGTCCTGCCACCATGCAGTTGAGGTCCAGCGTCTGTCCCTCGGTGACAGCAGCAGAGGAGGTCTCGATCCTCACTGGTGGCGTCACACCAACAGCTGGGGGTGGCAGTAGGGTCCAAAGGGTCACCACTGTGTCCTCACCACGTCCCTATGTCACCCCTCACCCATCCCAGTACCGTAAGAGGAGCCAGCGCCAGTCTGGATGGTGACAATGAGGGACGTCTCATGTGTGACACTGCCTGATGTCACCCGGCACACGTACTCCCCTGAATCGGCTGCTGTCACCTGGGGGATGCGCAGGCGGGTGCCCGACACCTGGAGGGGTGACACACACGAGAATGGGCCCATCAACCCCTCAACACCACCAAAAATCCCTTTTCCACCCCAAAATGCTCCTCAGCGTCCCCTACCTGGTGCTTGGCTGGGAGGGACCCCCCGCGCTTGTACCAGGTGACAGTGGCCTGTCCCTGCCCGGCCACGATGCAGTTGAGGTCCAGGGTCTGTCCCTCGGCCACGGAGGAGGACGAGGACTCGATGCGCACTGGAGGGGTGACACCAGCGGCTGGAGACAGAGACAGCAGGGTCACCCCAAGGACTGCAGCACTGTCCCCCAGTCCTCAGTCACCCCCTCCTCCTGTCCCCACTCACGGTAGGTGTTGGCACTGCTGGGCTGGATGGTCACCATGATGGAGATCTCCTTGGTGGCGGTCCCGCTGGTCACCCGGCACACGTACTCACCTGAGTCAGCCTCTGTCACCTGCAGCAGCCGCAGCCGGGAGCCAGACACCTGTGGGGAGGGGACATGGGGGCCATCAGCTCTGGCAAGGGGTCATCTGGGATTGCACAGGGCCACTTTGGGCTTGCACGGGCCACCTGGGCTTATATGGGGTCATTTGGGCTTCCTTGGGGTCACACTTGGTCTTCCATGGGGTCACTCAGGCTTCCATAGTCATGGGGCCATCTGGGCCTGCCCAGGACAAGCCAACCTTGCATGGGGTCATCAGGACTTGGATGGGGTCCCCAGGATTTGGATGGGCCACCTGGGCTTGCCCAGAGCTGTATGTCATTCCTATCTTCCCCGCTTGGTGACATTCCCTCTCCGTGTCCCCTACCTGGTGCTTGGCTGGGAGGGTTCCCCCACGCTTGTACCAGGTGACAGTGGCCTGTGCAGGGCTGGCGATGACACAGTTGAGGTCCAGGGTCTGTCCCTCCACCACAGGGGATGACAGGGACGAGGACTCGATGCGCAGTGGGGTTGTGCTGCCTGGGGCTGGGGACAGGAGGTGGGTTAGAAACTGTGACCATCACCATGTATGTGACTCTCCCAGGGACACTGGGAGCCATGTCACATCCTCATGGGTAACCTCCCATGTTCCCTGTCCCCACTCACAGTAGGCGCTGGCACTGCTGGGCTGGATGGTCACCATGATGGAGGTTTCCTTGCTGGTGGCCCCGGTGGTCACCCGGCACACGTACTCGCCCGAGTCAGCCATTGTCACCTGCAGCAGCCGCAGCCGGGAGCCAGACACCTGTGGGGAGGGGACACAGGGGTTACTGGGGACACTTGGGCTTCCATGGGGCCATGAGAGCTTGAACGAGACCACCAGGGTTTGAATGGGGACACCAAACCTTTCATGGTCTACTCGGACTTGCATGAGCTACATGGGCTTGCAAAGGTCACCTAACTTTTCATGGACCATCAGGACTTGCATGGGGTTTCCTGGTCTTGTATGGGGTCACTTGGCCTTAGAGGGGCCACCTGGGCTTCCATGGGACCGTCTGCATTTGTACAGGTCACCTAGGCTTGCCCAGGGCCAGCTGGCCTTGCATGGGCCAACTGGATTTGGATGGGCCACCTGGGCTTGCCCAGAGCTGTTGGTCAACTGCATCCACCCCCTTTGGTGACATCCTCTCTCCATGTCCCCTACCTGGTGCTTGGCTGGGAGGGTTCCCCCACGCTTGTACCAGGTGACAGTGGCCTGTGCAGGGCTGGCAATGACACAGTTGAGGTCCAGAGTCTGTCCCTCGAACACGGCAGAGGACGGGGAGTCGATGCGCAGTGGGGTCGTGTTGCCCGGGGCTGGGGATGGAGATAGGAGGGTGACACCAGTGACCACAGCAGGACCTCGCCAGTATGGGCACCTGAGCCATGGCTCGGTGCTGTGACACGTGAGGACCTCCTGCTGGCACTGCCACCCCCTGTCCCCACTCACAGTAGGCGCTGGCACTGCTGGGCTCGATGGTCACCATGACCGCGCTCTCCTTGCTGGTGGCCCCGCTGGTCACCCGGCACACGTACTCGCCCGAGTCGGCCGTGGTCACCTGCAGCAGCCGCAGCCGGGAGCCAGACACCTGTGGGGAGGGGACATGGGGGTCACCAGAGCCACCTGGGCTTGCACAGGCTGTGCATCAACCCCAGCCACCCTTCGCATCACCACCCTCAGCGTCCCCTACCTGATGCTTGGCTGGGAGGGCTCCCCCGCGCTTGTACCAGGTGACAGTGGCCTGTCCCTGCCCGGCCACGATGCAGTTGAGGTCCAGGGTCTGTCCCTCGGCCACGGTGGATGAGGATGCCTCGATCCGGACAGGGACACCTGAAGCAGGTGGTCCTGCAAGGGGGGACAGAGCTGTGACTGTCTGTTGGGAGCCAGCTGTTCCCTCCAGTGCTGCTGAGCCCAGTCTCACCATAGGATGAGCCTGCTGCTGCCACGACGGTGACAATGACAGACGCCTCCCGGACAGCAGTCCCCAAGCTTGCCCGGCACACGTACTCCCCTGAATCAGCTGCTGTGACGTGGGGGACACGGAGCCGGGACCCTGAAACCTGCAGTTGGGGACATCATGCTTTGGTGTCACACAGCAGGGGACAGGGCAGCATTTGGGGTGCTGCCCACCCTGCTGTGTCTTACCTGGTGGCCAGCAGGCAGGGAGCCACCACGCTTGTACCATGTCACTGTGGCAGAGCTGGGTCCTGCCACCACACAGTCCAGGTCCAGGGTCTGTCCCTCGGTGACGGATGGGGACGAGGACTCGATGCGGACAGGTGGCGCCACGCCTGTGGGGAGCAAAAGGGGTGACAGGGGTGGGTTATAGCCCCCCAAAACCACCCCTAAACACCATTGGTGTCCCCCACCCTCCTCACCTGGCACCACAGCCACCTCGATAGCAGCACGGGCCGTGCCAGCAGCGCTGGTACCCACGCAGAGGTAGATGCCACCATCAGCCACCGTCACAGCAGGAATGACAAGCGTGGCAATGTCACCGTGCTCAGTGCGGGACTGTGGCACAAGAGTGGGTGTCAGTGGCACCTATAGTGCCCCCACACCCTCTGGAGCACCCACGGGTGGCAGCACCCCGCTCACCTGCGGCGGCAGGGTGCCCCCCTGCTTCTCCCAGGTGATGGTGGCAGTGGGGGTCCCCGAGACCCGGCAGTAGAGCCGCACCGTGGAGCCCTCCTGCACCTCCGTCCGCTCCGGGCTCACCTGCACCTGCGGGGTGCCTGCGCCTGTGGGGAGGGGGATCAGGGAGGTGCTGGGGGCAGTGGCGGGATGGGGACAATGGGGGGGACATGAGTGATGCAGACGGTGAGAGTGAAGGGCACCGGGGGATGATGGAGGTGATGGGGAATGATGAGAGTGATGGAGATGATGGAGATGATGAGGATGATAAGGGTGGTGGGAACAATGGAATGATGGTGATGACAGAGACTATGGGGGTGTTGGGGGCAATGGGAACAATAGGGTGGACAGAGATGATGGAGATGGTGCAGGTGATGAAGATGATAAGGGTGATGGGAAAAATGGAATGATGAGGGATGATGGAGATGAGGGATGATGGAGATGAGGGAGATGGACAATGGAAGATGACAGGGATGATGAGGGTTACAGGGATGAGGGGGATGGACAGTGGGAGATGACAGGGACAATGAGGGTTACGGGGATGATGAGGATGACAGGGATGATGCACACCATGGAGGCAATGGAGATGGACAACGGGGATGATGGGGAGTGACACAGATGATGGGTGATGATGGGAGCAAGAGGAGTGACAGGGCCAATGGGGACAATAGGGGTGATGTATATGACAGCAGTGATGGGAACGATTGGGGTAATGGGGATGATGGAAGCGATGGGGATGGCAGTGATGGGGACAATGGGGTGACAAGGATGACAGAGATGATGGGGATGATGGGGACAGTGGGGTGACTGATGATGAAGATAACGGGGATGAAAGGGACGATGGTGATGCCGCTCACCTTGCACGTGGAGGAAGGCTCGTGCCGTGTGCTGCCCGGCGCTGCTCCGTGCCCGGCACTCGTACTGCCCGGCATTGGCTGGCTCCACCGCGGCAAACCGCAGCATCCCGCCCTGAACCACAGCCTGTGGTGGCAGCGCACCTGCAGGGACACGGGCTGCCATCACCCCTGCTCGCTGTGTCCCCCCACCCGCTCCCGGTGTCCCCCCCATCCCCAGCGGGCACCTACCGAGCCACTCAAGGCTGGGCTGGGGGCTGCCGGTGCCCACGCAGCGGAACTCGGCCGGCTGCCCCGGTGCCACGCTCAGCTGGGCCGGCTCCACGGTGGCGGTGGGGGCGCTGGCGGTGCCAGCTGCAGTGAGACCAGGGGGTTTAGGGGTGGCCAGCCCCCCTGGTGCTGTCCCCAGGCGGTGGGAAGCGGGGTGGCGTGGCACAGCCAGCAGCAGGGTGCACGTGGAGCCCTGGCATGCGGTGGGTGGGGAGCATGCAGACCCTCAGGAACCCTGCCCTGGTGACTTACCCGGTCTGTGCCCCTCCATGAACTCAACGGGTCCATAGAACATCTGAGTCTGTGAGGTAGCTGCAGGAGGGAGTGGGTCTCAGGGGAGTGTGCCCATCACCCTGGAGTCCAGGCACCAAACCTGCCCACCACCCTGGCGTGCATGCACCAAACCTACCCATCACCTTGGCATATAGGCACCAAACCTGCCCATTGCTCCAGTGTCTGGGTGCCAAGTGTGCCCACCACTCCAGTGTCTGGGCATTCAATGTCCCCATCACCCCACATCTGGGTACCGTCACCACAGGGTGGTGAGTGTGCCCATCACCTGAAGGACTGGGCACCAAGCAAACCCATCAGCCTGGTATCCAGGCATTGACTGTGTCCATCACCCTGGCATCTGGGCACCAACCTCCAAACAGCAAGCGTGCCCATCAAACCTAGCACCTGGGGTCCAAGCGAGACCACCACACCTTGCCTTGGCACTGTGTGTGCCCATCACCCTGGTGCTGCCCATGACCCCATCCCCACGGGGTGAGGCACAGTGTGGGGGCTCACTCTGCACGTAGAGCGTGGCAGTGCCCTGGTCCATGTCCAGCATGTTGGAGCCGGTGCAGACGTAGACCCCGGCGTCCTGGGGCCGCACCCCGCGCAGCGTCAGGATCCCGTTGAAGTCCACGGCACCCGCCGGCAGCGTCCCGTGGTTCTGCCGTGTCCACACCAGGGTGTAGGCAGGAGACTGGGGGGACAGAGGTGGGGAGGCCTGAGGCCACTAGGATGGGCACATGGTGGGGCACATGCCCAGCTGTGGGACAGGTGGCACCTGGGATGGGATAATGGGATGGGATAGGCAAAGGGAAGAGGATGGGATGGGATGGGCAAAGGGGAAAGGATGGGATGGGATAATGGGATGGGATAATGGGATGGGATGGGCAAAGGGAAGAGGATGCCCCATGGATCTCCATAAGGACCCAAGAGGGCTTGGGGGGCCCATATGGGCACAGCAGTTACTGTGCTCTGGATCCCTGGATGGGATAATGGGATGGGATAATGGGATGGGGTAAGGGGATGGGATGGGCAAAGAGAAGAGGATGTCCCATGGAGCTCCATAAGGACCCAGGAGGGCTTGGGGGGTCCATATGGGCACAGCAGTTCCTATGCTCTGGATGTCCCCATGGGTACATCTTTGGGTGTCCCTTTGCTCTGTAGGACCAGGTGGGCACCCAGGGGCATCTCCACACCCTGAATGTCCCTGCACACACCCAGGGGTGCCCTGCAGCCCCCCTGCCATGCTGTGCCCCCTTCCCCTCACCTTGCTCTTGGCGGTGCAGACGAAGGTGACATCGGCGCCGGGCTGCACCCGCTGCACCCGCTTCTCCTCCACGGTGACGGTGATGGGCTTGTCGGGGGTCTCTGCGCCCACACAGAGAGGTGAGCCCTGCTCCTGCCTCCCCTCCGTGCATGTCCCCCCCCTCTCGGTGACAACGACCTACCGGTGACGATGACCTCGGCGCGGCTGGCGTTGCTGTGCCGGAGGTTGCGGCAGGAGCAGACGTACACCCCGGCTTCAGAGGGCTGGATGCTGGGGAAGTGCAGCTCCTCACCTGGACGGGGACACGCAGGTGACACCCCACACCTTGGGGACACCCCGATGTCCCCCCGGCTCCCCGGAGCCACCCAGTACCTTGGTGGCGGCTCTGGGCGCCCTCGGGGAGGGGCCGCCCGTCCTCTCGCACCCAGTGGTAGTAGAGCGGCGGGTCCCCGGCGGCGTGGCAGCGCAGGGTGACAGGCGCTGCCCTGCGGCACCGCCGTGCGCTGGGGGTGAACGCGCACGGCCAGCGCCGGGGGCGGCCCCGCGGGGACACAGCCCTGGCCCCGCACCGTGGGGTTACCCGTGTAACCGGGGGCACAGCTGCGGGGAACAGGGGGGGTTTGAGGGAGCCTGGTGGGCTGGGGTGGGTGCTTTGGGGTGCGTATGGGGATGGGCATTTGGGGTGGGTATATTGGGGTGAGCATATCATGGTGAGGACATCAGGATGAGAATAGTGGGGTGGTGACTGTGTCAAGGTGGATATAAGGGTGGGCACTTTGGGGTGTTTCCACTGGGGTGAGGCCAAGGTGGGGTGGGTGGGCTGGGGTGGATGCTTTGGGGTGCGTATGGGGATGGACATTTGGGGTGGGTATATTGGGGTGAGCATATCATGGTGAGGACATCAGGATGAGAATAGTGGGGTGGTGACTGTGTCAAGGCAGGTATAAGGGTGGGCACTTTGGGGTGTTTCCCCTGGAGTGAGGCCATCAAGGTGGAGTGGGTGCTTTGGAGTGTATATGGGGATGGGTATTTTGGGTGGGTATATTGGGGTGAGCACATCAGGATGAGGTGGGCACTTTGGGGTGTCTCCACTGGGGTGAGGCCATCAGGGTAGGTGCGCTCTGTATTGGGGTGCTCATGTCAGGCAAAAATCTGGAATGAGCTCATAAGGGTGAGTACATTGGGAGGGTGAAACAGGAGAGCACTGGGGTGGCTATATTGGGGTGGGTGTATTAGGGTGGGTATATCGGGGTGGGTCTGTAAGGGGAAGGCTGTCAGGGTGAGTATACTGGGGTGCATAAATTGGGGTACATATGTCAGGGTGAGTACACAGATGCTCTTTAGGATACATGTGTTGGGGTGAGCTCATACGGGTGAGCACATTGAGTGGGTACAGTAGGAGTACATTGGGGTGGGAACGTGTGGGTGGATAAATGGGAATGAGCCCATCAGGGTATGTGAAGGTGAGGCAGTGGAGGTGGGATCTGGGGATAGGTATATAAGGGGTGAATCAGTCAGGGTGGGGTTTTGGGATGGGTATATGAGGGTGAACCCATCAGGGCAGGTAGAGCAGAGTGGGTATATAGGGGTGAGCCCATGGGGTGGGTTTTTGGAGGGGTATATTGAGGTTGGTTCTGGTGATGGGTATGTTGGGATGGGGTTTGGGGGTGGGTATATGGGGGTGAGCCCATGGAGTGGGTTTTTGGAGGGGTGTATTGTGTTGATGAGGGGTATGTTGGGATGGGTTTGGGGGTGAGCCCATGGAGTGGGTTTTTGGAAGGGTGCATTGGGGTTGGTTCTGGTGAGAGGTATATTGGGATGGGGTTTGTGGGTGAGCCCACGGGGTGTGTTTTGGGGCAGGTTTTGGGGTGCCAGCAGCCT